>CM035836.1:158078646-158629802 GCA_020510985.1 Pholidichthys leucotaenia
GAAAAATTACTCTAATGTATATGAGATCCGACTTTGATGAATGCTGAAATATTAGAATTATAAAATTGACATGCACATTAATAAACTCAATATATGATTTTAAAAAACTTTATTTAAATAACATTGATCACAAATCTAATCTTGGTAGGCAAAATCCCTTGTAGTGATCAGATGGGAATGTTTCTCTGATGAGGCTCACAGCACAGGCAGGCAACATAACCCTCCCTTCTTCACCTTCAATACCTCCTGGCATCACCGAGATTCAGTTGATGTTGGCATAATGTTGCATTTCTCACAAGTGCACCTGTTAAAAAAAATGGTATAATCAGATGCTTATAATAAACTAATGGCTCGTGGGAGTGCTATATAAATTGGTCTATGAAGTTTGATTAGAAAATATTTAAAACATAATTTTGAGCAGAAAGAGAATGTTTATAAGTCGCCAAGTAAGGCAGCGAGGGAAAAATTGGCAGTTTTATTTTGATAATTAAGTGTGTGACCATGCATATCGCCTAAAAAAAAAAATTTCAAAGCATATTTTACCAATATAAATCGGCGAGCCTCTCGTTCTTGCCTCTCGTCCTCTCGTTCTGCTCCGGTCGCTGTTTCGTCCGCGTCTTCCGCCGCACCCTCGAGCTCGAACAAATACGGCTGAATAACCCCATCAGCACCACCCAAAACTACTTCATCATCAGATTCGTCAGTTTCAATATCATCACTTATATTGCGGTCGTCATACTCGATAAAATAATCGCTGTCCGAATCACTCTGCTGTTGTTCAGCCATTTCTGCAGGCCGGTGATCATCCATTTCCTGCAGCCATTTCCTGTTTCTCCCTGACCTGACGTCACTGCTGCACGCCCCTATCGAGAGATGGCGGTACTGCAGCATCACTAAGTGAAATATGGGCTATTAACAAATGAAGTCATTTATGGAGGCTGGTGACACATTTTAAATCACGGGAATGGCCAGAATGGAATATTTTCATACAATCAGTTTATTGGTTCAATAAAAAAATGTCACCGTCCGAGGACTTTAAAAAAAGTATCCGATTACTTGAGTAATCGCCGGTTAGAGTGGTTGATTACTTGAGCCGTAAAATTCTCGTTGGCTGCAGTCCTACACAGAACATAATTGTTACCTCTGCCAAAGAGGTTATGTTTTTGTTGGTTTTAAGTTTATTTGTTTGTCTGTTAACAAAATGACTAAAAAAGTTATGAATGGATTTGGATGAAATTTTCAGGAAAGGTGTGTAGTGGCATTGGGAACAGATGATTAGATTTAGGTGATGATCTGAAAGTGCATACCTCCACCAAGGGCTTTGCTTGTATTTGTATTTGTGCACAAAAACTACTGCATGGATTTGGATGAAATTTTCACCAGAGGTGGTCCTTGGGCTCGAGACAAACCCATTGCATTTTGGTGATGATCTGAGAATACATACATCCGCCAAGGCGCTTAGCTTCTCATAGTGTGTTAGCAACAATACTTCAAAACTAATGGACA
Organism: Pholidichthys leucotaenia; assembly: GCA_020510985.1. Lineage (NCBI taxonomy): Eukaryota > Metazoa > Chordata > Actinopteri > Cichliformes > Pholidichthyidae > Pholidichthys > Pholidichthys leucotaenia. The sequence goes on from CM035836.1 coordinate 158,080,153, forward strand.
GACTTTGATGCAATTTTCTGCAGAAGTGGCTCCAGGCCTACACACAAAACCATTACATTTTGGAGGTGGTCCATGAGGGACAGAAGGAGCCTTGGCAGAGATATGTACTCTCTGAGTGCTTTTCTAGTTCAAAATAAGATTGTTTTCTACCAGATCACTTAGTATAATTTCAACTAAAACTATACAAATCCTGCTGAATATATCACATGCTGTTAAATAAATTGTGGCTTACTTCTTATCCAACTCTTTCAACCCTTTCTTGCACATTGTCACTCTTTGCATGGAGGATTCACCATGCAGTACCATTCCAAATTATATTTCCTTTAACTTTATTTATTGTCTTTAAATTCTGTTAATGAAGAACAAAAAGAAATTAATGAAAAGCAGGTCTGATCCTTTGAGAAATTTTATTTTGATGATAATTAGGGCTGCAAGTTTCTTTTTTTAAGAAACTTGCGTTGACCAACATGTGCGGAACTTTGTTTCCTAAAGAGCAGTAGTGATTGTACCAAACACTCAGTAACACCGGTACACATTTATTGCAATGCTTATTGCAGTGTTTATTGCATAGAACATAACTTTAAGCATTACGTTACACCATAAAGTTCCGTTCGATACCCATTCCGCTACTACAACTACGACTGCTCTTTTAGAAAGAAAGTTCCACACATGTTGGTCATTGCAAGTTCATTCATTCATTCATTCATCTTCTTCCGCTTAATCCTTTTCGGGTGACGGAGGGGCTGGAGCCTATCCCAGCATCATTGGGCGGGAGGCAGGGTACACCCTGGACAGATCGCCAGTCCATCACAGGGCCAACACAGAGAGACAGACAACCATTCACTCTCACAGTCATACCTAAGGACAATTTAGAATCCCCAGTTTGATGCCAATTAACCTAACTTGCATGTTTTTGGCATGTGGGAGGAAACTGGAGAAATCCCGGAGTAAACCCACGCAGACACGGGGAGAACATGCAAACTCCACACAGATCACTGTTGGTTTCTTTAAAAAAATATATCGAATTACTCGAGTAATGATCGATTAGAGTGGTTGATTACTTGAGCTGTAAAACACTCGTGAGGTGCAGTCTTAATTATCATCATTCAAAATAAAAGTTGGAATAGTACTGCATGGCGAATCCTCCATTCCATTCGATCGCGGAGGCTAGTGGTGGTGGCTATATGTTCTTTGGTCATATAAGCATAAGTAGCGTAGCTGACTGCATTCTATTTATCTCAATTTAAAATCTCAATCGCATACCTTGTCTTGGGTGCGCTGGCTGTGCATGATGTGCGATGCTTTCTGCTGAGACACTGCAACATTGACATTGTAGGATACTAACTCGCCGCTCGGGTTTACCATGTACACACTGCACAATGTTTTCCTTCAGTTTGAGCTTGAAATGATCCCAGACTTGAGATACTTTTGTCGTTTTTTTCTGACTTTCCCTCTTTTTTGCGTCACTCGCTCTGATATGGCGCCATTAAACACATTGTTTGCGTAGCGTGATCGGAAGATCGTACCAGAAGGTCATATAGACCAGAAGTACTACATTAGGCTGTGTGTCCACCAAATGCTTTTTTTTTTTTCCGCTTTGGGCGACGGCTTTCTCTTCATTCTCTATGTAGTCCAGCGTTTACAGCGCTGAGCACCCTCGGTGCTGAAATGCTTTGAGCGGTGGCCGTTTTTTGTCATGGCGCTCAGTGTTGAAAAAAGTTCAACTTTTCAGACTGCAGCTGAGTCATCAGTCAGACCTTTTTAAGCAGTCAATCAGAATAAGGAAGGGTGGGACATGGGACGCTGATGCAGTCTCTACTCAGACTCCTGTTTTCCGTGTCATCATATTTTACATCCAGAGCTGCAAGAATACATTTCCTGTCCATTGTTATTTAGAGACTGCTATTAAAAAAATCAGTAGAAAGTCTGACCATAGGAAAAGCGGAAGTACTGAGCTGAGAGTGACAAGCTGTTGCTGGGATACAGGGCACAGACTTTTTTTTTTTCCAGATCGCAGTGCACAAACGGTAGAGGAATTTCCCCTGTGGTGACGGTGGACAGCTCAACACCGCGGTATGTGGTATTGCAAATGTTTTTAGGACCCTGTGGACTCGTAATTTAAACAGGGTTTCTAACATGTGGCAAATCAGGGAAGCTGTGAGAACCTTGCTGCAGCTCCGTTCTCAACTTTATGTGCGTGTGTGACAACTATGCGGAGCTTTGCTCTTTCTACAGGCATGAACTGCTGATTCTGTTTAAAGAAAAAAAAAAAAAGATAATTTTCATAAAGCAGTGGCGGTAACTACTGGGTGTGTGGACTGAAGACTGCAGCGACATTCAGCTTATTTAAGCAGCACAGTCTCTGTACAGGACCCTGCATGGCTCTTGTCGCTGTGATTTTTGCCGCTGTCCGAAAACTCATACTCAGACAAGCTGCTCTCGGAGCTCATACACAGGCGCATACACAGTCAGGATCATACACACTCCACTCAGAGGGAATCAACACGCTTTGTGCCCTTTCAGTGCTCACTGTCATGGCTGTATTTAACAAGGAGTCCAAACGCTTTCACCACTAACTGCCTGCTGGAGTCTGTCTGGAGAGAGTGCCCCAAACAGTGCTGCCGTCATGTGCTGTGGAAGCTTCTAGACTACCAGGTGCAAACATGCTGTTGGCAATAAAAATACACTTCATTTAGCAATTTATTTAATCATCAATAGGGGCACATAAGTGAACAATGAGATATAGCCACACACCCATACACAAAAAAGTGAACACCGCGGTTGTTGCGGTTGGTCGTTTTCCTCCGCGGTAGGCGTGTCCATAGCGCGTTATTACATAATTGCAGTTATTGCGACAGCCCTAGTGGGTATCAGCCTCCAGGCTGTGGAGCAGGAATGGCATCATCGGCAGCTGCAGTACATGACGGTAGAGTTGGAGTGAAATAGTAATGAATTTAGAAGTGGTATTGTCGACAAGTATATGTATTGGGTAATTGTTCTCGGACTGGAAAAAAGAGGAGGAAGTGCACAATGTAGCATACCCCGTGATCTGATCATGTAACATCAGTTTGGCTCTGAATAGGGCTGCAACAAACGATTATTTTGGTAGTCGATTAATCTAACGATGTTTTTTTTAAATTTTTATTTATTTTTTTGATTAGTCGACTAATCGCGATTATTTTTCTCATGTCCACCATCTCTGCTTCCTGTTGGGGCTCTAGTGCATATTTTACCTCACCTGCTGTTTAAGCCTGCACACCCGTGAAAATCACCTTGTTGTCAGTCCCTGCTTTAATATAACGTTTTATAAGCAGTTTCCAGAGCTAAATACAAAAAAACCCCCAAGAAAGCTGTATTAATTATCACAAGGGTAAGGTTATACAGTGGGGCAAAAAAGTATTTAGTCAGCCACCAATTGTGCAAGTTCTCCCACTTAAAAGAAGAGAGAGGTCTCCAATTTTCATCATAGGTATACCTCAACTATGACAGACAAAATGAGAAAAAAAAAATCCAGAAAATCACATTGTCTGATTTTTAAAGAATTTATTTGCAAATTATGGTGGAAAATAAGTATTCAGTCACCTACAAACAAGCAAGATTTCTGGCTCTCACAGACCTGTAACTTCTCCTTTAAGAGGCTCCTCTGTCCTCCACTCGTTACCTGTATTAATGGCACCTGTTTGAACTCGTTATCAGTATAAAAGACACCTGTCCACAACCTCAAACAGTCAGACTCCAAACTCCACTATGGCCAAGACCAAAGAGCTGTCAAAGGACACCAGAAACAAAACTGTAGACCTGCACCAGGCTGGGAAGACTGAATCTGCAATAGGTAAGCAGCTTGGTGTGAAGAAATCAACTGTGGGAGCAATTATTAGAAAATGGAAGACATACAAGACCACTGATAATCTCCCTCGATCTGGGGCTCCACGCAAGATCTCACCCTGTGGGGTCAAAATGATCACGAGAACGGTGAGCAAAAATCCCAGAACCACACGGGGGGACCTAGTGAATGACCTGCAGAGAGCTGGGACCAAAGTAACAAAGGCTGCCATCAGTAACACACTACAACGCCAGGGACTCAAATCCTGCAGTGCCAGACGTGTCTCCCTGCTTAAGCCAGTACATGTCCAGGCCTGTCTGAAGTTTGCTAGAGAGCATTTGGATGATCCAGAAGAGGACTGGGAGAATGTCATATGGTCAGATGAAACCAAAATATAACTTTTTGGTAAAAACTCAACTTGTCGTGTTTGGAGGAAAAAGAATGCTGAGTTGCATCCAAAGAACACCATACCTACTGTGAAGCATGGGTGAGGAAACATCATGCTTTGGGGCTGTTTTTCTGCAAAGGGACTAGGACGACTGCTCCGTGTAAAGGAAAGAATGAATGGGGCCACGTATCGTGAGATTTTGAGTGAAAACCTCCTTCCATCAGCAAGGGCATTGAAGATGAAACGTGGCTGGGTCTTTCAGCATGACAATGATCCCAAACACAATGCCCGGGCAACGAAGGAGTGGCTTCGTAAGAAGCATTTCAAGGTCCTGGAGTGGCCTAGCCAGTCTCCAGATCTCAACCCCATAGAAAATCTTTGGAGGGAGTTGAAAGTCCGTGTTGCCCAGCGACAGCCCCAAAACATCACTGCTCAAGAGGAGATCTGCATGGAGGAATGGGCCAAAATACCAGCAACAGTGTGTGAAAACCTTGTGAAGACTTACAGAAAACATTTGACCTCTGTCATTGCCAACAAAGGGTATATAACAAAGTATTGAGATGAACTTTTGTTATTGACCAAATACTTATTTTCCACCATAATTTGCAAATAAATTCTTTAAAAATCAGACAATGTGATTTTCTGGATTTTTTTTTTTCCTCATTTTGTCTCTCATAGTTGAAGTATATGTATGATGAAAATTGGAGACCTCTCTCATCTTTTAAGTGGGAGAACTTGCACAATTGGTGGCTGACTCAATACTTTTTTACCCCACTGTATATCAGTTTATCACAGACAGCATAATGCCTAATTTCAATTAAACAACTGATTAAATATCTTACAACTGAATTACTGATCTGCTCCAACCCACCGACTAACATGAGGTGGAAGTTTTCTGTAAGTGCATTTTTTAACAATATAATTCAGAAAGGTAAACCTTCATATTCAGTATTGACTGCACTTAAGCGTGATATTTCAAGCTGTTTGATGTAATTTTGATGATTATGGTTGTAGGTTTTTATTTATTAAATTACAAATTGGGATATTCTAATTAACCCAGATGCACTAATATTCAGAATGAGGGCTAATATTAATGAAGAGATGGTGACTCCTGTAATTCAGTCATTTACTGCATTCACCAACATGTTAGCCATGACTTAAACAGACCATGATAAATGCCAGTGCTTACATACCTCTTATGATTTTTTTTCCGCGTTTAAAGTACTTTAACAAACTCATCTCTCTGTCGGACAGTCACGCTTAGCGAGACGCTGACTGACTGGAAAACTCGCGTGAGCGGGGTGCTTCTAAACTCCACACATATGACGGTCACGTGCGTTGTTTGTATGCGTGTTTGCGGAAAGTCATTACTTCGTATATTTTTCTTAATTTTTAATTTTTCTTATATTTTTCTCGGGCTGCACGGTGGCGCAGTGGTTAGCACTGCGGCAGCACAGTTTACCCTTGGCCGGGGGATTGTGGGGATCGTGGGATCGTGGGTTCGATCCCAGCCCCCGACCAACAGTGATCTGTGTGGAGTTTGCATGTTCTCCCCGTGTTCCGTGGGTTTACTCCGGGATTTCTCCGGTTTCCTCCCACATGCCAAAAACATGCATGTTAGGTTAATTGGCTGTTCTAAATTGTCCCTAGATATCTGTTTCCTATAGGCCCTTAGAATAGAGGGTTAGTATTAATGAAAGCGCTTTGAGTGGTCTTTGTGACTAGAAAAGCGCTATATAAGTGCAGGTTAGTTAGTTAGTTAGTTAGTTAATAAATTCATATCGCCTTGGCGAGGTGGTAAAATTTCTGGTGCGGCGGCCCGCCACCGAGAAATGTTACCAGAGGAAACCCTGGTTATTTTTCTAAAGCTTGAAACAGTTGGCCATTGAAAATAAGCGGCGCTAACTTTCTTTACTCGCTATAGCTTACCAAGCAGATGTTAATGTCGCGGCTCCCGGCTGCTGTCGTTTCAGATGCTCATGCATCACGGTAGTGCTGCCATGATAGGAAAGGTCTGCCTTGCAAATTCTGCATTTTACTTGTTTAGTTTTTTTTTTTTTTTTTCTGTGAAATGTTCCCATACTACAGAAAGTTTGGGTCTACTTTGTTTTTTTTTGTTTTTTTTTTTGTTTTTTTGTTTTTTAGCTCCGCTCCGCTTCTATGTGTTTATTCTTCCACTTCACCACGCTGTGCTCATCTTCTTCACTGGAAATTGTTCAACAACAGAGGCGCTACTGCCCGCAGCACGTTCGGTCGTGCATTGCATTTGCAACTGAGCATTTCCACGGCATGCATATAAACTTTATAATTAAGCAATTTGTCGACAGTAAAAATCTTTGTCACCAAATTTTTATTGTCGATGTTATCAACAACATCGACTAATCATTTCAGTGCTACTCCTAAATAGACCACTTTAACTGAGTACTGGAGATTTAATTAACGATAGAATGGAACAGAAATGATGGATAGTGAATCTCTGGTTCAGTTTGGCTTCACGACACACACTGGAAATTTCATTGCATCCTTTCCAGGATGTGTATGTACATACATAACAAAATAGCCACTGTCAAATTAAGACTGAATGGTTAACAATTGAGTGTTCAGCTTCAGCATTAGACAAGAGTGGACACACATAGACGCTGGCATATTTGCTGCATTTATGTCTATACAATGGTGTGAAAAAGTGTTTGCCCACTTCCTAATTTCTCATATTTTTGTATGTTTGTCACAGTTAAATGTTTCAGATCATCAAACAAATTTAAATATTAGACAAAGATAACAAGAGTAAACTCAAAATGTAGTTTTTAAATGAAGGTGTTTATTATTAAGAGGGAAGAAAAATCCAAACCTACATGGCCCTGTGTGAAAAAGTGATTGCCCCCTAAACCTAATAACTGGTTGGGCCACCCTTAGCAGTAACAACTGCAATCAAGCATTTGCGATAACTGGCAATGAGTCTTTTACAGCACTGTGGAGGAGGCAATCACTTTTTCACACAGGGCCATGTAGGTTTGGATTTTTTTTTCCCCTTAATAATAAACAACTTCATTTAAAAACTGCATTTTGTGTTTACTTATTATTTTTGTCTAATATTTAAGTTTGTTTGATGATCTTAAACAGTTAAGTGTGACAAACATACAAAAAAAAGAGAAATCAGGAAGGGGGCAAACACTTTTTCACACCACTGTATGTTCCAGCCTCTGTGCCAGATCACACTGGTTAAAGTGTATGTCTGGATGTCTTATTGATTGTGTGCCAGGCCAGAAAAATCTGTCCAGAGAGCTCCATATGGAGCATTGATGTCGGAGAGTGCGGTCAAGAAGGGAGAAATGGAGGGAGGAAAGGAGGGAGGGAGAGAGACAGAATGAGGAGGCCTTTTCTCTGGCTTTTCTGCCCCTGTCATTAAGCTCTCCCATGTCAAAGACAGATGGAGCTGGTGCCTTCTGTGTCTGCATATGCAAGCACTTGCAAGTGTAGACTGAAGTGACCCACCCAACTCTGCACATGAACAAACGCACCATCGAACCCTGCCTTTGATTCTGCCCCCAGTGGGGCAATTCACGGCAGCTACCAGACTTCTGCCATCTGCAGCTAGTCAGCCTTGAGGGTTGGACAGCTCATCAGCAGTCAGTTAACTTGGTCATATACTTGCACAACTAAGTTTTATTACTCTTAGAAGAGATTGCCTTTGCAGTTTTGTGAGTCACTTCTTTGATGTGACTAAATGAAATGCGAAAATCTTGGTTTTGTGTTTGTCATACTACCTCAGATAAGAAAAAGTGAATGTCAGACCCAGAGGACAAGTATCTTTTATAATTTACAAAAGAAAGGGAGATTTTCTTTGCCTAACATCCACTACTATGGCAGCTGTATTGGCCTGAGCCAGTGTAGGTTGATTGATTGAATATTTTATTTCAGTGTTTTATTTTCAGGCTTAAGATTGACTTTTAAAACATTTTATGATTTGGTAATTAACTAGAATTTGTTTTCCTCCCTTCTCAAAACCCGTAATTGTCAGCGTGAAGCTAAAAAATAACCTGGGGTACACTCTGGCTGAATGGGTATTGTGCTTGTCAGGCATTTTGAACTATGAATTTTGAAAAGCTGCCGCAGTACAATCCAGTAAGACAAGTAAGAGGTTGTCCCGAGCTGATCTTGTTCAATTTACCTTTTAACTGGAGATCTGCGTTGTCTGTCTTTGTTTCATTCTGCTCTAAAACCATTTTAAGCTATCCATTTACAACAGTTTTTTTCCCTTTTAACATTAAAAATGTGCTTGAAAGATGTGCTGTTGTGTATTACCCATTCTTTCAGCCACATACATCAACACACTACTTCAGAGGTAAAGTATATGTGGGTGTTCAAGAAATAGGATAATTTTTTTACTTGCTTTGTATTATAACTGTGCTAGATTGTGTGCTCTGGCCGTGACACAATCACGCAGGTATTTTTCATCTAGCTGCCAGGGCTAATTCAGCCAGCGGGCTTGAATTTCCAAACTTTTCTCACTTAACATTTGTCTCCACTGCACACACACATCTGTACACATTCACAAACTTGGTGAGACTTGTTATTTCCACTCATTTTTCCTCTGTCTGGTCTTGAAATTGCAAAAGGATTTCATACTCGGGTAATTTAAAAGTAACCCAAAGCACAATGGCCCTCATTTATCAAAAGTGCATAGAAATCGGCATACATTTAGGTGTACGAAAAGGTCTACGTGGTATTTATGAAACCATGTGTATCTGGTCAATCTCATAGTACTTTCACTTACTGATAAATCTGATTGATGGCTCTGAGTGTGATTTGAATTCCACACCCATATCTCATCCCCACAATTTTCAACTTAGCAGAATGGAAAAAAATGGCAAAAGGAGAAACTTCTCTATCATATATATTGACATTATCATAAGAGAAGAAAAAAAAAATCTTGTATGGTCACATCAAAAGTCTCATTCAATGCAAAGGAGCCATGTTTTGTAAGAGATTGGGGCTGCGTAGCACCATTGGTTTGACCAGCTGATCTTCAGCCCAGGATTATAATTTAAATCTGGGTTATATTACCTATATAAGCACAATTCTTCATATTGAGGTAAACAAAAGTGATTGGACTGAACACAGAGGAGTGAGGCTATCTTTATCGGTTACAGACAGAAAATGGGAGTAAGTGACTAAAGTTTTTGACTAAATGCAGTTTGCTTGGTTATTTTCAAGCATACTTGTCAAACATAAGAATTATTACTTAAATTATACAGTGGTGTGAAAAAGTGTTTGCCCTCTTCCTGATTTCTCATTTTTTTGTATGTCACATTTAAAATGTTTCAGATCATCAAACAAATTTAAACATTAGACAAAGATAACACAAGTAAACACAAAATGCAGTTTTTAAATGAAGGTGTTTATTATTAAGTGGAAAAAAAATCCAAACCTACACGGCCCTGTGTGGAAAAAGTGATTGTGCCCCCCCACCCCACCCCCGTCAAAACATAAATTAACTGTGGTTTATTACATCTTTGGAAAGCTGAGTTCAATTTCTCTAGCCACACCCAGGCTTGATTACTCATTTGACAATCCACTCACTCTTATTTTGAAGGTTAATGAGACTGGATTAGAGCTCTGATTTTGAAAGCTTGCTTGCAAAGGGAGAAAGTTTACCTGCAGAATGCAGGCACTGCTGCTGAGATGTCTACCTTTACCTGGCTGCGTAGCAGCCATTACAGTACAGCTCTCATCCATGTGAAATTAACTAACTAAAATGCACTTATATAGCGCTTTTCTAGTCACAAAGATCACTCAAAGCGCTTTCACTAGTACTAACCCTCTATAATAAGGGCCTATAGGAGACAGATATTTAGGGACAATTTAGAACAACCAATTAACCTAACATGCATGTCTTTGGATTGTGGGAGTAAACCCACGCAGCACAGGGAGAACATGCAAACTCCACACAGAAAGGTTCCAACCCCTGCCAGCCTGGGGATTCGAACCTGGAACCTTCTAGCTGTAAGGCAACAGTGCTAACCACTGCACCACCGTGCTGCCCATTATAAGTCTCCCCAGTGCAAGTCTGGAGAAGGATGGTTGCAGCCAAACAACACCAGTTAGTATTTGGATTAAACAACAAACGTGTCCAAACGAGACACAAAATGCCAAAATTATTAAACTAGATTTCAAGGAATATATTACAGTGGGTCTGGAATATTTGTAAACGTGTCCATTAGTTGATTTGATGTCACTTGGTCCCATTAGATATAATTTAATGTGCTATTTGGGCATTTTGTGTAACGCTAGTTACTACAAGAATGGCCATTTGTCATTAAATATTAGAATAAAAATTATTTAATTGATTTTTGGGGAATTTGGTGGGCTTTGGGTGTCCCATAAAAATTATTTCATTTATTATTTGGATATTTTCTAGAGGGTTGGGATCACGGGAATCCCGTTTGGTGGTCTGTTTGATCCCGTTCGCTGTTTAGTATAACCCTTTACAGTCAGGGAGTTGGTAATGAGGGTCAATTACTTTCAACAGGGTGACACTGCTTAAGATGGTAAAAACGATTTGTAGTGTTACCTGATTGTGTGGGAACGCGCCTGCGACAGTTTGCAGTGCATGCTAAGCTGCTTCTTGTTAGACTTTAAATAGCCAAAATATCTCCACATTACTGAATTCCTCAGACCATTCTTTTCAACAATCTCGTCTATTGAGCATTGGGTGACGTCTGTTTTGGTGTCTTCTTTGGTAACACTGTCACTGGACTTTTCATTAATGTTTCCTGTTGTCTCCTATACAGCTGTGCTAGCCCAAACACTAGCAGGTGTGCAAACTGCTAAGCCCTGGCTGCGTGCTGGTCCTATGCGTGTATGCACGCTGTTGTGTCCGTCAGTCGAACGTGACTTCCAGCCACATGATTGGTTTGGTACAGTGTATTCTCATTTTCATTGGTTTTTCGTGTTGTCTCAAAATGCGGAACAAATGAGCTCTGTCAAAGTTCTATCAACCATGTATTATGTCTCTATCGAAGAAAAGTTATTTCATGATCATTATCATTATTGTTTTATCGCCCAGCCCTAGTCTTGCTATGTCAGATGCCTTTAGTGGCCAGCACTTGCTAGCATATAGCATAGCAGCTTTGATGCAACTGTTGTAAATCCTTCCACGGGTGGTGAGACAAGGCCCTGGATGACCGTGCAGTCGGGGTGTGAATCGTGAGGGACCTCACAATACTTGGGTCACGATTCGATCCTATCATGATTCAACAATAATCACGATAATCAAGTATCACGATCCCATATATTTCACATTTTTTTTCACCTTATTCAACCTCAAATCATGCCCCAAAGTAAATGTGTTGACATCTCTTTCATATAATAAAGTATTCTCAGGGCTTCATTTTCTGTGGCGATACGTCTGTGCACACTGGGAGGGTGGTGGACGGTGCTGTTTGGAATTGACTCCCACTCCAGATATGTCTAGCTGACTCTGTGGAATCTTTTAAAAAGCAGCTGAAAACTTTTGTTTAACGAGGATTTCGGTTGAGTTTCAGCTGCTTTTTAATGGTAAGTCCGATATTTTTAAATTATTTTGATTTTGTGTTTTAACTTGTTTTTGTATTTTTAGATTATTGTTATCCGTCAGCTTCCTTTTATTCCATTTTATTGTACAGCGCTTTGACTGTATATATCTGAAAAGCGCTTCACAAATAAACTTTTCTTACTTGGCGATCGGGTTAAAAAAGCTCTATGCCAGTGTCTCTTTAGCTTAGCCGTTGCTAATGCTGCTCCGAGACATGTGTGGCCCGCCCTGAGTGTTCTTTTCTTTTTTTGTTCACCACTTCTTGCGGGTTGTGTGTCATGTCAAGGTCTTTCCTTCAATCATTGTTATAAAATCCAAAAAAGGCCCGACATTTGAACTAACTTTGAGTTAACTGCTTCCGAACTTTCAAAGCTGGCTGCCGAGACAAGCTATGACTTCACTTGACTGGGTGTTTGCTTTGGCCATCTAGTGAACTGAAAATGCCGTTGATTAACTGATAACCCAAAAGTATATGTTTGCACATTTTTAAAAAAATAAAAGATCGATCCGTGCGTTTGTTGATCGATGCATTGTCGCCAATGCCAAGTATCGCAATCCATCACTGAATCAATCTGTTTTCCCATCCCTACAGCACAGGCAGGAGCTGTCTAAACTTGCCACATGCAGCTCTCACTCTAGTGATGGTAGTGGCTTCCCATTCCCCACCAGCACAAATGGTATCACCTAGGTAGCAGAAGGAGTCAACCACCTCCACACTTTGGAAGTTCTAAATTCTGTAGTCTTAGTTTCGCAAGTGAAGGGCTTTCAAATAGATTGTACAGTTCACGTCATTGATGTAGTGCTGTCTGTACTTCTTGTCATTAAATGTTTGCCATTACCCATGACTCTCCAAATGGCAATTCCATCCATCCATCCATCTTCTTCCGCTTAATCCTTTTCGGGTCGCGGAGGGGCTGGAGCCTATCCCATCATCTTTGGGTGAGAGGCAGGGTACACCCTGGACAGATCGCCAGTCCATCTCAGGGCCAACACACAAGGCCCAAATGTCTCACCTGGGTGGATCTTCTGAAACTTGGGGCATCTGAAGTGCGATACCTCATCCTTTGTACATAAGCCAAACATGCTTTAATCACATACACACCTGATGTAATGCTTATTAGTTGGCACTGTTCATTTAGGAGTATGAAAAGATGGAGAGTTTCTTTCAGAGTGAGCTGAGGAGAAACCTACTCGAGCGGACGAGTGCACATCTATTTCAGTTGACTTTGATGTATAAAGTGAATAATAATAATCCTTGGCTTGGCATGCACAATGTAATTTGGCCCTCGGTGGAAACTTAATTGGGGAACCCTGCCATAAACTAATCAGATACTGTAATCAACATTATTTACTGGTGTTTTTGTTTTTTTGTTTTTTTTGTCAGTCATGGCTCAGTGGCCTCCCATCAAAGTGTTTCATATTATTACATTGTGTTTTTATGTTCAGCACCGCCAAAAGAAGCCGATTTGACACCAGAAAACACAATGCAGTGTTTTTGGTAAATGGTAAGAAGGAAAACCACAGAAAAGACATAGTAGGTCCTGCTATTGTTATGCCTCGGTGAAACTTAGAGGCATACGGTAATCAGTTAGTGCATCTGTTTGTGGCCATGTGTATGCATCTGCCAGTCTGTCTGCCTCTCTGTTAAAGCTCGCCCGGTCAAAATTAAGTGGAACTAAAGGCTTGAATCATTTTTATCATATTTTCTTGACTTTTAATTTGCCAGAATTTCGAGAAAACACTTTGTTTTTGAAATAATACAAAAATACCTCACCTTTACTGTCAATGGAATGGTACTGCACATGCACCCAGAAACTCCCTCCAGAGGAAAGTACTGAGCAATCCGCCAATACTGGGTGAACAAATGTACGTGTTTTTGCCCATCTTGTTTTCTTCCTCTGCCACTAAAAAGCAAAAGCTCCTGTTCGTCTTGATTGTCATTGTATTCATGTACCTCCATTGCTTCTGCCATTTGAAATGTCTGCCACCATGCTCTTCTTTGTGTTTGGATTACACCTGTTGAAATAAGGTTGGTGGCTCTTGGCTGCTACCGACAGTATGGGCATGTGAACTGCAGATTATTTTCGCTGCGCATGCGTGTACTCCAAAACTACTGGATGGATTTGGATGAATTTTTTTTTACCAGAGGTAGTACTTGGGTTGGAGAGGAACCCTTAACATTTTGGTGATGATCCCAGTATGAATACCTCCACCAAGGCTCTTATCTTCTCACAGTGTTAGCAAGAATACTCCAAAAGTACTAGATGGATTTGGATGAAATTTTTACCAGCGGTGGTCCTTGGGCTAGAGAGGAACCCTTAACAGTTTGGTGATGATCTGAGAACGTATACCTCCACCAAGACTGGCACAGAGGCACAGCACCTTGGTGCTTTATGTTAGTTGTTGAGAATCTCTTTTTTTCCCCATTTCCATATTAATTCTATAGAAATTTGCTGTCCTACAGGTACAAATATATATAAAAAAATGGAACTCTTGCAAACTTCTTCGAGAGGGACAGAAGTCAAAGTGTTGACTTGTACAACAGGTCTGGTTGTAAAATTGCTGTTGTTTCCCATCCTGTTCTCGTTTCTTATATGTTCATGCCTGTTTTTTTGTTGCATATTGCAAGTAAAAAAAAAAAGTTAATTAAACCTGAAGCTGAAAACTGCATTTCGGGAGTAGTGTATGTCAGTGTTTTTCAACCAGGGTTCCTTGGAGCATTTAGGTTTCTGTGGGAAATTCTCTAATATCATTTGCACGTGAGCATGCAGTGGCCTCCCCTCTCTCTAAGTGTTTGTGTTGTTTAGTGTCTTTTTAAACTACACTTGAGTTTATATTAATGTGTTTAATGTCCACATATGATGTTGCACATAAGCTACAGTCGCCACAACCTTCTGGAGATGAGGAATATGACCAAACATTACGTCTTGGACTGGACTGTTACAGAGAAACTCTGTGGCCTAGGACTCCTGTGCCAGACTTCCACACCCCCTTACTCGACTGCTGCATCTCATCCCAAATAAGAGACGCCATAGACGATGTGAGAGAAGGCAGAAATGAGGCAAGTGTGGAGGTATCCGAATGAAACTAGCTGCTAGCCCATGCAAACTCCTGATTCCAACCCTCATTCTGGCCAATGTACACTCACTAGACAGCAAAATAGACCACATACAGCGCCTGAGATCTATGCAATGTGATGCAGGGAGCTGCTGTGTTTTTATTGTTATGGAAATGTGGCTAAATGACAATATCCCGGACTCTGGAATTCAGCAAGAACGGCTAACATGCCTCTGTGTTGATCGGGTGTTCACGGAAGGAGGGAAAACCCGAAGAGGCAGTGTGTGTGTTTACATCAATGACACTTGGTGTCAAGATGCGACTGTGGTGCACAAACGCTGTTCTCCATTGGTGGAATTTATGATCATCAAGTGCCGACCATTCTACTTATCGAGAGAATTTACATCCATCCTGCTAGTCGCTATGTATGTCCCACCCATCACCACCAGCGAGAGGAGTCAAGCTCGAAATGAGCACTGTCGGGCTATAAGTGAGACACAAACAGTGCATCCAAACAGATTCTTCATCACAGCAGGAGACTTCAACCATACAGATTTAAAGGCCCTTCTACCAAACTACATCAACACGTGGACTTTCCAACAAGAGGAGACAACTTGGTGGACTTGGTGTACACAACCCACAAGACAGCATGCAAGGCCTCCCCCTTCCCCACTTTAGTCCCTCTGATCACATCACCATCTTTTTTTTTCCACAATATTTTTTATTGGACCTTTTTTACAAACATAACACAAACAATCAAACACTAACACTAAAGTAATTAAAAATATTTAAAAAAACAATAAAAAAATAAAAATTGCACTAAAAACACCAACAACCACTAACAAAGGCAGGTCTTCAACAATGCTCCTCTGTTTAGTCTAGGCAATCCATTACATAAGTATACATATTATACATTCACCAGTTTGGAATTTACAAGGTCCACACACATCATTCACCTTCTTCCTCAAAAGTTATGTTTAAATTCTTTACATAATCAATGAAAGGTCTCCATATATTCTCAAACACAATTTCCTTTGATTTCAGTATGTATGTTATTCTTTGTAGTGGAAGGTTTGTTAACATCTGTCTTAACCACTGAGTCACATCTGGTCTATGAGTCTTTTTCCACAGTAGTGCAATACATTTTTTGGCGTTAAGCAAACTGAGGTCTATGAATGCTCTTTCACTCTTATTAAAGTTATGCTTTTCTGGATACAGACCCAACAAAAACAATTTAGGATTCAATAGGATTTGTTTTGAAATTATTTTTTCAATTGTTACCCTCACCTCTTCCCAAAACATTCTAATTTTTCTACATTCCCATAAACAATGAAATAGGGTTCCTTTACTTTCCATACATTTTGTGCACGTATCTGGTATGTTTTTGTTATATCTATTTAACTGCACCGGTGTAACATACATCCACACATCACCATCTTGCTAAGGCCTGCATACAGACCCAGAGTGAAAGCCATTAAACCAACTAAAAAGCCGTTATGTGTGTGGCTAGAGGGGGCCTCCGATGCCCTGAAAGACTGCTTTAGCACTACAGACTGGGACACTTTCAAGCATGCAGCCACCCACAATGAACACACAAACATAGAGGAGTCCACTGTGGTTGTTGTAGCATACATAGCTAAATGCATTGATGATGTCACTCACTGCGAAACTGTCACTGTTTGTGCTAACCAGAAGCCATGGATGACAGCAGAGGTTCACAGGCTCCTGAGGGCTCAGGATGCAACCTTCAGGGCCGGTGACACTGCAGGACTAACAGCAGCTAGGGCCAACCTGTCCCGTGGTATCACAGAGGCAAAAGGACAGTACAGCAAGAAAATACCTGGACATTTCAGCAACACCAGAGATGCACAGTTTCTCTGACGTGGCATACAGACCCTCACCAACTACAAACCTCCACCTCAGACCTGTGTGAGTGACATCCCACTGCTTAACAGCTTAAATGACTTCTTTGGCCACTTAGAAGCACAAAACAGCACATCAGCACAGAAGACCACTCCTCCTCCAGATGAGCGGGCCATAAATCCGGATTCGGCTAGCATAAAGAGGACCCTCTCCAGGATCAACCCACGCAAAACAGCCAGACCAGACAACATACCAGGCTGCATTCTGAAGGACTGTGCGTAGGAGCATCAGGAATGTCCTGGCTTACATCTTCAACATCTCCCTGAGTCAAGCTGTTATCCCTATGTGTTTCAAAACTGCTACCATAATACCAGTCCCAAAGAAGCCCGTTCCATCCAGCTACAACGATTACCGGCCAGTAGCAGTGGCCTCCATCATAATGAAGTGCTTCGAGCGGCTGGTCATGCAGAACATCAGGTCCACCCTGCCTCCCTCCCACGACCCATCTCAGTTTGCATACAGGTCAAACAGATCCACAGAAGATGTCATCTCTGCTGCTCCCCATCCAGCCCTCACCCACCTGGACTCAAAGAACTCCTCTATGTGTGAATGCTGTTCTTGGACTTCAGTTCAGCATTCAACACAATCATCCCCTAGCACCTAATACAAAAACAGACACTTGGGATTCAAAAGCTCTCTCTGTAACTGGGTGCTGGACTTTCTCACAGGGAGGCCACAGAACGTGCAGGTTGGCAGCAACACCTCCAAGACCATCATACTGAGCATAGGGGCCCCACAAGGGTGCGTGCTCAGCCCGCTGCTCTTCACCCTGCTGATCCATGACTGCGTACCACCCTATATCACCAACCACATCACCGAGTTTGCGGACGACACGGTGGTGATGGGTCTCATCACAAACAATGAAGAGGCCAACTCCAGAAATGAGTTGAGCCAACTGGTCCAGTGGTGTAAAGACAATAATCTCTTCCTGAATGTGGGAAAAACCAAGGAGATTGTGTTTGACTTCAGGAGAAGACGCACACAGCATCTCCCTCTGATCATCGATGGGGTAGCTGTGGATTGCTTTGTATATCAACACTCACTTAAGGAGCTTTGTATTTAAGCATGGTCACCATTGATTTAGCTGTTTTTGGTGTTCAGGTTACCGACTATGCAGCTGTAGATACATTTTATAAAGGGTGAAATGATCGAGTCCTCTCCTAACTATAGTTTTTCCTTTATAACCTGGTGTATGAACTTTGTTTTGAGCTGTGGGTTCACATTTTTTGGTGTCACTAAGATGATTTGAGGTGAGTGGAAGCTGTGATGGAGGCTGGCGTTGATAATGGGGTGTACAGTCACTCCACAGAATTGTGATATCTGCTATCAGCCTTCGGGCAGAGAAACCAGACACCTTTTTATAGGCCTAATCCCTCATCCCATTCCTCCTTTCTCCTTCACTCTGCTTGTTTGTGTGTGCAGCTGTTTGTGTATGCAGCATGTGTCTTGAGAGAGGGAAGCGCATCTGTGTCAATGCGCACACACGCAGTCCAATATGTGGTTTCATATTCACACATGGCCCATGTCAGAGTGCACTTGGCCACAAATGTGACACATGTGAAAAAATTGCTTAACCCTCTGAGTGTGTATGTTGCTGAACTGCGATATAACCCCTAGTGGTCAAGAGTGGTAAATATTTTTTGTGAGTAAAATAGTTCAGATCTACAAGGCTATCACTTGAAAGTTGCAAGAGATAATGGCTTACTGTCAATTAGAAAGACATAAAATATGATCCAAAGTTTCAGATAGGAATACATTTATGCATCTAATTTACATAATGTCACAGCACCTCTTTAAATTCCATAACTCAGTCAAAACTGGACTTTTGACGTATTTACACAAAGAATGGTTCAGTCTTTTGACAGTTTTTTTTTTTTTTTTTATACAGAGGTACCTCATCATCTTATCTTCAAAGTATATGAACAAGAAATCAGTACATTTTTAAAAAAAACTGAAATAAGTCACTTACTGTTGACAGAGGGGGGCTGGCTGGCTGGCTGGCATGGTTGCTGCGTTTTCACACATCATGGTCCATATTTTGCATTCTGTCGGTAATTTAAAGTCTGTACCACATCTACAAAGTCTTATGATTATCCCACATAAATTTCGCTTGTATCCTGTGGCTATTTTTGGCGTACAAAGCCGAAAAAGTGACTGTGACGATCGCGGACATATTAGCTTTCTGGGCTAAATGCTAAAACAAGAAAGGAAATGAGGAGTTCTTCTTCTTTGGTGTATTACGTGTCATCCACTGAGTCCTCCAACGGATGTCTGTCACCTTTTGAAACTGGCAAATCAGTACAAATCCCCAAGGCAGGCGATCATGTCAGAGTGAGAAGACAGGCTCAGTGCCGCTCTTGGCCACTAGGGGCACGAAAATTCTCACACTCAGAGTTAATTATGTGAAGAATGAAACTTTCACTTGATATGAATGGCACATTTATTTATAATCTTAATGTTATAGTGTTATCTTGAAAAAAAAAAAACGAGTTTTTAACTTTACCTCAGATGCATTAAGCATTTATGTATTCAAGTGTGTGTGTGTGTGTGTGTGTGTGTGAGTGTGAGCATTGTTTTTAAAAGCTGCACACGCTAATTTTGTTGTGCTGTTTTTACTGTGCAATGACAATAAAGGTGATTCTGATTCATGATGATTTAACCTCTAAAAATTATATGAGTTCAATATGTCTGACATTCCTCTAAGAATTTCTTTATAATGAATCTTGTTTTTAAATCTCAACTGTTTTCTGTCAATATGTTCTGGATGGACATGCTGAAAAGAGTCAGATTAAGCAGTTTAAGGGCAGATCCTCTGTTGTTGTATGGAACGATGTTTCCTCTGGCTTAAAAAACCTTGGCGCGGTGGCAACGTATTTTTCCGGGGTAGGGCAGAAAACACATGACACTGTTGCAACTGGAATATGTTAATTTTATACTATTTTTTTTTAATTTTGCACAGTAACTTTGCATATGGAACTTACCATTTGAAGTATTGGACAACCAAGGCTTGAATATTGGAATATTGGGCCAGTTGAGGTCCCACCCAGACGTCCTCTGTTTGGACTTTTTATTGGTGTCATCCTTCTCTCCTTCCTCTGCTCTCATCTTTCTTGGGGCCTCGTGTACAAAGACTTGTGCGGATTTCCTACTGAAAGATGATGTACGTTTAAATCAAGAAAACAGCTTAAGCAAAAAAAAATTTTTTAAAAAATCCATATGTATCAAACAGTGCGGAAGCAGGAATCCAAGCACACTTCCTTTGTACATCCCAATCGACTTGAAATTGAATGCATGTGAGGAAATACCAGACTCCTCCCTTGACACACCTCCATTTGAATATGCAATTAGATGAAAGTAAATATCCAGATATATACAAGCCTTGCACGTTTGATTCTCCTGTATCCACAATCAAAAATAATGGATTTAATGGAATTTCATGGACTGTGAGTTGGAGATGCTCCTGAATGAGGTAGAGGCATGTAAAAACGTTTTGTTTGGTGCGCTGTCCTCCAGCATTAGCACCGGATACAGGTAATTCATTAGCCTGCTCACAGCCCTATACGGTGCATCCAGAAAGTATTCACAGCGCTTCACTTTTTCTTTTCTTTTTTGTATTTTTATTCAAGTGTTTCCTTTTTTCCATTGAGATAGTAGGAAAGGGAAGGGAAAAAAACATTCATAATCGTAATTTACTCATGCATACTTAAATTATATTATCAGAGGTGGGAATAGTAGCCAGAAATTCTACTCATGTAAAAGCAGTGCTATGACATTAATACTTAAAAGTAGACAACCAAAAATTTCTAATAATAATAATAATTGATTGCATTTATATAGTGCCTTTCAAGATAACCAAAGCGCTTTACAATGAGTCCATTATTCATTCACTCCACAGACAGACAATGGTAGCAGTAAGCTACTGCTGTAGCCACAGCTGCCCTGGGGCAGACTGACGGAAATGCGGCTGCCAATCCACGCCAATGGCCTTTCCGACCACTGCCTAACATTTATACACATTCATACTCAGTGTCATGGATACTGAAGGCAAGGTGGGTAAAGTGTCTGGCCCAAGGACACAACGGCAGGATGGCAGGGGAGAGTTGGATTGGAACCGCTCTGGTTATTGGATGACCCGCTCTACCTCCTGAGCCACTACTGCTCAGGAGGCAGTGGCTTAACTGAACTCAACCCTTCTAGTTGAGTTAAGGGTACAGAGAGCACCCACTTAAAAACTTGAGTAATGACTTCAGTCTTGAAGGTTTGAGGTTTTTCTTCAAAATTTATAACAATTCTTACAGTTTTTTACTTTTTATGTAAATTTATCTAAATTTGAAACCATTTTCCTCATTTTAATTTCCCCTTATAAAATTGACTTTTCTTGACCATTTGATACTTTATTGTAAACTTGTAGATTATTTTATGGCTAATTTTTGCCAATTTTATAAAATGAAATTGCGTTGTTTTTTTTTAAATAAATTTGAAACAGATTGTGGGAAAATTTTGACTTTTGTTCCTCATACAATTTACACTTTTGACCATAATTTTGCAGAGCCAGAATGGAACAGTAATTTAACTCTGATTTAAAAGAATAAAATATTAATAAAAATGATATTTAATGAAATAAATTAGATATACTTTATTGATCCCAAAGTGGAAAATTACAGTGTAACAGCAGCATGACACAGACAACCCAACCAGTAGAAATACACACAGCATAATAGAAAAACAGGGATGGCAATTTTCCGCCGATCCGCGGATTTCTGCCGATTTATGATTTTAGCGAAAATCACCACGATTACATAAGCGCTCGGCGCTTCCCCGAGTGACAGTCTCCCGCGATAACCCGGATGTTATGTACTCATGCTACTGCTGTAAACGGTCCTGCGATTGGATAGTTGCAAATGATTGGACCAATCAAATGGCTCGTTGTTGCTTTGTCAGAAATTCATGGCGGTGTGTTCGTGTTGGAATTCCGCCAATTTATTTTCAAATTGATCATTCCTGTGAATCGTCTAAATCCGTTGAGAATTTTGGCGGGGGTAAGGTACCTTATTGTCACCGATTTTAGCGAAAATCAACACAATTACATCAGCGCTCGGCGCTTGCCTGGGTGAGTCTCCCCCGATAACCTGGATGTTATGTGTAAACGGCCCTGCGATTGGATAATTGCAAATTTGGACCAATCAAATGGCTCGTTGTATGCTTTGTCAAAAATTCATGGCGGTGTGTTCGTGTTGGAATTCTGAGCTTTCGGTAATGTTTTCAGCGGAATTATGAGATTTTTATCGAAGGATCAGGAGTCATCAGTGGTAGAAATAGACAAAAGTATCAAAAATAAGTTCCGATGGAATTGGCTTGAGAGAAAAGTGACGGTAAAGGTGAAAATTGGCTCAAAGTTTGACAAGGTAACAGAAACACTTGGACAATTTCTGAAGAAACCAGACGTGGCAGGAAAAGCTTTTTGTGTGTATTGTAAAGAGTTGATTAACTATGGATCGCGTGGATGTGTGGCGCTGTCAGACCATGCATCAAAAGTGAAGAAACATGCCCACTACCTTGCCATTCAGTGGAGCAACTATTCTTTGGGATCGGCGTTTTTGAAACAATCTTCGACAGTGGATAAAGCAGTCAAAGATGTTACACACTGGGGGACTTTGGCTGAACCAAACAACGAGTCTGCTCCATTAACACCTCTTGCCGATAGACAGGTACATTCGGAGGTATGTACTAATGAGTGCTGAAATTATAAAAAGTAATGGTATGTTGGAATTTTATTTCTATTATGGAATAGATAAAATTAACTGATTTTGATTTGATCAAGTGTTAAAGCATGTGATGGATAATGCTTGTTGGAATATTTTAGGAATGCTATCTTCTTGGAACATAAGTCAATATTATACAGTAATAAGTGGCATTCAGCTGTTTGTTTTATGCCATTTAAGCACAGTTCTGGTACTTAAAAATCATAAAAACCCAGGAGCTTCGGGGGGCTTTGCCCCCCCACCGGGGCACTTCGTCCCCCAGACCCCCTGCTAAATTTTCAGATAATTTCCCCAACCCCAAATCACATCCCTGGTTCATATTGGAATTCTGAGCTTTCGGTATTGTTTTCAGCGGAATTATGAGATTTTTATCGAAGGATCAGGTGTCATCAGTGCTAGAAATGGACAAAAGTGTCAAAAATAAGTTCCGATGGAATTGGCTTGAGAGAAAAGTGACGGTAAAGGTGAAAATTGGCTCAAAGTTCGACGAGGTAACAGAAACACTCGGACAGTTTCTGAAGAAACCAGAAAAGGAGATGAAATTCAAAGTTCAGAGACTGACACAGCTTGCTGCCAAAAGGAAGAAAGTTTCACATTAGAAGTGACTTGGTGACCAGTGTAAATAGTGTAAATAGTGTAATAAACTCTTATAGAACTGTTAAATATGTTGGACTAAAGACAGTGAGACAATATTGAAGAAAAAGTAAGTTAACTTTTCATTAAATTTAATGATTTATCTAAGTCTAGTACAGTGGTACCTCTACTTACGAAATTAATTCGTTCCGGAAGTATTTTCGTAACGTGAAAATTCCGTAAGTAGAGACGTGTTTTTACATGTAAATGCCCTAATCCGTTCCAAGCCCCCCAAAATTCGGACATAAATTTTTTATAAATCATAAAAATGCATCAAAACATGTAACAAATACATGTTACAATTAGATTACTGCACAATAAACATAAAATGAGAGTTGTACATAATTTAAAAAAACAAAGAATAAAGTAAAGAATAATAAAAATTATGTTCATTTACCGTTTAACTGCTATCGTCGTCGTCGTCACCTTTTGCCTTCTTTGGTTCATGTTCTCTCTCACCAGTGGTTTTTGCCTGACGTTTTGTGAAGAACCGATCCAAGGACGTTTGCTTTTGTCGGCTTTTAACAATCCTTCGGCTTCCTTTTGTTTTAATACCGTGCCGATCGTAGATGTATTACGGCCATATTCTTTGGCGAGATCAACCAAACGCATCCCTTTTTCATACCTTTCTATTATCTCTTGCTTTGTTTGTATGGACAAAAAAACTCTCTTCTTCTTCTTTTCTCCTTTTCCACTTATCTCCATCACTTTCTTGGGGCCCATAGTGAATAAAAGTTAATACTGTACTGTACACACACGTAAAACTGCCCGAACTTCCCGAACACTTCGTGGCCAATGGGATACCAGGAAGATGCTAGGCGATAGCCAATGGCAGAGCAGCTACAAGTATGTTTACGTTTGGTAAACTACGGGAGCTGCGAGGAGCGCGTACTTTTTTGCCTTTCGTATCCTGAAATTTCTTTCATAACAAGAGGCAATATTTTCCCGTTGAGGCGTGTCGTAACCTGAAAATTCCGTATGTAGAGACGTTCGTAAGTAGAGGTACCACTGTATTTCTTTTTTTTTTTTTTTATAATTTTTTTCAGTCTAAATTACTTCTGTTTTACTGAAAACCTCCCAGCTTCAGGGGGGCTGCGCACCCCGGCCCCCCCATAAGTCAATCGATCAAATTAGATTTCAGCTGAAATCAGAATTTCCTGTTGCCATCCCTGGAAAAAGGAGTTACCCAGGGAAGTAAAGTAAAAATGCTTAGATAACTTTATATACAACATAGGCTACTACTAATTTAAATAGATGATGGTCCTTTTGAGTCTATGGATAGCACTGACTGTACAAAGAAGGATTATAAAATGCATAATGAAATACATGGTACCAGTTATACTGGAAGGTGAAAGATAAAAATTAACTTAAATGACCAAAGATACAGTTATTTTTGTTATAATATTTCTATATATTCATAATTTTTTAGAACTCTCCTCCCCAACCGGACAGCAGGAAAACCTCCCTTATTTGAAATCCAAATGTTGGCATGTTTAGTTTGTCTGAAGGCTGCTGACGTATTAAAGTTATTGACTTTGTCAATTTCGGTCATCATAACTTGCCAGGTACATAACAATAAACATAAATTAGTTAATATTGTAGTGGCTGGTGAAGTCAATCCTCAGCGATTCATCAGTCACTCTTGCCTTTCCCTGCATACGAAGCCTAACCACACCTGTTTGCTAAGCGACTCTTCATTATTGTTCCCGTTACCAGCATGTTAAAACCATGATAAATGCCTCCACTGCTTACATACCTCTTTTTCTTTTTTCCACGTTAAAAGTGCTTTCATAAGCTCATGCTTCTCTTGGACAGCGACACTAGAGAGATACTCTGTCCGCAGACTGGAACGGTCACGTGGTAGGCGGGGTGCTTCTGAACTCTGCGCAGATGACGGTCACGTGAGTTGTTTGTGTGTGCGCTTGCGGAGCATGATTCCTAAATAATTTTTTTCTTAAATTTATGTTTCCTTGGTGTGGCGGCATAATTCCAAGGGTGGCGGCCCGCCACGTGGAAATGTTACCAGAGGAGACCCTGTGGTAGTGGTAGTATAATATAGACCAGGGGTCTCAAACTCATTCCATGGAGGGCCAAGACCCTGCAGGTTTTACCTCCACCCAGTGTCTTCAGCAGGTGTTTTCATTGATCAGCAATCAATGGGAAGAAATTCAGTGAAATCTCCTGTTGAAGACACTGGGTGGAGGTAAAACCTGCAGGGTCTTGGTCCTCCATGGAATGAGTTTGAGACCGCTGATGTAGACCGATGTCCACATGCACACTAATATGTGAACATGGTACCTGTTTGCTGACCCCAGAGGTTACACCCTAACTTTTGACCTTGATCATATGAATGATGGTGTCGGGCATCTGTGTGTTGTGTTTTGGTCCACTGGGAAGCCTTAGGTCTGCAAATGATAAGATTTATTTGTTTGTATGGGCATGTGTTTGAGAGATTTTACAATGCACATTTTTGTGGATGTTCATATTTCAGGGGTTCCCATAAAGTCACTTGTTTTGAAATTGAAAATGTTTAAAAAAATAAAACTCTTCCTTTTTTAATCCTTGTACATTGTACATGCATAGCGCGGTGGCAGAGTGGTTAGCACTGTGGCAGCACAGCAACTCACCCTTGGCCGGGGGATCCTGGGTTTGATCCCAGCCCCCAACCAACAGTGATCTGTGTGGAGTTTGCATGTTCTCCTCGTGTCTGCGTGGATTTACTCCGGGATTTCTCCGGTTTCCTCCCACATGCCAAAAACATGCAGGTTAGGTTAATTGGCATCAAAACTGGGGATTCTAAATTGTCCTTAGGTATGACTGAGAGTGAATGGTTGTCTGTCTCTCTGTGTTGGCCCTGCGATGGACTGGCGATCTGTCCAGGGTGTACCCTGCCTCTCGCCCAAAGATGCTGGGATAGGCTCCAGCCCCCCCACCCCCCACCCCCGCGACCCGAAAAGGATTAAGCGGAAGAAGATGGATGGATGGATGACATTGTACATAGAAGAGTATTAATTTTCCATTTATTTAATCTTATTCTTGAGCAACTCAACTAAACCACTCCAGTTTTAATCTTTGATAAGAGCATCTGCCTCAGTCAATTTATTTGAATCCCATCTGCAGTTAAAATTACTATGGTTCTGCTGGGATAAAGCCAACATGGTAACCCACTATTTATGTTGTGTTTACTTAATATATGCCAACTAATGTTGCAAAACAGACAAACTGTTTGTTCCTCTTTTCATTTGAAGTATGTAGTATCGATATTATCAGTGCACTTCCGGGTATCTACCTTTTCATAGTAATTTTATCTCTTCAAGGAAGTTTTCTACATTATCATATCCTGCTATTGACATCTTTAATTCCTGCTTTAGGGTAGGTACTCCAGTAAAAGTGGGTCCTTTTGTGTGATGCATTCTCACAAGAATTACTTGAGATGCAAATTCACATTGTTGGCTTCAAGCTGTTTTAATAGAAAGTAAAAAACAGAATGACAGCCCCCACACTGACAGATGATTAGTTGTTGCACAGAGGTAGGTACAGCAGCCAGAAATTGTACTTGAGTAGCCATGAAAAATTATCTAATAGAAAAGTTGCTTACATCATGAGTAATTTCAGTTGTCAGTTTGCAATGTTTTACTCTTTATACATTTGCATTTTTTTCTTTTTCATTTTTAGCCTTTTACTTGTACATTTACATTTCTTTTTACTCATGTTTTTCCCCCCTCACAAATTGTGACTTTTTTCTTGAATGTTGAGACCCTTCCCACCCAATATATTTTTAACGGTATTTTGGAAACACTGTGACATTGTTCATACAGTGGTGTGAAAAAGTGTTTGCCCCCTTCCTGATTTCTCATTTTTTTGTATGTTTGTTTCACTTAAATGTTTCAGATCATAAAATAAATTTAAATATTAGACAAAGATAACACAAGTAAACACAAAATGCAGTTTTTAAATGAAGGTGTTTATTATTAAGGGTAGAAAAAAATCTCAAACCTACATGGCCCTGTGTGAAAAAGTGATTGCCCCCCCCCAAAAAAACCCCCAAAACATAAATTAACTGTGGTTTATCTCATCTTTGAAAAGCTGAGTTCAATTTCTCTAGCCACACCCAGGCCTGATTACTGCCACATCTGTTCTCAATCAAGAAATCACTAAAGCAAGACCTGCCTGACAAAGTGAATTAGACCAAAAGATCCTCAAAAGCTAGACAGTATGCTGTGATCCAAAGAAATTCAGGAACAAAGTAATTGAGATTTATCAGTCTGGAAAAGCTTATCAAGCCATTTCTAAAGCTTTGGGACTCCAGCGAACCACAGTGAGAGCCATTATCCACAAATGGCAAAAACATGGAACAGTGGTGAACCTTCCCAGGAGTGGTCGGCCAACCAAAATTACTCCAAGAGCGCAGCAAGGACTCATCCAAGAGGTCACAAAAGACCCCACAACAACATCCAAAGAACTGCAGACCTCACTTGCCTCAGTTAAGGTCAGTTTTCATGACTCCACCATAAGAAAGAGACTGGGCAAAGATGGCCTGCATGGCAGAGTTCCAAGACAAAAACCACTGCTGAGCAAAAAGAACATAAAAGCTTATCTCAGTTCTACCAGAAAACATCTTGATGATCCCCAAGACTTTTGGTAAAATACTGTGTGGACTGACGAGACAAAAGTGGAACTTTTTGAAGGTGTGTGTCCCATTACATTCGGCATATAAGTAACGCAGCATTTCAGAAAAGGAGCATCATACCAACAGCAAAATATGGTGGTGGTAGTGTGATGGTCTGGGGCTATTTTGCTGCTTCAGGACCTGGAAGACTTGCTGTGGTAAATGGAACCATGAATTCTACTGTCTACCAAAAAATCCTGAAGAAGAATGTCTGGCCATGTGTTTGTGACCTCAGGCTGATGCGCACTTGGGTTCTGCAGCTGGACAGTGATCCAAAACACACCAGCAAGTCCACCTCTGAATGGCTTAAGAAAAACAAAATGAAGACTTTGGAGTAGCCGAGTTAAAGTCCTGACCTGAATCTGATTGAGATGCTGCGTCATGACCTTAAAAAGGCAATTCATGTTTGAAAACCCTCCAGTGTGGCTGAATTACTACAATTCTGAAAAAATGAGTGAGCCAAAAGTTCTCCACAGCGCTGTAAAAGACTCACTGCCAGTTATCGCAAATGCTTGATTTCAGTTGTTGATGCTAAGGGTGGCCCAGCCAGTTATTAGGTCTAGGGGGCAATCACTTTTTCACACAGGGCCATGTAGGTTTGGATTTTTTTCCCATAATAATAAAAACCTTCATTTAAAAATTGCATTTTGTGTTTTCTTGTTATCTTTGTCTAATATTTAAATTTGTTTGATGATCTGAAATACCTAAGTGTGACAGACAAAAAATGAGAAATCAGGAAGGGGGCAAACACTTTTTCACCACTGTAAATGTACACTTTTTGTTTTTAAAAATAAAAGAATGATTTCAATATTGATCTCAGAAATAAATTATGAACTTATTAAATTATTAAAGATGCCATCATTTCTTGTGAGAACAAGTTATTACAATGTGAACTAGCACATTTCCAACCACTTTTCGGTAACCCAGAGTACAACCAAGTCATCTTAAGAAATAACAGTTTTTTTCGTCAGATGTACTCATATAAGGGTAGAAAGTATCCAGCAATAAAACGACTCATATAATAACCATTTTGTTAAGGAGTTTGTGTATATGTACTTAGTTAAGTAAATATATCTACTTACTACTAGAGGTGTGGAAATTTCTCGATTCTTAGATGCATCGCAATGCGATCCTCTGCGCTAATGCAGAACATTACTGATTGAGATCTCACCACCTGTGCCAAATAAAGTGTAATAAAGTTACGCAGTGACTTAAAACTATTGCAGGCTTGTTAACTGCATCATGGTGAATGGAGGTGCCAGAATACAGCAACAAGAGATCAAAAACTCCCCTAGCGTTTTGAAAGCAGACGTTTGAGGACATTTTAAATTTTGTGGACTCGGCTGGAAACATCATCTGGACAAGTCTATGGACCGGCAGCCCAACAAGCCTCAACTGGAGGAGCAGGGGGTGGCGGGGGCCTTTCAGACTCCGCGGACCTTTCGGTGGAGTCTGTTCTGTGTTCTCTGCCTCCATGTTTGTGGCGGAGAACACGGGATCCCAGCAACTGTTGGAGCCCTCAGCCGTACTATAAGCTCCCATCACAGAGCATCTAACAGACGAGGCTGCACCCGCACAACACAACACAACCAAAAGCACAAGTAATGAGTTTGTGTATAAAACTACAGTGCAGCCGGAAAATATTCACAGTAAATCAACATGAGCAAGATTATGTCGGCTCTACGTTCTGAATGATGGTTTCGGTTTTATTTCAGTTCATCGCCCATCCCTATGACAATACAGTACATCCGGAAAGTATTCACAGCACTTCACTTTTTCTACATTTTGTTATGTTACAGCCATATTCCAAAATGGAATAAATTCATTTTTTTCCCTCAAAATCCTACACACAATACACTATAATGACATGTTAAAAGGGTTTTTTTTTTTCTTTTTTAGATTTTTGCAAATTTATTGAACATAAAAACACTAAGAAACCACATCTGCATAAGTGTTCACAACCTTTGCTCAATACTTTGTTGTTGCACCTTTGGCAGCAGTTACAGCCTCAAGTCTCTTTGAATATGATGTCACAACCTTGGCACACCAATCTTTGGGCAGTTTCACCCATTCCTCTTTGCAGCACCTCTCAATCTCCATC
This sequence comes from Pholidichthys leucotaenia, assembly GCA_020510985.1. Taxonomy (NCBI): domain Eukaryota; kingdom Metazoa; phylum Chordata; class Actinopteri; order Cichliformes; family Pholidichthyidae; genus Pholidichthys; species Pholidichthys leucotaenia. The sequence continues at coordinate 158,110,082 of CM035836.1, forward strand.
AGGTTGAATGGGAAGTGTTGGTGCACAACCATTGTATGATCTCTCCAGAGATGTTCAATTGGGTTCAAGTCTGGGCTCTGACTGGGCCACTCAAGGACATTCACATAGTTGTCCTGAAGCCACTTCTTTGATACCTTGGTTGTGTGCTTAGGGTCGTTGTCCTGCTGAAAGAACCGTCGCCCCAGTCTGAGGTCAAGTGGACTCTGGAGCAGGTTTTCATCCAGAATGTCTCTGTACATTGCTGCATTCATCTTTCCCTCTATCCTGACTAGTCTCCCAGTTCCTGCCACTGAAAAACATCCCTACAACATGATGCTGCCACCACCATGCTTGACTGTAGGGATGGTATTGACCTGGTAATAAGTGGTGCCTGGTTTGGTGATGCCTGGCATTCACGCCAAAGAGTTCAATCTTTATCTTATCAGACCAGAGAATTTGGTTTCTCATGGTCTGAGAATCCTTCAGGTGCCTTTTGGCAAACTCCAGACGGGCTGCCATGTGCCTTTTACTAAAGAGCGGGTTCTGTCTGGCCCCTCTACCATACAGGCCTGATTGGTGGATTGCTGCAGAGATGGTTGTCCTTCTGGAAGGTTCTTCTCTCTTCATAGAAGAATGCTGGTGCTGTGGCAGAGTGACCATCGGGTTCTTGGTCACCTCCCTGACTAAGGTCCTTCTCCCCAGATCGCTCAGTTTAGACAGCCAGCCAGCTCTAGGAAGAGTCCTGGTGGTTCCGAACTTTTTCCATTTATGGATGGTGGAGACCATTGTGCTCATTGGGACCTTTAAAGCAGCAGAAATTTTTCTGTACCCTTCCCCAGATTTGTGCCTTGAGACAGTCCTGTCTTGGCGGTCTACAGACAATTCCTCTGACTTCATGCTTGGTTTGTGCTCTAACTTGCATTGTCAACTGTGGGACCTTATATAGACAGGTGTGTGCATTTCCAAATCATGTCCAGTCAACTGAATTTACCACAGGTGGACTCCAGTTAAGTTGTAGAAACATCTGAAGGATGATCAGTGGAAACAGGATGCACCTGAGCTCAATTTTGTGCTTCATGGCAAAGGCTGTGAAAACTTAAGTGCTTAATCTCCAAACTTTTTTCACATTGTCATGATGGGGTATTGTGTGTAGAAATTTGAGGAGAAAAGGATTTTAATCTATTTTGGAATAAGGCTGTAACATAACAAAATGTTGAAAAAGTGAAGTGCTGTGAATACTTTCTGGATGCACTGTAACGATGCAGACAACACGTGACTGTAGAGAAGCAACTCATTTTAAACTTGCTGTCTTGGCCCTTTCTAAATAGAGTTCACATGAGGCTTCTTCTGTTAATTAATGAGAAAGTAGTCATGTAGTCAAGCAAAGAATCCATTTATAGCATGATCCACCCAGAATTCCACGTTTTTCCATTCATAAATTGCAAAAATAAATGCTGAACTCTAAAAAAGGCGTTACCTAGAAAACATACAAAATTGAAGATGCAACATAGAGATGCATGAAGATGCATCATGAATTGTTTTGCATTCAAACCATTTATCCCTGAATCATCATTGAAGCACAAGATCGCTGAAGATTTACACCTGTAGTTACTACCCACCTCTGTTGATCAATGTAAAGATTACAATTTTGCTTGGCAAAATATTTTTCTGTTGTGAATGAATTGTACATTATCAGGTGTTTCCATCTGGTATTAGGTTCTGATAAACGTATTCTGAATTCTCCTTACCACAGATATAGCACCTCACTGTGTTAGAAGTGACTAAATTTAACTCTGTTGAATGTCACATTGTGCACCAACTTAATCTAGTGTTGGATCGCTTCAGCTAAAATTTTAGTTCCCATATTTAAGTAGTTTGCTTATTTTTGGCCACAGCAGTGTCAGACTTAAGTGGCTTGTAGTATGTCAACTCTCAAACATCATCTCGACTTAGAAAATGTGCAAGGCCTTGTTACTACAGTGTTTGTTTTGGACAGGTGTTTGTTTACAGTAAATATCGATGTCCACCCGTATTTATCTATTTTAAATTTAACCTTTATTTATACAGGGAAAGTCCACTGAGAGGCAACCTCTCTCTCTCTCTCTTTTGTTTTTTTTTTTTTTTTTTTTTTTTTTTTAAGGATGCCTTGTTCACATTCACAGTTAAATATTAACACCTGGAAGCTGTCCAGTACAACCACAGACTGACCTGTGGCCACTGAGCAGCTCCACTAGAGCAGCTGAGGTTAAGGGGCTTGCTCAAGGGCACCACAGTGGGGTGAATCAGGGTGGGGCAAACACTGCGACGTTACCTGTCCCACCCAGATCTGATCATGGCGGTCTAGGGATTGAACTGGTGACCTTCCACTCGCCAGTCCACGTCCCTAACCATTAGGCCACCACTGCTCCATACATTTCACCATAGCATAGAAAAATTTGAGAGAGCAACAGAGCAACTTTTCTTCTGTTTGGGTTAGTAGATGTATCAGATACATGCCTGAGTAACAGAGCGCAAAGCATCTGTGGGTTTGTGTTTTCAGTCTAACACACAGCACCGAGGATATGTCATGGTTTGTATTTCAGGTCTGTTCTGAGCCTTCGGGCGTTGATGTGCGTTTTTTTCCCCTCCTCATCACTGTTTGGACTGTCAGTCGCAGCTGTCAAACACATCTCTGTCTGAACGGCAGGCGGGGTTCACACTCTCTCAATCAACCCCCTGTTGCGCGTGCATGTGTTGACATGTGTTAACACACGCATGTGTGTTCGCATGTGGAGGTGGGAGGGTGGTCGATCCTCTATTCATAGTAACTGCCATCCCTCTCTGTCACCAATACCTCATATGTCATGCTACCTGTCAAAGAAAGTGGAGCGAACCCTCCCCTTCCCTCTACTGTTCCCCATCCAAAGGTTAATTTTATTCTGCTTAACAGGGTGTCAGTGCAATGAGGAGTTGCATGTTAACTTGATTAGACGTCTGAGGTGATTAGTCAATGAAAGTTGTAAGTTAAATCCATATGTGTCTAAATTGTAAAGGCATAAAATTTGAATCAAAAAAGATGAGAAAAAATAAGTACAAATAAAATACTATTGAGAAATATAAAAATATTTAAGGGGCTTTTTGAGCTGTTCTTTATACCTCTATTTACTCATATCAGCTATCCAAAATCATTTTTTAAATGTTGGTTATATTAAAATCAGTAGCTTTATCTCTTCTAAATTTGAGACCTTTCCCCATAATTTACAATAGTTTTCTAATAAACATGAGTTTTTTTCCCCTTGTAAGTTTTTTCCTTAAATTTGCAACTTTTTATTTTTCTTGTAAATTTGAACACTTTTTCTGATATATTTGCAAGTATATTCTGGAAATTAGTGATTTGTTTTGGGGAAATTTTGTGATTTTTTTCAAGTGGCTACTTTTTTCTTTTTCTTGGTGAATATTTTTCCCCCCTGAATTTGCAGGGGATTGTTTGATGAATTTGGTCAAGGTGAAAATACTAAACAACAGTGTAATGAATAAATATCCAGATAATTAAATATTTGGGTGCAACCTTTCTAAACCTTGCTGTGTTAGCTCATCTTCCTTTAAGGTCATCTTAGCATTTACTCATATTAATATTTTTTGTAGTTTCAAATCTGTATAATCTGTATAATCAGAGGAGTTATTGTCTAATTTGACCTTGTTGGATTTTCTTTCCCCCTTTGTTATATTATTCTGTTTTTTTTTAATCTATCCGAAATAAAGATTCATTCATTCATTCATAATCTCTTACCTCATCTATCATTGCACAAATCTGACAGATTTAAAAAAAAAAAAAGTGGCAGCTTGATGATGGTCATAAATTCATCTGAATAAGTTTTAAAATATAAGAAATGACTCAAATTCTTGTCAGAAATTTTTTAATGGAAATGTACAAGAATTGCTCAATATAATATAGTCATGTGACAAAATTTGGACACCCCTTTAAATATTCAGTTCTTTATTAAAAATGTTCACATATCTATGTCTAACCTTGTTTTTGTTTTTATTTGCATTTTTTAACATTTATTTTAGCTATTGTAAGTGGGAATGAATGTGGGGGTGTCCTAAAAAAGTTGGGGGGCGTCCTAATTTATTCCTCACTATTTGTTTAGAATTACATTTTACATAAAATATGAAAAAAGCCTTTGATTCATTTTTAATTGTTTAGTGTATTACATGAATCTTCCAGTATTTTTAACATTGATATTCAATATCCATTTGTCCAAATATGTTAAAAAAAACACAGGCTTATACAGGGTGTCCTAATTTTTTGCTTTTTTTCTCTTTTATGTTTTATTAGAAAAGGATGCCGTTTTTACAAATATAGCATTCAGACATTTGCATCATAGTCCTTCTCTTATTTGTTTTATAGGAACAAAAAAAAGAAATTAAAAACCAAAAAAAAAAAAAAAAAAAACTGAACTGGGGGCTTACAGTCATTCCTTCTTCTCATATGGAAGAATAAATAAACAAAATTTCAGTCTTAGTAAGGTGATTCAACAAGGATGTTTACATCTGGAGTCATACAAAATCATTCCGAATAGGGGATATAAAAATGAATCCATCCATCCATCCATCCATCCATCCATCTTCTACCGCTTTTCCGGAGGTCCGGGTCGCGGAGGCAGCAGTTCAAGCAGAGAAGCCCAGACTTCCCTCTCCCCAGCCACCTGCTCCAGCTCTTCAGAGGGGATACCAAGGCGTTCCCAGACTAGCTGGGAGACATAGTCTCTCCACCGAGTCCTGGGTCTGCCCCGGGGTCTCCTCCCAGTGGGACGTGCCTGAAACACCTCAAGTGGGAGGCGTCCAGGAGGCATCCTAATCAGATGCCCATACCACCTCAACTGACTCCTTTCAATGTGGAGGAGCAGCGGTTCTACTCTGAGCCTCTCCCGGATGACTGAGCTCCTCACCCTATCTCTGAGGGTGAGTCCAGCAATCCTACGGAGAAAGCTCATTTCAGCCGCTTGTATCCGCGATCTCGTTCTTTCGGTCATTACCCAAAGCTCGTGACCATAGGTGAGAGTAGGAACGTAGATTGACTGGTAAATCGACAGCTTTGCCTTAGAACTAAGCTCCCTCTTCACCACAACAGACCGGTACAACGTCCGCATCACTGCAGATGCTGCTCCAATCCGTCTGTCGATCTCTCGCTCCATTTTCCCCTCACTCGTGAACAAGACCCCAAGATACTTAAACTCCTCCACTTGGGGCAGGAGCCTGTCCCCAACCCGGAGAGGACAATCCACCTTTTTCCGGCTGAGGACCATGGACTCGGACTTGGAGGTGCTGATTCTCATCCCAGCCGCTTCACACTCAGCGGCAAACCGTCCCAGCAAGAGCTGTAGGTCATTGCTGGATGAAGCCAACAGGACAACATCATCTGCAAACAACAGAGATGAGATCCTGTGGTCACCAAGCATGACACCCTCCATTCCCTGGCTGCGCCTAGAAATCCTGTCCATAAAAATTATGAACAGGACCGGTGACAAAGGGCAGCCCTGGCGGAGTCCAACTCTCACTGGGAATGACTCCGACCGAGTGTTGGCAATGCGAACTAAACTCTCACAACGGTCGTACAGAGACCGAATAGCTCGTAACAACAAGCCCGATACCCCATACTCCCGAAGCACCCCCCACAAAAATCCACGAGGGACGCGGTCAAATGCCTTCTCCAAGTCCACAAAACACATGTAAACTGGTTGGGCAAACTCCCACGAACCCTCAAGAATTCTCGAGAGGGTAAAGAGCTGGTCCGATGTGCCACGGCCAGGACGAAAACCACATTGCTCCTCCTGAATCCGAGGTTCGACCAACGGCCGGACTCTCCTCTCCAATACCTTGGCATAGACCTTCCCAGGGAGGCTGAGGAGTGTGATCCCTCTAAAGTTGGAGCACACCCTCCGGTCCCCTTTTTTGAAGAGAGGAACCACCACCCCGGTTTGCCATGCCAAAGGCACTGCCCCCGACCTCCACGCAATGTTGCAGAGGCGTGTCAACCATGACAACCCAACAACATCCAGGGCCTTGAGGTACTCGGGGCGAATCTCGTCCACCCCCGGGGCCCGGCCACCAAGGAGATTTTTAACCACCTTGGCGACCTCAGCCCCTGTGATAGGCGAGTCATCCCCCTCGTCCCCAAACCCTGCTTCCTCTGTGGAAGGCGTATCAGTGGGATTGAGGAGATCCTCGAAGTATTCCTTCCACCGCCCGACGATATCCCCAGTTGAAGTCAACAGTGTCCCATCCGCACCATACACAGTGTGGACGGGGAGCTGCTTTCCCCTCCTGAGCCGCCGAACAGTTTGCCAGAATCTCTTTGAAGCCGACCGAAAGTCTTGTTCCATGGCCTCACCGAACTCCTCCCATACCCGGGTTTTTGCTTCAGCAACCACCCGAGCTGCACTCCGCTTGGCCTGCCGGTACACCTCAGCTGCTTCGGGAGTCCCACAAGCCAACCAAGCTTGATAGGACTCCTTCTTCAGCTTAATGGCCCCCCTCACCACTGGTGTCCACCACTTGGTTCGGGGGTTGCCACCACGAGATGCACCGACCACCTTGCGGCCGCAGCTCTGGGCTGCCGCTTCAACAACAGAGGTGGAGAACATGGCCCATTCAGACTCCATGTCTCCAGACTCCCTCGGAATGTGGTTGAAGTTCTTCCGGAGGTGGGAGTTGAAGACCTCCCGGACAGGGGCCTCAGCCAGACGCTCCCAGCACACCCTCACTATACGTTTGGGTCTACCAGGTCTGAATGGCTTCCTCCCCTGCCATCGGATCCAACTCACCACCAGGTGGTGATCAGTTGACAGCTCTGCACCTCTCTTTACTCGGGTGTCCAAGACATACGGTCGCAGGTCTGATGATACGATAACAAAATCGATCATCGACCTGCGGCCTAGGGTGTCCTGGTGCCAGGTGCACATATGGACACCCTTATGCTTGAACATGGTGTTCGTTATAGACAGACTGTGGTTAGCACAGAAGTCCAATAACTGAACACCACTCGGGTTCAGATCGGGCAGGCCGTTCCTCCCAATCACCCCCCTCCAGGTTTCACTGTCGTTGCCCACGTGCGCATTGAAGTCCCCCAGTAGGACAATGGAGTCTCCAGGAGGAGCACCCTCCAGCACCCCAGTCACAGACTCCAAAAAGGGTGGGTACTCTGAAACATCATTTGGTGCATAGGCACAAATGATGGTCAGGACCCGTTTCCCAACCCGAAGGCGCAGGGAAGCAACCCTTTCGTCCACCGGGGAAAACTCCAATATAGAGGCAGCAAGGTGGGGCGATACAAGAATACCTACCCCTGCTCGTCGCCTCTCGCCCGGGGCAACTCCAGAAAAGGCCAAGCTCCAGCCCCTCTCCAGGAGACTGGTTCCGGAACCGGAGCTGTGTGTTGAGGTGAGGCCAACTATATCTAGCCGGTATCGCTCAATCTCGTACACCAGCTCAGGCTCCTTCCCCACCAGAGAGGTGACATTCCACGTACCAAAAGCCAGTTTAGAAAGCTTGGGATCAGTCCGCCAAGGTCTCCGCCTTTGACTGCCACCTAATCCACATAGCACCGGACTTCCATGATCCCTCCTGCAGGTGGTGAACCTACTGGAGGGCGGACCCATGTAACTCCTTCGGGCTGAGCCCGGCCGGGTCCCATGGGTGGAAACCCGGCCACCAGACGCTAGCCTTCGAGCCCCTCCCCCAGGCCTGGCTCCAGGGTGGGGCCCCGGTAACCCCATACCGGGCGGGGTACACTGAATCCTTGATATACAATTTATCATGAGAGTCTGTTGGATCGTTCTTCGTCTGGCCCTTCACCCAGGACCAGTTTGTCTTGGGAGACCCTATCAGAGGCAAATTGCCCCGGACAACATAGCTCCTGGGATCACTGGGGCACGCAAACCCCCCCACCACGATAAGGTGACGATCCATGAGGGGGTAAAAAAAAATGAATCCACTTATTCCAAATTGAATAAAAATTTTCTCTTTGAATTCTTAACAAATATGTCAATTTTTCCATTTTGAAGATTTCCAAAATTATTTCAAACCAATCATTGAGTGTGGGTGGGGCTGGGTTTAACCTGTTGCACTTCGGTGTACCGCGGGTAGACACGTCTCTGCGTCCTAGGGCGCACAAGGGCGTCCTAGGACGCACACTGTGCGTCCTAGGAGGCACTGAAAAAAAAAAAAAAAAAGCTGCATTTCCATTCTTCCACTACAGACACAGCCGTGAACAGAAAGCCAAAGGAGTGCTTTGATTGGTTTAGATGTGATTGACCTCTCATTTGACTAATAAGAGCCTTGAATTGGGTTTCTGAAACCTTGAAGAACCAATGACTGAAAACCTAGCAAGAAGGACCCGCCTACCAATGGCTGCGAATACAGCGAGCCAATTGAAGCACAGTAGTTCGAAAGCGTGCCTCCCTTGCAAAATCTGTTTTGTTTTAGCCACTGGGTGACACACACGCATTCGCCAGTCTTTTTTTCTTCCTACTGTTCTTATTTGTTTTGAAAAATCGTTCGCCAAAACCACAATGCGCAAAACCACAATAATGGAATTATGGTTTGACCGGGTCGCGTGACCAGAACCACGAGTCCGTAACAAGCGGACCAGCGTCATGTTCATCTGACAATGAGGAAGAGAAGTTCGCCAGCGACACTGCTGTTGTGAACAGGTAAGTGTTATAAGCTAAATTATTCTTTATCCCTGAAAATTGTAATCAAAAATGACTTTTGACCGATCGGTAAATTACAACTGTGCATAGTAGACCGCGGCGCACCGGGCGATGCCCATCCTCTGTAGCGGGGGGGGGGGGGGGTTGCCCCCCCCCACACACACACAGAGCCCTGAGTGTCACCTTTCATTAGAGCCCAACATCAAGCTTCTATATTGAATCATTCAAAAGTTAGACGTTTTTCCAAACTGTGCCATTTGGCACAGTTCAAAAACGCCTGGGACCAACATAAGAAAAAGGCTGTGTAATATATTCATTTTTTGTGGTGTTGTTACAAAATTTTGACCTCAGCTGGATAACACTTGGTTCTACATTTCTGTTGCATTTTCCAGCCAGTATCTGACAGCTGTGTTATTTGCAAGCATTTGTATCCAAAAAAACACCCAGGCGAAATTTATTTTCTTCAAGTTCAGTATGTTTAGATGACTGTTACTCAGTGGCCGGAGCACTTAGAGAGATTATGACTGTTTTGCCAAAAAATTCAAAGTGTTTTCTTTTAAATGAGACCAACCCCATGAAGATGCTGCAAAGGGTTGAAGAACAGCTTTTGATTTACTTTGGGTATGTTATTTTTTGGCGTTTTTAGGGAAATTGACCAGAGTGCAAGGGGTTAACCATTTTCTAGTAATTGATTTCTTACTGGCTGCTAAGAGTGCCTGCAGCAATTTTATGTCCCCTCTTCTGTCCAGAGTTGGAACAAGACCCATATATAAATTTAAAAAGTCGTTTGCAATGTTTACCTTGAAGATATCATTTAAAGCTTTATGAATTCCAGACCAATATTGATGCAAAACCAGACATTCCCAGAATATATGAAAATGATTTGTTTCAACAGAGCCACACCTTCTCCAACACTCATTATTTACGTTTCTGTATTTACTTTGGTGAGGAGTCTTAAAAAATCTTATCACATTTTTCCAACGGTGTTCTCTCCATACCAATGAGTTTGTGGAGGACCATTGAAAGATTCAAATTTTTTCCCAATTCTCATCAGAAATGCCCATTCCCACTTCATGTTCCTACTTATTCTTAATGTGTAGCGTATCATCGTTCCTTGCATTTAGCATCCTATTATATAACTTAGAAATTGCCTTTTTCATCAAAGTGTCATAAGCTGACTTCAAAATTTTAAAAAAGTGTGACTCTGTTGAAGATAGGTTTAGAGATTTGCTATGCTTGGTAAAATAATCACGTATTTGGTGGTACCTGAAGAAGTCTACTTGCTCAAGACCAAATTTGGTTTGTAGGGACTGGAAATTCTTTAGTGTTCCTTTGCTTGTAAAGGTGAGGTACGTTGTTAACCCTTTTTTTGTCCAAGTTTGGAATCTTTTATCACTTTTGTTGGGTTGAAAATCTGTGTCATAGGCACACCATCTGAAATTTCTTAGCATGTTTCCTATTTCACAGGTTTTCACTACTTTATGCCATTCCTTAAGTGTGTGTTGAATCCAAGGGTATAGACCCTGTAATTGGTCAGCTAGTCTTTTATCTGAAATTGCAGCTTGTAAGGGGAATATAGGTGATATGTTGGATTCTATCATCTTCCAATTGGCTTGGAAGTCTGGGTTACACCAATATAATAGAGGAATAACTTGAGAAGCATAATAGTATTTTAAACAAGGAAGCATTGCTGCACCCTTTTCTTTCCTTAATTGTAAAACAGTATAGCGTATTCTTGGTTTCTTGCCCTGCCATATAAAGTGTGAAATCCTTTTGTCCCATTCCTTGAATTGATTGTCACTCACTTCAATAGGTAATGTTCTGAACAAATACAGCAATCTGGGAACTATATTCATTTTCACTGCAATAATCCTTGAGTTTAAATTGAGAAAGGGTACAAGATTCCATTTATTTATATCTGATTTTATTGCTAATGATAGTGGGTCATAATTTGCTTGAAACAGTCTCGAAATGTCTTTAGTGAGAATTATACCTAAATATTTTAGGGAGACAGCATCCCAGTCAAGATTATATTTTTCCTTAAGAGATTTTGAAACTTTATAATTCAGGGTCATCACCTGAGTTTTAGATATATTTAATTTGTATCCAGATAACTTCCCGAAGCTGTTTAATATCGACATCAACTTCATAAAAGATTCTTCAGGCTCCTCCAAAAAAAACAAGTACATCATCTGCAAACATTGCAACTTTTTGTTCATTCCCAGCTACTGCAATCCCCTTAATCTCCCCAGTCTGTCTTATCAATTGGCCAAGGGGCTCAATATAAAGGGCAGAAAGAAGGGGTGAAATTGGGCATCCCTGCCTCGTTCCTCGTTCCAGGAGGAAGGAGTCAGAAAGATCTCCGTTGATCTTTACACGAGCCCTTGGCTTATCATAAAGGGATTTTTTTTTTTTTTTGTTACTTATTTGTACCCGTTGGTAGACTTGGTTTGCAGTCTGGTGACAAGCCACCGGCTGCTGGTCGCTGCGTGCGCGAGCGCCCTAAACCTACATGTTTTTGGTGTGCGGGAGGAAACCGGAGAAATCCCGGAGTAAACCCGCGCAACACGGGGAGAACATGCAAACTCCACACAGCTCACTGTTGGTCGGGGGCTGGGATCGAACCCACGATCTCATGATTCCCGCGATCCCCCGGCCGAGGGTAAAACTGTGCTGCCACAGTGCTAAACCACTGCGCCACCGTGCAGCCCCAGGGATGCAGGGATTGTATTAATGTGATAAAATTTTCATTAAAACCGAATTTTGCCAATACTTTATAGAGGAATAACCATCTGACTGAGTCGAACGCCTTTTCGGCATTAATCCTACAATAATGGCCTTAGTCTTTTCCTTATTTATTTGTCCTATCACATGTAAGGAGCGTCTTGTATTATCTAAGGTCTGTCTTTGCTGGATAAATCCACTCTGGTCTAAATGTATCAAATCAGGTAGGAATTTTTCAAGTCTTCGAGCCACTATTGCTGTGAATAATTTATAATCCAAGTTAAGGACACTAATGGGACAGTAGCTACTGCAATCCTGTCTGTCCTTACCCTCCTTGGGTATGACAGAAATGACTGGATCTTTCCAAGGTGGAGGGATTTCACCATTTTGTATAATCCAATTAAAGGTTTTTAATAGTATAGGGGACAATTCTTCTTTAAAACATTTATACCACTCTGTAGTGTAACCGTCGGAGCCTGGGGACTTCCCCACTTTTAATTTGGAAATGGCCAGATTTAGTTCTTTGGTTGTTATTGGTTGGACTAATTTTTCATTTTGTGCATTTGTCATTGTTGGTAAGTTCAGTGCTTTTAAAAAATCTTCTATTTGTATCTCGTTAGAAGTTTGAGGTTGGGAATACAAATCTTTATAAAATAATTGAAAACTTTCCTGTATTTTTTCCAGCTTGTTTTCAGCCCTCTTCGTTTGGGGGTGTTTTATTCTACAAATTGTGTTTTCTGCTCTCTGTTTGCGTAATTTATACGCTAGCAGTTTAGTCGATTTACTCCCAATTTCGTAGTATTTTTGCTTTAAAAAAAACAATTTTTTCTGGGTGTCCTGCGTAGAGATGTTGTCAATTTCACTTTTAATCTTTTTTATTACCGCTTTTACTTTTGAATTACTCATATTACTGTCTAACCGTTGTAATTGTTTTAATTTTCCTTGGAGAGCAGCTAATTTTTGCCCCTTTAATTTTTTCAAGTGAGACGTCATTGAAATGATCTTTCCTCTCATTACAGCTTTCAGAGCGTCCCACAAAATTAACTGTGACACTTCGCCTGTGTCGTTCAACTCAAGATAGTTCTTAATGTCATCCTTTAATTTTTGTCTTAATTCGGAATCATTTAATATATTTGAGTTGAACTTCCACAACACTTTTCTGACCTTCTTTTCTAAAATAACAGACAATGAAATGGGACTATGATCCGAGAGATCAATTGTCTTAATTTTGCAATCTCTTACTCTGAAAGAATCATGATTGAACACAAAAAAATAGTCTATTCTTGAATAAACACTGCGGGCAAGAATAGTGTGTATAGTCTCTACTTTTAGGATGTAATTCTCTCCAAACGTCAATAATTCCCATTTCTTTCATCAATGAATTTACCTTTTTAATTATTGCATTTTCTGCATTGGTTGTACTTGATACATCTAATTTTGGATTTAATCTAATATTGAAGTCTCCTCCACAGATTACTACTTCCTGAGAATTCATCATTAACTCAAATATGTGTCTGTAGAGAGTCCAATCACTTCCAGGTGGAATATAAACGTTTATAAGCGTTATTTCATGTCCCTCTATTTTAGCAGTAATTTTGATAAATCTTCCCTCCTCATCTTGTACTTCTGATATATGAACATAATTTAGTAAATTTGAAATAAGTATAGCAACCCCTCGTCGGTGCCCAGCTTTATAAGAAGAGGAGAAAACAAATTTAAAGCCCTGCCTTTTTAATTTTGCATGTTCAGATTGACTCAAGTGGGTTTCTTGAAGGAAGGCAATCTGTGCCTTTTCTCGTTTTAGTTTTGTCAAAATCTTACTCCTCTTTATAGGATTCAGAACTCCATTTACATTGAAAGAAACAATTTCAACCGGTTCTCCTTGCATTCAAGTATTTACATTTAACCCCAGTCCCCTGTAAGCACTCCCTTGGAAAAAGAATAGCACAATGAATAACAAAAACAAACTTTATGAACACTTAACAGATTCCAAAACTAACTCCCAACCCTAAGGCCTATTTACTGAACCAACAGTTCAGTGTCCCCTCGTTGTCCCTTCCTCCGACCAAAATTTTCGTAGTTCTTTTCTTATACATCTTTCTCATTTATTTCTCATCTTTAATCAAAAAAGACCAGGTCAACCTGTATCCTCCGTTGCTGTGCGTCTAAATGCCCTAATTTTTTTTCAGATGACTGTATATATACTACTCACAAAAGTTAAGGATATTTGGCTTTCGGGTGAAATTTATGGAAAATGTAAGAAGTTCATGTGACAGCGATATCGTATCATGAAAGTAGAGCATTTAAGTAGAAGCATGCAATGGTGATTTCCTCATCTCTTAACAATTTATTGAAACAAAAGCCAACAACAGTGACGGGTATACCACAACAAAAAATGTCAATGTCTCAATAATTTGTCATGTGCCCTTGAGCATCAATTACAGCTTGACAATGACGTCTCGTGCTGTTCACAAGTCAACTTTTTGTCTGCTGAGGCATGGCATTCCACTCTTCTTGAAGGGCAGCCCTCAGGTCATTGAGGTTATAGGGTACAGGGTTACGAGCTTCTACACAGCGACCAAGCTGACCCCGTAGGTTTTCTATGGGATTCAGGTCTGGAGAAAGTGCAGGCCACTCCATTGGAGGTACCCAAGCCGCCAGCAGCTGTTCCCTAATGGTGTGAGCTCGATGAGCTGGAGCATTGTCATCCAGAAAGATGAAACTAGGCCTGTGTTGTTCATGGAGGAAGCAATGACTTGATTAAATGATGTTATTCAGGTAGTATTGGCTTGTCACTCTACCATTCACAAGGTGTAGGGCAGTTCTGTATTGACTACACACACACACACACACACACACACGCAGGTGTGTGTGTGTGTGTGTCTGTGTCTGTGTGCGTGCACACTACTCACAAAAAGTTAGGGATATTCGGCTTTCTGGTGAAATTTCAGGATGCACCTAAAATACACTATTACCTTTACAGGTGAACCTAATTTCACCTTCTCTAACCTTTTGAATGCACATGCCCGACTATTCAATGTTTCAATACTTTTTGCGTAACTTGCTGTTCTCTAACAAGGTGCTTAACGGCAAAATTCACAGCATGTGTTTGATCCATGAATCAACCAATAAATTTTCTGGTTCAATTAGAATTGGTATTTAAACAGTCCTCTTCATCATGCTGTTCACATTTTGACATCATGAGACCAAGACAACACCTCACAATTGATGAACAGTACCTCACCATTGCGAGGCTTCAAACAGGATGTTCTCAGAGGGAAGTGGCCACTGAGCTTAGAGTGTCAGAGTGTCATCAGCAGGTTGCAACAGAGATACAGAGAGACTGGAAGAGTCACAGAAAGGCATAGAAGTGGATGTCCTTTGGCCACATCCCACGCTGATGATGGCTTCATTGTGAACAGTGCCCTGCAGAACCAGATGATGAATCCCATTCAACTCCTGGCACGTTTAAGGGAGGTGAGGGGCACCCAAATGTCACGTCAAACCATTCAAAACTAGGGCTGTCATGGTAGAGGAATTTCCCCTGCGGTGACAGTGGATAGCTCAACATCGTGATATGCATTATTATTGCAAATATTTTTAGGACTCTGTGGTCTTGTAATTTAAACAGGGTTCATAACTTATGCGGCAAACGATGGAAGCTATGAGAAACTCGCTGCAGCTTCGCTCTCAACTTTGTGTGTGTGTGTGAGACAATTCTGCGGAGCTTGGGTCTTTCTACAGGCATGAACTGCTGATTGTGTAAAAAAAAATAAAAAAAATATTTTCATAAAGCAGTGGCGGTAACTCCAGTATTTGAACTATGGGGTGTGTGGACTGGAGGCTGCAGCGACATTCAGCTTATTTAAACAGGACAGCCTCCGTACAGGGCCCTGTGTGGCTCTTGTCTCTGTGATTTTTGGATTTTTGCCGCTGTCCGAAAAATCACGTTCAATCAAGCAATGCATTTATGCAGTAGTTGTTTTGCTCACGGAGCTCAATTGTCAGGATCATAAACACTCCGCTCAGGAGGAAATAACACGCTTTATGCCCTTTCAGTGCTCACTGTCACGGCTGTATTTAGCAATTTGTCCAAACGCTTCCGCCACTTCTGCCTGCTGGAGTCCGTCTGGAGAGAGAGTGCTTCACACGCTGCTGTGGAAGTTTCCACAGTACCGGGTGCGAACATGCTGTTGGCAATAAAAATACACTTAACATTTAACAATTTATTTAATAATCAATAGGGGCACATAAGTGAACAACGAGATATAGCCACACACACAAAAAAGTGAACACTGCGGTTGTTGGCAGTTGCTCGTTATCCTCCACGGTAGGCTTGTCCATAGCACAGTACTACATAACTGCACCTCCCCCCCACCTGTTCCTGGATAAAGAACTTTCTCACCAATTGCCCACAAACAGTCAGACTTGGCCCCCACCACTCCTTCACACTGTCCCTCAGCACCAGCTCCCCCCAAGATTGTGTGCTAAGCCCTCTACTGTACTCCCTGTACACCTTTGACTGTATTCCAACCCACCCAACCACCGTCATTGTGAAATACGCGGATGACATCACCTTGGTTGGGCTCATCACCGACGACGATGAGAAGGCATACAGGGTGGAGGTAGAGAATCTGCTGCTGTGGTGCCAAGCAAGCAACCTGGAACTGAATGTCCAAAAAACCAAAGAACTCATTCTGGACTTCAGGAAGAACAGACAGGACACCACCACCCCCGCCCCTCATAAATGGCAACCGCGTGGAAAACATCCCTGCCTTCAGGTTCCTGGGCACCTAATCTCCTCTGACCTCTCCTGGACTGTCAACATCAAGGCCCTGGTGAAGAAAGCCCAGCAGCAGCTGGACTTCCTCTGTGTCCTGAGGAAACACAACCTGGACCAGAAGCTGCTGCTGGCCTTCTATCGCTGCTCAGTGGAGAGCATGTTCACCTACTGTCTGGGTGTGTGGTATGCCGGCTCCACGGCCGAGAACAGGAAGGCTGTGCAGAGGGTTATCAACACTGCCCAAAAAATTATCAGCAGCCCTCTGCCCTCCCTGGAAAACGTCTCCAGAGCCTCCTGTCTCAGAAGGATCAAGGCCTTTACAGGAAACCCCTCACATCCCGCCCACCACCTGTTTGACCTGCTTCCCTCTGGACGACGGTTCAGATCGATCAAGTCTCACACCTCCAGACTGACAAACAGTTTCTTCCCCTGGGCCATCCGTACTGCTAACAGTCACCCCCCCCCCCCCCCCATCCCATCCCATCCTCTGAACACTTGCATGCACAGAACTGGGGACCTTTAAATTATCACTATACCTCACCTGTCTTCTTTAAATTATCACTATAACTCACCTGTCTTTGCAGTCCGCACTTTCATGTACAGTATATTGACCCATCTGTGAAATCATTACTGTACATATTTTCCATAATTCTTGGGCCATTTTACTCTATCATGTGTTCTGCACTCCGCACTCCTATGTGCATAGTTCCACCTGCGAAGCCACTACCGTACCTGTGTATATACCTATTGTCATAACTCACTCTTGGCCATCATCTGCTTCAGCTGCGCGCACACCTGTGGGTAATCAGCCCCGGGCTATATAGCCCGCTCTGCCTGGAGCTTCGGCACGGAGCCGTCTGCTTTGCTACGATCTTCATCCCGCGCACGCCTGATTCCTCTCAGCCCTGCGCATCGTCTTTTGGACTCTCCGTTGGCACGTAAGCTCAACATCAAACGTACCTTTTCTCCCAAGCTCTCCCCTGTACACAGGTGGATCCCTTTGGCAGCGGTTCTCTCCCCCACGGCGGCAGAATCGCTCCCTTCATCACGCCGCGCATCACAGCTCTTCGCCGGGTGCGCTCTGCAGACGCTGTCTCCCTGGAAGGAGGCCCAAAGCCCAAGCCGGCGCCAGCACAAGAACACCTGCAAGTAAGCCCTGTCAGTTTTCCCATTCACAGTTACACGGCTGAATCTAACATCTGTGTTTGGCTCTGTCCCTTGGGTTGCCAGGCTGTACGGCGTTCTGTCTCGCCCCCGGCTGCAGCTCGTTCACCCACAATACACTCACATACCGCATACACGCACCTACACACCTGCTGGTAAATCAATAAAGATAATTGTATTGCACTTGAGCCTGTGTGTGTGTGTTCCCTGGGTCCGATATTATGTCACCTATAGGCTATTTATTTATTATTTTTACTTATTTATTATTATTACCTTCCGTCATATGGTTAATCGTGTGTGCTGTAACTGTTTTTTATTTCAAATTCTTTCTCACTTACTTTATTGCGCAGTAGCCTGGTGGTGCACCCACAATTTCGTTGTGCTGTACAACTGTACAATGACAATAAAGCCTATTCTATTCTATTATCGCAACAGCCCTATTCAAAACCGTTTACATCAGCGTGGTCTGCGTGCTAGATGACCTGCAAGAGTACCTGACCACATCACCAGGCACACTCATCATCATTTGCATGGGCCAGGGAGCATTTATGCTGGACAAGGGACCAGTGAGCCTCATTGCTGTTCTCTGATGAAAGTCAATTCACGTTGAGCAGAAATAATGGCCGCCAACAATGTTGGAGACGTCAAGGAGAGCGCTATGCATCAGTTACTGTTGTCACCATGTTACAGTCTGGACAGGTGTGTCTCGTCAATGCCGAACTGCCCTACACCTTGTGAATGATACAGTGACAAGCCGATACAACCTGAATAACATCATTAATCCAGTCATTTTGCCCCTGCATGAACAACACAGGCCCAGTTTCATCTTCATGGACAGCAGTGCTCCAGCTCATTGAGGTCATGTCATTAGGGAACGGCTGCTGGAGGCTGGGGTACCTCCAGTGGAGTGGCCTGCACTTTCTCCAGACCTGAATCCCATAAAGACCTATGGGATCAGCTGAGTCGCCGTGTAGAGGCTCTTAACCCTGCACCCCACAACCTCAATGACCTGAGGGCTGCCCTTCAAGAAGAGTGGAATGCCATGCCTCAGCAGACACTATGTCAACTTGTGAACAGCATGAGATGTCGTTGTCAAGCTGTAATTGATGCTCAAGGGCATATGACAAGTTATTGAGACACTGACATTTTTTGTTGGGGTATATCCACCACTGTTGTTGGCTTTTGTTTCAATAAATTGTTTGAGATGAGGAAATCACCATTGTATGCTTCTGCTTAAATGCCCTACTTTCACAATATATCTCTGTAGGGTGAACTTTTACATTTTCCATAAATTTCACCCGAAAGCCAAATATCCCAAACTTTTTGTGAGCTAGCTGTCTGTCTATCTATTTATCTATCTATCTGGGGTGGGTTCAAAAAATCGATAAAACAATATTGATCAATCTACGTTTGACTGAGCCGATATCGAGCCACAAAATCCACGGATTGATCTTTTAATATAATGGTTTTTACGTCTCTGAACGTCTGGTGAGTCTGATCGGGTCGAAACTGGGTCAGTGAGCCAGGAACCACGGCCAAGAACCAGAAACACCCAGACTGCTAACGGCGCTAACACCTAACAAGCTAACAGATATGCTAGTTCTTCTTCTGTGGTGTTACAACAGTTCTCATCCAACAGTGTTCCCTGCGGCACATGCTCATGTCTTTACTTCCATGTTTACATGAGTGGAGTTTGACTTGTGTCTCTTAATTTATCAACGAGTGTCCTCAACAGTTTCCGAATATTTTTCATAAAGCGGGGATTAACGGTTTTGTTCTACGTGCAGCGCTGTGTTGGAACATAAAGTCGACGATTGATAAACTGAAAACATACGGAGACTGGCTGAAACCTGTGAAGAGAGAGGGAGACTTGTAGCTGCTGTAATTGTAAGTAAAATATCATTTGTTTGTTTTAATATTTGTGTTGTAAATTAATAATTTATCTGGTATGATGGTGGTTTCTTTTACAAACTACTGATACAGAGTTAACTGTTAGTTAAGCGCTGTGAATAAATGCAGAATAAAGGTATATTTTATGAGATTACGGACTTCTAGCACTTAAGTGAGAGATTTGAAGATAATGATGAATCACAATAAAATGAAAATGGCAGAAATAATAAAGGCTGCAGTATGAGCAATTTTTACTCAATAGAACTAAACTGAAATGAACAAATCTTCCCAGGAAATGAAGTGAAACCCTTTTCAAAAATTGAAAGTTAATTTGTAGTTAAAATATAAACAACAAAAAAATAAAAGAAACTAAATTATTAAACCCTGCTGTGGTGTGGGGATTTAAAAATATGATTATTAATTTTACTGTGAAATCTATTCTTTTCACCTCCACTTCACATCTATGAAGACTGGGTTTCCACTCCCAAGACCCATCCTGCACTGAGACCTTCAGAAGGGAAGAGGTTGTCAGTGGAGGAGCCATACCTGCTTCCTTGTGGATTTCAGCACAGAAGAAGACCTCAAATTTTTCAGGGTCTTAGTTTGTAAATTCAAGATTCAAGAAGGTGCTGCCATAATTTTCTCCATACTCCAGTATGCATTCAGTGCAATTTAGTTGTTGTAATGACTAATTCTTTTATTTCTTTTTTAATTTAAGTTCTCAGCAAGAATACAGTGTTGGTCATTTTTTGACAATTTTACTTAGCATTTAATTCTACACAAATCATTGTTTAACAGGAAATTTTTGGCAATCCTGTGCTTTGTTTTTTTTCTATTTGTTCTATTTGATTTAACGAATCCGGCTTGTTGGATTTGGATTGCTAATGACTGCTGACATTTGACTGCTGACAGCTGTGCACCCTTCGTCGCGTCAGAGTACTATTTTCTCTGCTTTTGTTTGTTTTTATTGATTTAATTTTTAATTTTTTATCTCTGTTGTTACTAGTCTTTGTTTGCTATTTGCTTGGTATTGGCCTCGCCTAAAAGCCCGTTTGGACGCGCGAGTAGGTCAGATCCCCGGCTGGGCTGCTTTTTACTGGGCTAGGTTTCCTGCTAGCCTGTTTTTATCCTTTTAGCTGTTTTTAGCTAACTTTCAACTAACTTGTTTTTAGCTATTTTAGCTGTTTTTGGCTAGCTGGCGAGCTATCCATCCATCTCAGCGCCTGGAACGCCATGGCGCCTTCTCCGACATATACCCGCTGTTTATCTCTCCTCGGTAAGGTCTCTGAGTTGGAAACGAGGCTGTCCAACCTTTATAAGATTCGAGAGGCCGAAGACCACCTCAACACCATCCTTCTTGGGCGATCATTGGCTCCGGCTACCGACTCGCAGCTGACAGAGACGGCTACTTACTTGGGTGAGCTCAGCGCATCTCCATCCACCTCTACCCCTGCTCCAGCCTCTGCAGACATCCATGACCACAGCAATAAACACTGGTTTCGTCTCGGGGCTAAGCCCAAAGCCTCGGTTGGTCCCTCTCATCCTCAATGCGCGCCCTGGACCTTGGTTCGACCAGCTAACAACCATCGTCGTTTGACCAGAAAGGGCCACGCCTCTTCTTTTCTCGTGTCCTTGGAAAATGGAGGATTTTCCCTACCTGGACGCTGGCTGTCCGCCCGTGGACGCCCCTCGTCCTCCCTCCTCTCCTTCAGCAGCGGCTCATGTCCGCAAACCCTGGATAAAGACCACCCTGGGTGTGTCAAATTACACACCAGCTCCAGATAGAAGAGAGCGCATCACCCCGCCTTTGCAACAACATCACCCTCTACAAAATTACTCTCCTCGTCAGAATCCACCGACAAAAAACCCCCCAGACGACGCTGGTTATTGGTGACTCGATCATGAGGAACGTCAGAAGCAGGTACTGCATCACTCGATTTTTTTCTCGGGGCTAGAGTCTCTGACACTGAGGCTCTTATCCCTGACCTGCTAAATGAATTCCCCCGCATACAAACTGTCGTTGTGCATGTGGGATGCAATAACATCCCAGCTGAAGCGTCGGAGATTTTAAAGAGTGACTTCAGGAGCCTTCTGTCCACTCTTATGAACTGTGGCAGACGTGCGCTCATCTCTGGGCCTTTGGCACCTCTCAGCCGAGGCTGCAGTCGTTTTAGCAGAACTCTCAGTCTTAATTACCTCCGCTAAGGAGGTTATGTGATCATCGGCGTTGGTTTGTCTGTCTATCTGTTTGTTTGTTAGCAAGATAACTCAAAAACTTATGGACGGATTTTCAGGAAATTTTCACAGATTGTCAGAAATGGGGTATCCTACAGATGATTACATTTTGGTGGTGATCCGCGTCACCGTCCAGAAGAAAACCGTCATTACGGAAAATGCAATTTTCGTGAATAACTACTGAACCACTAATCCTATCATTGTCAATCCAATTGCTAGTCATATGTTTTCATGGTCAAGGAATCTGAAAACGTACACACAAACACTGTATGGGGAGAACTGTGGCCGCCATTACGGAAAATGCCATTTTCGTGAATAACCACTGAACCACTAATCCTATCATTGTCAATCCAATTGCTAGTCATATGTTTTCATGGTCAAGGAATCTGAAAACGTACACACAAACACTGTATGGGGAGAACTGTGGCCGCCATTACGGAAAATGCCATTTTCGTGAATAACTACTGAACCACTAATCCTATCATTGTCAATCCAATTGCTAGTCATATGTTTTCGTGGTCAAGGAATCTGAAAACGTACACACAAACACTGTAGGGGGGGAACTGTGGCACTTGGCGGAGGTCTGCGCTCTCTGAGTGCTTTTCTAGTTCTTGGCTGTGTTTTACTTGTCCTATTTTTAACATTGGCTTTGTTGACATTTTTAACTTATTTTGGAACCACCCATCACTTATGAGGCCTGATGGCATCCACCCAAATAGACTTGGTGCACGTGTTTTAAGAGACGATCTATTCTATTCCATTAGGTGTTTTTTGGTACAGTGACTGGGACTTGGTGTGTTTACTCGCTCTGAAGCTTCTGGGTTTGCCAAACTTCCCTTTTTTGGTTCTGTTCCCACTTCTTGTATCAATCCCATTAACTTCAGGTGGTCTTTACCGTTTTGGATCAGCCTTTGATTTATAATCCTACAGAGATTGTGTCTGTCTCCCGTGCCCTAAATATTGTAACCCAGGACAAAACAACACACCTTGAAAAAACACACGCACTTCTGCAGCTCCTCCTCATCCACCACCTTTCAACTTTGCCCCCCTGTCTCCTTCCTTAGAGAAGCTTTTTCTGCTCCCTCTAAAGTTAATAAAAAAGTTAATAAAAATAGAATGCATAAATATCTCAAATTGATTAAACAAAATGTTGGTAAAATTCAAATCCAGCCTCAAGTCCCCTAAAATTAATAAATTGGCCTGTGTTCCTCCCAAAATTTAAAAATTAAATGTGGTCTATTAAACATTATGTCTCTAACTTCTAAGTCTCTTCTGGTTCGTGATCTATTAATCGATCATCACATCGATCTACTATCCCTCACAGAGACCTGACTCGGGCAAGATGATTATGTTGGTCTGAATGAATCAACTCCCTCTGGGTATTTAAACTGTCATAACCCCAGATGTTCTGGTCGTGGTGGTGGAGTGGCAGCAATTTTCCATTCTAAATTACTAGTTAATGTTTAAGCAAAAATTATGTTTTAATTCCTTTGAAGGTTTGGTCCTCAGTGTGGGCTTGTTGGCAATCTTGGCTTGAACCAATTCTCTTTGCCATAGTTTATTGTCCTCCCTCGGCCTATTCAGAGTTTCTATCTGAATTTGCCAAATTTTTAGCTGATTTAGTGCTGAAATCCGATAGAATAACTATTGTAGGGGACTTTATTATACATGTTGATGTAGAGAGTGACTGTCTTATTGAGGCATTCAATTCAATTTTAGACTCAATGGGGTTTTCCCAGAAAGTAAAAAATTCTACCCATCATTTCCACCATACATTGGACCTTGTTTTGACTTACGGTATTAGATATCAAAAATCTGGTAGTGTCTCCTCATATCCTGTACTGTCTGACCAATTGTCTGTTAATTTTTGATTTCATTATATCTGATCACTTGTTTCCTAAAGAAAAATACTACTACAGCAGATGTCTTTCTGATGACGGTGTTGCCAAGTTTTTGCAGATTGTCTCCTCTATGCCATGGGTCAACACAACAGAAATAAAAGATGGAGAGTCTGCTCCATTCGTGATTGATAGCATGGTTGATAGCGTTACAGCCTATCTGCATCGGATTCTAGATTTGGTAGCCCCTTTAAAAAGAAAAGTCTAACAGAGATTTCTAACCCCTTGGTTTAACTCAGAAAACTCGTGGCTTATAAAACAGAAACTCGTCAGTTGGAAAGGAAATGGCGTTCAAACTAATTCAGATGAATTCTACTTGGCGTGGAGAAATCATTCTTAATCTATAAAAATCTCTTAGAAAAGCTAGATCAAGCTATTATTCTGCATTAATAGAAGCGAACAAGAATAACCCCAGGTTTCTCTTAAACCACTATTAGCCAGGCTTACTAAGAGCATGACTTGGTCAATCCTCGCATCCCCCTGAGCTTTCTAGTCAGGACTTTCTGAACTTTTTCACTCTTAAAATTTTATCTATTGGAGATGAAAATCAGTCAGATTCTTCCTACCGTAAACTCAAGTACATTAACTACTACAACTCCTCAATTGCATATCTGCTTAGATAAGTTTACTCCAATTGACCTCTTAGAGTTGAATAAAATAATTTCCTCATCTAAGTCTTCATCTTGCCTTTTGGGACCCTATTCCTTCCAGGTTATATAAATTATCCTTCCCAATTATTGGTAGCCGTTATTCTTCTCTATAATTAATTCTTGTTTAACTCGGGCTATGTACCACTGGCTTTTAAAACTGCTGTAATTAAACCCTTACTCAAAAAAACCGACGCTTGATCCAGGAGTTCTGGCCAATTTCGACAAATCTCTAATTTGCCTTTCAATTTCAAAAATCTTGGAAAGTGTTGTTGCTGCGCAATTAATGACCAATCGCAGGGAGTTGGTTTGTTTGAGGTATTTCAATCTGGGTTCAGAGCTCATCATAGCACTGAAACTGCTTTCGTGAAGGTCACTAATGACCTTTGATCGCATCTGATAATGGACTTGTCACTGTTCTTGTTCTTCTAGATCTCAGTGCAGCCTTTGACGCTATCGATCATGCCATTTACTTGATAGATTAGACACTTTGTTGGACTGAGTGGAATCCGTTGCAGTGGTTTAGATCATATTTGTCCGATAGATTTTCGTTTGTTCACATCAGTGATGAATTTTCTTCCAACTCTAAGCTCAGTCACGGAGTTCCACAGGGATCTGTGTTGGGCCCTACTCTTTTTAGTTTATATATGCGCCCGTTGGGCAATATTGTCAAGGAGCACTGTATACATTTTCACTGTTATGCAAACGACACACAACTATACCTGTCAATGAAGCCCGATGATTGTAATCAATTAGCCAAGTTAGAAGCCTGTCTTAAGGACATCAAACTTTGGATGACTTGTAATTTTCTACTATTAAACTCTGATAAGACTGAAGTCATTGTTGTTGGCCCAAAACATCTTAGAAATTCCTTTTCAAATTATGCCCTTAATTTAGATGCCTCTGAATAGTTCTGTGAGGAACCTTGGAGTTATTTTTGATCAAGATTTGTCCTTTAATTCACATATTAAAACCGTTTCATAAGACTGCCTTCCTATCATCTGCGCAATATTGCCCAGATCAGGAGCATCTTGTCTCTGAGAAATGCTGAGAAATTGATTCACACCTTTGTCAGCTTTCGATTGGATTATTGTAATTCGTTATTATCTGGTTGTCCTAAAGTATCCTTAAAAAATCTTCAGTTGATTCAAAATGCTGCTGCTAGAGTTTTAACTGGTTCTAGAAAAAGAGATCATATCTCCCTGGTTCTGTCCTCCCTTCATTGGCTTACCATAGAATGTAGAATCAAGTTTAAAATCCTTCTTCTTACCTTCAAAGCTCTTAATAGTCAGGCCCCCCCAATATATAAAAGATCTGATATTACCTTACCATCCTAATAGAACATTATGCTCCCAAAATGCTGGCTTACTTGTGGTGCCCAGAATCTCCAAAAGTACAGTGGGAGGCAGAGCCTTCTGCTACCAAGCTCCTTCTCTCTGGAACCAGTTACCACTCTGGGTCCAGGAGTCAGACTCGGTCTCTGTTTTTAAGATCAGGGTAAAATCCTTCCTTTTTAATATAGCTTACGTTTAAGGAGGGATTTTGGGCCTCTTAACCCCACTTTTGTTCTGTTGTTATTTGAGCCATACTGCTGGCTGACCTCCAATAATGTACTTGGCATCTTACTGTTATGTTCTTTATGTCTGTCCTCTCCATCCTCCCTATCCCCTCACCCCCAGCCAGTCGCAGCAGATGACTGCCCCTCCCTGAGCCTGGTTCTGCTAGAGGTTTCTTCCTGCCAAATGGGAGTTTTTCCTCTCCACTGTCGCTAAGTGCTTGTCACAGGGGATCGTTCTGATTGCTGGGTTTTTCTGAGACTGTGTGTGTTTTTCTTTTGCACTGTGGGCGCCTGAGACTGCTTCTGTTGTGATGTGGCGCAGTATAAATAAAAGCTGAATTGAATTGAATTTCTCTGTGGTGTTACATAGAACAGCCATCACTGTAAACTATCGGAAAAAAACACGCTACTTTAAAATCTGTACTTCCTCACACACATTTTCAGTGCAAAAAAACCCTCTAAAAATGTCAACTTTTTGAAAAGTTCCCACAAATCTCAGGCTTTGGGCCACAACGAATCACAAAACAAGCCACCGAAATCTGGGGAGGGACCTGAAATACAGTGAGATTATGTATACATGCTATGCATTGAATTTGTTTACTGACTCTGGGTGGTTAACTTGACACTACACACCCCGTTGCACTAAAGAAAGCACTTGTGAGCACTTCGTGAATCATAAGTTAAATAATAAAAAGTGCATTATTGTAATGATTTTTGGGTCAGTTCTTTATGTGATAATTTATGTATTAACTAAGAGTATTCTTGATGCAATTTGCAGCATTAGGTGTTGAAGTTTTTTTTTTTTTTTTTTCCTGGCAAGTAAAATGACTGAATCGGAATCGAATCGATTCAGAATGTCAAGAATCAAATCGATTCTGGAAATTATGGATCGTTCCCAGCACATATATATCACAGGGTTTCCTGTGGTAACATTTACCGGAGGCGGCACGCCATGCCAGAAAAATTCCCACCGCTCTATCAGGACATACTAAGCGTGCACATGAACAACGCGCGTGACAGTCATCCGCGCGGAGAGAAGCGTCCCGCCCTTGTGTTCTATTCACCAGCCAGGCAAAGTGTCTTGCTACTAGCATGACTGTCTGAGAAACACAAGCTTATTAAAGTACTTTAAATGTGGGGAAAAAAATCACTGGAGGCGTTTATCCTGGTTTTAACCCGCTGGTAATGGGAGCAATAATGGAAGAGTTGCTTAGCTAACAGGTGTGGTGAAGAGCTCGAGTTGGTTGACTTTGTTTAATTATTGTTTTTTTGCTTTTCTTATTTCAGTCAAGAATGAAAAGGAGCTGTTTTTAGCCTTTACCTTAGTTAATGTTAACTAATTTATGTTCATTAATATGTACCTGGCAAGTTAAGATGACCGAATTTCACAAAGTTAATTACTTTAATCTGTCAGCAGCCTTCAGACAAACTAACTGTGCCAACATTTGGATTTCAAAATAAGGGATTAGTGTACGGGGTCATTCAGGCAAACTAAAAGGTGATATGACAGAAGTGATACTTCACCTGTCTGCCTCTCTGATTTTCTCTGTCTGAAACATTCAGCCAGTCACAAACACTCATCAGGATCCCCATTCTGTCAGTCAAAATCCAGACAAGCCAGGAGATGAAGCAGAGCAAGGTGCGTCTGCCAGTCATCATCCTGTAAATAAAACTGGGAAAAAAGTGCTATTATATCCTTAATAGCATGATACAGCAAATTATGGGGAAAAAATATGGCTATTTTTCAAGATTTTTTGATATGTCTATTTACACAGTTGTGGGACATCTACAGTGGATAAGAATTGAAACCCTGTACTAGATTGCCCCTAAATTGTGCAGATAAACTGACATCCCATTTTCAGTCAAACTACAGGAGTTGGGACATTGTCTTGCATTGTCTGCCTATAAATGTCCCATCGAATCAGTTTACCATCCTTGGCACAGTAACCCACCACACCAGTAAACATGCCAGAGTTCACTACCAGTGAGTTGGCTTAGTTTAATAGACCTATCAGGTTCCTGATAGGCCATAGTGGAAAGGGCCTTTATAAGGTTCATAAACAGACATGCAGGCAATGACAGAAAGAGAACTGGTGAATGAGGGTCAGCAGATCTGGCTAAAAGCAGTGATACAAAACATATTTGGCTATTTATTGTGCCGCCCAGTGTTCACATAATTTATTTTTAAGAGAAACATTAGAAGGGGAGCTGATTCTGTAAACCTGAAGTGATTTTCTAAAATGCAGATGTAAATATTTTGCAGAGAAGGTATTCCTTTTCTCCAACATTTACTGGTTATAATTTTGAGGCTGGGTGTCAAAATAAACTATGCATTGATGTTGCAGTTGTTTTATATTGTTGAATATGTAGTTGTGTGTGTGTGGGTGGGGGGGTGACAGTCCCAGTGTCTGGGACTTTGAAAAATTTCCACCCCATTCTGTTAAATCTGTGGTTGACTTCACTTGTTTGTAGAAGTAGGACACGACCAGTGGTTGAGCTGTGTTGTCCTGATCAGTTGTGCAATTCTTTGCAGCGTTTCCTTTGGCTTAAAGACCTTGGTTCGGTGGCAACATATTTTTCGGGGGGGGGGGGGGTCAGAAAACACATGACATTATTGTAACCAGAATATGTTAATTTTATACTACTTATTTCTTTTTTAAAAAATTTTGCACAGTAACTTTGCATATGGAACTTATCATTTGAAGTATTGTACAACCGAGGCTTGAATATTGGAATATTGGGCCAGTTGAGGTCCCACCCAGATGTCCTGTGTTTGGACTTTTTAGTGGTGTTGTGAAGTGTGTAAATGAAGAGGCATATTCATTTCAGACGATTTATTACACACTCACATCTCACAGGCAAAGAACAGACTGACTGGTCACATCCAGCATTCCTCTCTCTATATCAAGTCACACTTCACACGGTTCAAGGCACTTCCTCCTACACAGCATGACATCATTCAACCCCCTCTCACCCACTTGGGCATTGTTCTCCCATGTGTATTCATTGTCTCTGTCTAAGGTGTGAAATAACCTGAGGCCCACAGTGTCATCTTTCTCTCCTTCCTCTGCTCTCACCTCTCCTGGACCCTCTGCTCTCACCTCCCCTGGACCCTCTTCCTGAAAACTTTCCTCTCCTTGGTTCCTCTCTTCTGTCTCATCTTGCCCTCTCTGAGCACTGTCTAATTCAGGTTCTCTCTCTGATTATGGTGGTGTACAAACAGGTTGGAAAATATCAAGTATCATGTTTTGTCCTGCTGGATTTTTTTTTATCATGGTTTACATAAATGACAAAAACATGTGTATTTTTTTTTGTATTTTTATTCTAGTGTTTCTTTTTTTTGTCCATTGAGAGAGTAGGGAAGAGGAAAAACATTCATAGTAGTAATTTACTCATGCATACTTAAATTATATGATCAGAGGTGGGTATAGTAGCCAGAAATTCTACTCATGTAAAAGCAGTGCTTTGAAATTAATAATTAAAAGGAGACAACCAAAAATTTCTAGTTAAGGGTACAAAGAGCACCCACTTAAAAACTTGAGTAATGACTTCAGTCTTGAAGGTTTGAGGTTTTGTTGAGGTTTTTCCAAAATTTATAACACTTTTTTTTATAGTTTTCTACTTTTCTCTGTAAATTTATCTAAATTTGAAACCATTTTCTTCAAATCTGTAATTTCCTCTTGTAAAATTGACTTTTCTTGTACATTTGAGACTTTATTATAAATTTGTGGATAATTTTTGTCTATTTTTTAAAAATAAAATTACTGTTTTGTTTTTTTTTAAATAAATTTGAAACAGACTGGTAATTTTGTTTTTAATTTTTTCCTTATAACAATTTACATATTTGACCATAATTTTGCAGTGCGAGAACAGAACAATAATTTAACTCTGATTTCAAAGAAAAAAAATTAATAAAATTGTATTTAATGAAGTAAATTAACTTAAATGACCAAAGGTGCAGTTGTTTCTGTTATAATATTTCTATATATTTATAGCTTTTTTTTTTTTTTTTAGAAATCTCCTCACCACCCAGACAGCAGGAAAAACCTTCTTTATTTTGAAATCCAAATGTTTGCAGTTTAGTTTGTCTGAAGGCTGCTAACGGATTAAAGTCATTGACTTGGTGAATTTTGGTCATCTTAACTTGCCAGGTACATATTAATTAACATAAATTAGTTAATATTAACTAAGGTAAAAGTAAAAACAGCTCCTTTTCATTCTTGTCTGAAATAAGAAAACCAAAGACTAAGAATTAAAAAGAAGACAAAATGAACCAACTCAAACTCTTAACCACACCTGTTAGCTAGGAGACCCTTTCATTATTAAGATAAGATAAGATAAGATAAGCCTTTATTAGTCCCACAATGGGGAAATTCCAGGATTGCAACAGCACAGGGATAGCAACACTCAACAATCAGAAGGCAAGAAAAAACAAGTGCAGCGAGTATACATATGTACGTATAGACACACGGTGCGGAGCATTGTAGCTAGATGGAATAAATATATAGATATATAAACACACAGTGCGGAGCATTGTAGCTAGATGGAATAAATATGTAAGTATATAAACACACAGTGCGGAGCATTGTAGCTAGATGGAATAAATATGTAAACACAGTGTGGAGCATTGTCGCTAGATGGAATAAATATATAAATATATAAACACACAGTGCGGAACATTGTAGCTAGATGGAATGAAACAGCATAACCGTCTACTTAGTTATCCTCCATAGTATGATTATGTACCCATACATATTGTCACCCTCCGTAGCTACCGGTATTTTCCTAGTTGTATACCGGAGGGGACCATTGTGTAAGTCTATTGCGTCTTTTGCATTCAATACTATTAGGTTGTCACGTCTTTTTGCTATCTCTGCGAGCAGCCCTGCTTAGGTTATACAGTCTGACAGCCGTTGGTAAGAAGGACCTGCGAAACCTCTTGGTTGTGCACCTAGGATGATGTAGTCCGCTGCTAAATGAGCTCCTTAGTGCATTCAGTGTGTCCTGCATAGGGTGGAACTCGGACTCCAGCAGAGATGACAGTTTAGCCACCATCCTCTCTCCCATCTCCTCCACTGGGTCAAGGTGCCACCCCAGGACAGAGCTAGCTTTCTTGATCAGTTTGTTCAGTCTCTTCCTATCGGCTGCTGTAATGCTACTGCCCCAGCAGACCACTCCAAAAGTGATGGCTGATGCCACCACCGTGTCGTAGAATGTCTTCAGCAGCGCCCCTTGTACACCAAAAGACCTGAGTCTCCTCAGTAGGAACAGCCTGTGCTGTCCCTTCTTGTAGAGTGCGTCAGTATTGTGTGACCAGTCTAGTTTATTGTTCAGATGAACACCCAGGTACTTGTAGGATGTCACTATCTCAATGTCTGTTCCCTGGATGTTTACTGTTGCTGTGAGGGGTTGTCCTTGCCTGCGGCAGTCCACCACCAGCTCCTTAGTTTTCCTCGCGTTGATCTGGAGGCAGTTCCGATGGCACCAGCCCACAAAGTCCTGGATAAGCCCTCTGTACTCAGCTTCATCTCCGTTGGAGATGAGGCCAACGATCGCAGAGTCGTCAGAGAACTTCTGTAGATGGCAGTGTGTTGTGTTGTGTGAGAAGTCCGCAGTATAAAGGGTGAACAGGAAGGGAGCCAAAACTGTTCCCTGTGGGGCCCCCCATGCTACCGATGATCGTGTCGGACACACAGTCCCGGGTTCTCACAAACTGTGGCCGGTTTGTGAGGTAGTCCAGGATCCATGATGACAGGTGCTGGTCCACCCCTGCGCACAGCAGCTTGTCCTTCAGGATCATCGGTTGGATGGTGTTGAAAGCACTGGAGAAGTCAAAGAACATGATCCTCACTGTATTCCCGGGCTTCTCCAGGTGGAACAGAGAATGGTGAAGGAGGAAGATGACCCCATCCTCCACCCCAATACCATGCTGGTAGGCGAACTGGAGTGGATCCATCGCTGGACCCACCAGGGGGCGGAGGTGAGCAAGGAGCAGTCTCTCCAGGGTCTTCATCATGTGGGACGTCAGGGCCACTGGTCTGTAGCTGTTCAGATCTTTGGGGTGGGAAGTCTTTGGTACAGGTACCACACAAGATGTTTTCCACAACTGTGGTACCCTCCCCAGCTTCAGGCTCAGGTTGAAGATGTACTCCACAATCCCACACAGCTGGTCTGCACAGGACTTGAGGAGCTTTGCACTGATGATGGATCAGTGCAAAGTCAGTCTGGGATCGAACCCAGGATCCCCCGGCCAAGGGTGAGTTGCTGTGCTGCCGCAGTGCTAACCACTCTTCCACCGCGCTGCCCACGGAAACACTCATCATCTTGTAAAGTTTTGGGAGATGGGGACAACTTTTTTCAGGTGAGCCCTCCGTCGAATAATGTAAACCTAAAGCATGATGTCATTTTGGGGATTTCCACAGTAGGTTGAACACTGCTGCAGAAGTTATAAAAGCAACTTTGCCTTTCTGCATCTCACTCAGACAGTGAATTCATGTCATGGCAATCTACACACTGAATTATACACACTAGGGCTGGGTAATTTGAACTTAAATCCATATCATGATTAATTGAACCTTTCAGAAGCCCCCCCCCTTTTTCTCACTTGTAGTTCACTGACAAAGCTTATAATTAAGCAGTATTACACACGAGTGAGGTATCAATAAATATATCACTGCAATGATTCTGTAGTAAATGAGCATAATGTAATAATTTCCCACGCATGTAACCCAATTAAGTATTGTCCAGTGCAGAAGTCAGTGTTTATATACATGTATCTTGAGGGTTTGTGGGTCACGTGACTCACGCCACCAGCTAATTAGCCTGTTAGCTGCGTTGGGGGAGTCCTTTACACAGCCATGATTATGTTATCACAACATAGGGATTACAAGTCTGATCAGGTTCTTAAATCCATCCTCAGCTTGTCCATTTTGTCAGCCATTCCAATTGTGAAATGGTCGAGATGACACGGATAGTGGTTAGCGGCTAACAATGCTTTAGCGTCGGGGCATTTCTGTGTTAGTTTAAGTGCACCTTGAAGTGTTAGTTTGTTAGTGTGTTAGTTTTACGTGCACCTTTTTCTTGGCATCTGCAACATAATATGTGGACAGGCACCGCATTTCTTTTTATTAATATAAGCAATTTTAAATTTTCCGCTGTGTTCAGCTGCTTCTGAGCAGCACTGAATGTTCTGCTTTCTGATGGTGTTTGGTGATGTGTAGAGCCCAAGATGGGGATGTAGTCCATTCAGGGGTTTAAGAAAACTAAATATTACTCTTTTATTGTACAACCTACAACTTTAATTATGTTGAAAATTATCTTTTGAATTGAAAAACATCAAATGTGCAACTCGTGGCAAAATTCAATTGGGATCAAAAGATAATTTCTCTCGCCATTTATTTCAATGGAGAATTTGTTCAAAAAATAAGATCTTATATGGGGATGTAGCAGGGGCGTGACTTAAGCCTCTCTATGGGGCAAAACATGAAAGCTCTCATATACACATGCACACAACAGGGAGCAGGGAAAAATGACAGGAGCAAGATCTCAAGATTCAGAGGCTTTATTATCATGTGTACGGTCAAGAAATGCAACATTTCCTGAGCAATGAAATTCTTACTCTCCTCTCCAAACAAATGCCAAGGTAATAGATACACATCAATACTAATAAGGTAATAACACACCTAATACTAATTAATACTAATAACACACATTAGGCAATTAGGACGGTTAATCTTGACTGTCTGTGCTGCAGTATTTCACCAGGCAACCCCTTGGTGTTCAAGATTGTTTTCAAGAAAATATTCAGTTTAGATGTCACAGATTTCCAAGGCTGTAACTTGAAAGTGGTAAGAGATAATGGCTTACTGTCAGTTAGAAGATGTAGAATATGATCCAAAGTTTGAGATAGGAGTAAATTTACACACAATAAAAGACTGTTCTACCTCTACACATATGCACCTGTAGCTTCACACTAATGTAATCACTGATGAAGTCATTTTCTCCTCATTCAGTTCTTATTTAGAACTGTTTACCTTCATTTTGTCTCTCTGTTAAATCCACTGTCTTTTCTATCACTTTTTATGAAACTTTTCTGCTGTTTTCCTGTGAAAACTGTGTTATTGATGGGGTCAAGATTTTTTTCAAGAAAATATTCAGTTTAGATGTCAGAGATTTCCAACGCTATAACTTGAAAGTGGTAAGAGATAATGGCTGGCAGCCATATCGAATTACATACCTTTTGGTCAAAAGTGGACTTTGGACATATTTACACAAAGAATGGTTTTGTTTTTTTGTCACCGTTTTTTGTTTGGGGTTTTTTGTTATCTTATCTTCAAATTATATGAACCAGAAAATCTGTACAATGTGAACACACACAGAAATTTGTCAGACTTACCACTGGCCAGGTGGCTCGTTACGTCCGTTTTCATCATCCTGGTTATTTTGTCTTCTGTTGGTCATTTTGACTTTCTCTCCCACATCCAGAAACTCTTAGGATTATTCCACCTCAATTTTGCTTTTATTCCGCCACAATTTATCATATATGATGACATGGAACCGGCGCGATTGTTCTGTCCAGTCACATGGGGCTGCGGTCGATGGCAGGTGAAAATTAACCAGCTTCGGCCACCCTCTGTTAAAACAAAATGTAGATATCTCCCTTCATACACTAAATAATCTCTTTTTAGAATCATAGTTGGCAAATTTGGGAGCAAATGCCTCCTCCGTGTTGCGATGGAGCACATCAACATTTGTTTACAAACTCTTCTTCTTTGGTGTCCCAGAAGTGAGGTTTTCGGGTGGTTCTTTGGGAGACATCAGTCCTCCAAGGCAAGAGCAGTAAGTTATATATGTCTGCCACCTTGTGAGGTGGAATACTTAGTGCAGCTGGGGATATTTTATGGTTTATGGCCACATCACATGACAGGCCAGAACTGCAACATAGACAGTGAGGGAGGGCACTGTCTATGTCCATGGAACCCGGACACACGAAGTTAAAGCAGTTAAACTAGAGGAAACAAGAATGAAAATTGAAAATTCACTGGATGATTATAATGGACAATGGTATATTAATATCAGAGATGATATGAACCTGAGATGGCATAAGTCTACATACAGTATGCAAATGAGCAGTGTGCAAATGAGCAATGTACAAATTAGCACCCAGTGTGAGAATTTCTCTGTAATGATAATGCTCAGTAGACTGTACAATGATAATTCAGCAGCAGAGATTATATGGACATGAGATGGGGTGAGACTATGTACACTGTGCAAGTGAGCAATGTGCAAATTTAGCAACCAGTGTGTGAATTCCTATTTGCAAAGCTGTGTCCAGAGTTTATTTATTCAGGAGTCTGATGGTAGTGGGAAAGAAGGAGTTTTTTTTTAGTCTGGGTGTCCTGCATTTCACACTTCTGAACCTCTGGCCTGAGGGTAGAATTGTGAACATTCTGTGCTGGGATGGGTGGGGTCTTGGAGGATGGCAGCAGCTCTCCTTTGGCCTCTGCGGTGGTAGATGCTCTGTAGAGAGGGGAGTGGAGTCCTGGTGATCTTCCTCGGTGTCTTCACCACTCTCTGCAGGCGTTTGCGGTCCAGGGCAGTAGTGGTGCCGTATCTTGTCTGTTTTATGTCCCGGACGTTGGTTTTATTTTGGTTAATCACTTAGTCAATTAAAAAAAAAAAAAGCACCAAAATATGGAAAAATATTTGTCCGAGGGATAACCAAACCTCCGTATGCGACTGCAAGAGTGACCATCTTATTTTATGTACAGAGAAAAAAAATGACAGATTTTTTGTTTAATAACCATTTCAAATGCACAGTGCGAAGATGCAAACAGGAATTAAAAACACACAACTAGATGACAGAACAGTTGTACAAAACGGCCAGCAGAAAAATATATAATTGATTGAAAGGTGCAGTCTGTTAGCTTAGTTTTATCCTCATTTGCATATTTTTAAACTTATTTCAAACATTTTTAATCACGAGATAATTTTGTATTGGTCATAATTGGCCCCAGTGAAATATTACACCAGTATAGACGGAACACTATCCACGATGACATAAAAGCAATACCCGTCTTAGGTACTGGCAGTTTTTGTTTTGCTTCAGGTTATTTTTACAGCCACTCTGTCAGATCTTTTATACATCTCGGGAAATGAAGGCAAAAACCACAAAATTATGAGCTGGGCTTTGATGAACTCTACCATGATTCTCTAGCATTTTATCATAGCCATCCTTGTTGAAAAACTGCAAATGCAACCATCAGTGTATGTTTCTTTTGCCTTTGCAGCTCTACTTGTTGTGGTTTCCTGTTTGTGTTTGTCTTTTCTTGTTGTCGGTCTCCAGTGGCTTTTCACAGAATTTACTTACCCGATTCTTGAGTCATAATTCACCACCTGAATCTCTGCTTTGTTTTCTCACTAAACCCTGCCCACAGCATTTTCATATTACATTATTCGATATTATGTGGTGGATGGACTGGTGATCTGTCCAGGGTGTACCCTGCCTCTCGCCCAAAGACGCTGGGATAGGCTCCAGCCCCCCCGCGACCCGAAAAGGATTAAGCGGTAGAAGATGGATGGATGGATGGATGGATGGATGGTAGAGACTTGAATCGTCATGCTTGCCGTCTAGGGATATACTTTCTGCTCAGATTCAGCCAAATGCAGCAAAGTTGATTGGACGGCACTTCACCAATGATCCAAAACATACTGCAAAAGCAACCCAGGAGTTTTTTAAAGCAACGAAGTGGAATATTCTGCAATGGCCGAGTCAATCACCAGATCTCAACCCAATCGAGCATGCATTTCACTTGCTCAAGCCAAAACTTAAGGCAGAAAGACCCACAAACAAGCAACAACTGAAGACAGCTGCAGTAAAGGCCTGGCAAAGCATCACAAAGGAGGAAACCCAGCGTTTGGTGATGTTCATGGGTTCCAGACTTCAGGCAGTCATTGCCTGCAAAGGATTCTCAACAAAATATTGAAAAGTAACATTTTACTTAGGGTTATGTTTATTTGTTCAATTACTTTTGAGCCCTTGAAATGAGGAGCATTTGTATAAAAATAGCTACAATTCCTACATGTTTAATCATATATATATTTTTGTTCAACCCCTTGAATTAAACCTTAAAGTCTGCATTTCAATTCCGTTGTAGTTGTTTCATTTCAAATCCAATGTGGTGGCATGCAGAGCCCAAATCATGAAGATTGTGTCACTGTCCAAATATTTCTGGGCCTAACTGTATATCGCAGTGTACATTTTCTGTAAATTCTACTGTTTAATCGTATAAAAAGGACCATATTTTTTAAAACTTTTTTTACATGCACCTTTTTCCTCATAACTTTGCAGTCTTATGAAATATTTTTAATATGCGTTTGAGACTTGATTCTCATAAATTTCAGGGTTTTCTTCTAAATAATATATGAATAAAAAGTAAACATCATTAAGTTAAATATTTCCTGAGCCAGAGGAGGCTAGCAAAAAAAACAACAACAAACAAAAACAAAACACATAACATAAAAAATGTCTGAAAATGAGAAATTACCTATTGCCACCATCTACAGATATAAATTAGCTTTTAGTTTAAATCAATGAAAATTTAAGTGTGGAGCCTACAGCTTGAAGACTGCCATTCTGGCCTGATGTAACCTAGTTGCTTCTTCGTAAAAATATTTGAGATTGGTCATGATCTGAAAAACCAAAGACACAAAAGGTAATGCAAAAAGAGCCAACTTTCTCCTCCCACCCATTTTTTTAATTCATCTATTTTCCATGTATGTGCCACCATCATGCACTTTTGCAGCTTCAATAAATTTTTTCGGACAAAACTAAAAAAACTCAACAGTAATTTAAACCAAAGAAACAATGGCCTGATGCACTTTAATCAGGGCTTGGCATTAACTTTTTTCCTCACTAGCTACAATTCTGTGGTTGGAAAATTTTGTCAAATGTGATCAAATCTCTCGGTGGTACAGTGGTTAGCTCTGTGGCAGCACAGCAAGAAGGTCACGGGATAGATTCCACCCTTGACCATCGTGGGTTTGATCCCATCCCCTGACCATCGGTGACCCTTCTGTGTGGAGTTTGCATGTTTTCCCCGAGTCTGTGTGGGTTTACTCCGGGTACTCCGGTTTCCTCCCACAGGCCAAAAACTTGCAGGTTAGGTTAATTGGCATCAACTGAGGATCCTAAATTATCCTTCGGTATGAATGTGCGAGTGAATGGTTTTTTTTTTTTTTTTTTTTAATTACTTATTTTGTACCCGTAGGTAGATTTGTTTTGCAGTCTGGTGACAAACCACCAGCTGCCGGTCGCTGCGTGCGCAAGCGCCCCTTAACTCCCTAACCTGCATGTTTTTGGCATGTGGGAGGAAACCGGAGAAATCCCGGAGTAAACCCACGCAACACGGGGAGAACATGCAAACTCCACACAGATCACTGTTGGCCGGGGGCAGGGATCGATCCCCCGGCCGAGGGTAAAACTGTGCTGCCACAGTGCTAACCACTGCGCCACCGTGCAGCCCAGCCTCAAATTTAACTATTGCATGCCAAAACTTACTTGAACTAAATTTACAACCTTTTTAAATGTAAATGACTCTCATACATACAGGAAAAATAGCAAGAGAAACACTATTTATGAACAGCCGTAAATACTGTAAAACAGTAGAGTAAAACATTTGTAATGTGAGAGTAAAGTACAAGTAGATTTGGGGTTCATCCTAATTCTCATTTGTTCTTCTACCCCTATGAATTGGGACATCCCTTCATGGCTGCACTACTGTCATTAGTGATTATTACCTCTGAAAGGAAGGAGGTAATATTTTCAGTGGTGTTTGTTCGTTTGTCTGTTATCAACATAACTCAAAAAGTTATGAACGGATTTTGATTAAATTTTCAGGACAGGTGTGTAATGGCACGGGGAACAGATGATTAGATTTTGGTGATGATCTGAGAGTGCTTATCTCCACCAAGGGCTTTGTTTGTATTTGTACAGTAGGATTATACAAAAACTACTGGATGGATTTAGATGAAATTTTTACCAGAGGTGGTTCTTGGGCGACAGAGGAACCCATTACATTTTAGTGATGATCTGAGAATGCATACCTTCGCCAAGGCTCTTATCTTCTCACAGAGTACTAGCAACAATACTCCAAAACTACTGACTGGATTTGGATTAAATTTTCACCGGAGGTGGTTCTTCGGCTAGGGACGAACCCATTACATTTTGGTGATGATCTGAGAATGCATACCTCAGCCAAGGCTCTTATCTTCTCACAGTGTGTTGGCAACAGTACTCCAAAACTAATGGACAGACTGTGATGCAATTTTCACCATAAGTGGCTCTAGGCCTACACACAAACCCATTACATTTTGAAGGTGATCCATGAACGACGGAAGGACCTTTGGCGGAGGTATGTGCTCTCTGAGTGCTTTTCTAATTACTGATGGATTTAAGCTAACCTGTTTTTACCAGAAAAAAGAAGAGAGAAAAACAAAACCGATTAGGAAAAAAAGTATTATCTTAAGGAGAAAAATGTCTCAAATTTACATGAACTATTCTATTCAGTAGAAAAGGTCACACATTTACTAGAAAGAAAGCTGTAAATTCACAGAGAAAAAATTGGACCTCCTGGTTGCCGGTTTTGGCCCGCGGGCCATGTGTTTGACCCCCCTGGACCAATCCATTAAAAATACGACGTATTTAGAGGGTAAACAACAACTTCTTGCTCTAAAAAATAATGATGTTTAACCACAGAGGTAGGAGCTGATGTTGGGGGGAGGCGGCACAGGGATTAGCTACTCACCACTGGGACAGTGGGGATCAGGGGCAGTTCTCATGGTAATCTGATCGCTGAAAGCAGGGGCAAGTGTGTTCTGCCAGCTACTGTCTGTTCGTTGCTATTTCTCCAGACTGAATGCAAAATGAGTTCGCCATGGGCAGAGTCTGACTTCACTCTGTACAGGAGAAGCCGCTGTGGCAGGATAAAAGCCCGACCCATGGAGTAGACCATCTGCAGCTTCTCCAGACTCCGCCCATGGCGACAGTGGACCAATAAACACACACTGTGCAGATAATGCTTATGGGAGTTGTAGTTTCGTAGTCTCACTTTGCAGAAGGTTTATTATTTTAGATGCTATTTGAGAAAACTACAACCTGCCAAAGTAGCTCGTGAAAGTGGCTGTTTTACCGGCCACTGCTGAAATCCACTGGCCATTGGCCGGTTGGCTGGTGTTAATGTCAAGCCTTGACTATAATGTTTCCAATTAGCACAACTTAGCATTGTCATTTAGTATTTGCTGTTTTGTAATTAGACATGGTGCTAATGTTACTTAGTCATGTGGAAAAAATTAGGACACCCCATTAAATATTCAGTTCTTTATTAATAAATGTTCACATATCTATGTTTAACCTTGTTTTTGTTTTTTTGCATTTTTTAACATTTATTTTAGCCATTTTAAGTGGGAACGAATGTGGGGTGGCCTAAAAAAGATGGGGGGTGTCCTAATTTATTCCTCACTATTTGCCTAGAATTACATTTTACAGAAAATTTGAAAAAGTCTTTAATTAATTTTTAATTGTTTAGTTGTATTACATGAATCTTCCAGTATTTTTAACATTGTTATTCAGTATCCATATGTCCAAATGTTAAAAAAAACACACAGGCTTATACAGGGTGTCCTAATTTTTTCACATGACTGTACCTCTTATTAAAATGAGGTTAGCAGACTATCCTCTCTGAGTCAGCACAATGGAAAACAGTCCCACATCCCTGGCAAACAGGAGTAATTTGACCAAACCCGTAGTTTGGAGTTAGCAACCACCAGACTGAAGCCTAGTGACCCACCACACATCTGTTCCGCTGCGCACACTGCAGGAGAGAGGCGGGGCGCTGACAAGTAGTACGTGAGGAGCTTTACT
This sequence comes from Pholidichthys leucotaenia, assembly GCA_020510985.1. NCBI lineage: Eukaryota > Metazoa > Chordata > Actinopteri > Cichliformes > Pholidichthyidae > Pholidichthys > Pholidichthys leucotaenia. The sequence goes on from CM035836.1 coordinate 158,150,573, forward strand.
GAAGAAACACAAGTATTTTAAATCACGATATTAATGATGGAGTATTCTATGAAATGATAGATGTTTTTATATCGTCATGTGATATATATCGTCATATCACACAGCCCTAAATGTACAGTGCATCCGGAAAGTATTCACAGTGCTTCACTTTTTCCGCATTTTATGTTACAGCCTTATTCCAAAATGGATTAAATTCGTTTTTTTTCCTCAAAATTCTACACACAATACCCCATAATATCCCCATAAAATCAAACTTTCAGTTTGGATGCGGTTACTCTTTCTCTTAATAGCTCTGTGAGGAACCTTGGAATTATTTTTGATCAAGTTCTGTCCTTCAGTTCACATATTAAATTTGTTTCTAAGACTGCCTTCTGTCATTTGCGTAATATTGCCAAGATTAGGAGCATCTTGTCTCAGAGTGATGCTGAGAAACTGATCCACGCTTTTGTTAGCTCGAGATTAGATTATTGTAATTCTTTATTATCAGGCTGTCCTAAAACATCTTTAAAAAGTCTTCAGCTGATCCAAAATGCTGCAGCAAGAGTTTTAACAGGTACTAGAAAGAGAGATCATATCTCTCCGGTTCTGGCCTCCCTTCATTGGCTTCCCATAGAGTTTAGAATTAAGTTTAAAATCCTTCTTCTTACTTACAAAGCTCTAAACAATCAGGCTCCTTTTTATTTAAAAGATCTGATACTACCGTATTATCCTAACAGAGCACTACGCTCCCAAAATGCAGGATTACTTGTAATACCTAGAATCTCCAAAAGTACAATGGGAGGCAGAGCCTTCAGTTATCAAGCTCCTCTCCTGTGGAACCAGCTGCCAATCTGGATTCGGGAGTCAGACTTGATCTCTGTTTTTAAGAATAGGGCTAAAACCTACCTTTTTGATATAGCCTACAATTAGGGAGGGATCATGTGTTTCTGAACCCTCCCTTAGTTATGCTGCTAATAGGTTTAGTCAGCCGGGGGACCTCCAGTAATGCACTGGGCCTCACTCCTTTCCTCACTCGCAATGAAATATTTTTTTTTTGCTGGTCATTAACATTTGTTTGTTCTCTCCCATAGATTGAGTCCCCATCGTGCTGTTTGCTGTCTACATGTCTGTTCTTTTCATCTTCTCTATCCCCTCACCCCCCAGCCAGTCGCAGCAGATGACTGCCCCTCCCTGAGCCTGGTTCTGCTGGAGGTTTCTTCCTGTTAAAAGGGAGTTTTTCCTCTCCACCGTCGCCAAGTGCTTGCTCATAGGGGATCGCCTGATTGCTGGGGTCTTTCTGCAACTGTGGGGGTTCCCCCTACAGTTGATAGTGCTATGAGATGACTGTTGTTGTGAAATGGCGCTATATAAATAAAGTTGAATTGAATTGAATAATGACAACATGAAAATTTTAGGGAGATTTTTTTCAAATTTATTAAAAATAAAAAACTTAAGAAATCACATGTACATAAGTATTCACAGCTTTTGCCATGAAGCTCAAAATTGAGCTCAGATGCATCCAGTTTCCAGTGATCATCCTTGAGATGTTTCTACAGCTTTATTGGAGTCCACCTGTGGTAAATTCAGTTGATTGGACATGATTTGGAAAGACACACACCTGTCTATATAAGGTCACACAGTTGACAGTGCATGTCAGAGCACAAACCAAGCACGAAGTCAAAGGAATTGTCTGTAGGCCTCATACAGGATTGTCTCGAGGCACAAATCTGGGGAAGGGTACAGAAAAATTTCTTTTGCTTTGAAGGTCCCAATGAGCACAGTGGTCTCCACCATCCGTAAATGGAAGAAGTTCGGAACCACCGGGACTCTTCCTCGAGCTGGCCGGCCATCTAAACTGAGCAATCGAGGAAGAAGGGCCTTAGTCAAGGAGGTGACCAAGAACTTGATGGTCACTCTGACAGAGCTTCAGCATTCCTCTGTGGAGAGAGGAGAACCTTCCAGAAGGACAACCATCTCTGCAGCAATCCATTAATCAGGCTTGTATGGTAGAGTGGCCAGACGGAAGCCACTCCTTCCTAAAAGGCACATGGCAGCCCACCTGGAGTTTGCCAAAAGGCACCTGAAGGACTCTCAGACCATGAGAAACAAAATTCTCTGGTTTTATGAGTCAAAGATTGAACACTTTGGCGTGAATGCCATGCGTCATGTTTGGAGGAAACCAGACACTGCTCATCACCAGGCCAATATCATCCCTACATTGAAGCATGGTGGTGGCAGCATCATGCTGTGGGGATGTTTTTCAGTGGCAGGAACTGGGAGACTAGTCAGGATAGAGAGAAAGATGAATGCAGCAATGTACAGAGAAATCCTGGATGAAAACCTGCTCCAGAGCACTCTTGACTTCAGACTGGGGCAACGGTTCACCTTTCAGCAGGACGACGACCCCTAAGCACACAGCCAAGATATCAAAGGAGTGGCTTCAGGGCAACTCTGTGAATGTCCTTGAGTGGCCCAGCCAGAGCCCAGACTTGAATCCAATTGAACATCTCTGGACAAATCTGAAAATGGCTGTGCACCAACACTTCCCATCCAGCCTGATGGAGCTTGAGAGGTGCTGCAAAGAGAAATGGGTGAAACTGGCCAAAGATAGGTGTGCCAAGCTTGTGGCATCATATTCAAAAAGACTTGAGGCTGTAATTGCTGCCAAAGGTGCATCAACAAAAGTATTGAGCAAAGGCTGTGAATACTTATGTACATATGATTTCTTTAGTTTTTATTTTTAATAAATTTGCAAAAATCTTAAAAAAAAAAAAGCCTTTTTTTCATATTGTCATAATGGGGTATTGTGTGTAGAGTTTATGAGGAAAAAAATGAAGTTAATCCTTTTTGGAGTAAGGCTGTAACAAAACAAAAGGTGGAAAAAGTGAAGTGCTGTGAATACTTTCCGGATGCACTGTAATGATAATACATTTATATCCATTCATCTTTTCACATTGCACATTCTGATTTTCTTTAATATATATCTCCCTTGCAGTATTACTCCCTCCATTGCTCCTCCTTACAGTAGTTGGGGTGAGCTTTAGAAGCTGGAGGAGGAGGTGGAAAAGAGAGCTGTCTGGAATCCATTAGCCAGTTGAGGCATCAGTGTTTCTCTGTGGGAACCTTATTGATTGCCCTCCTTCATAATTATTCCACCCCCATCCCATCATCCTGGCTTGGGTACCAATAATGCTTTAAGTTTCTCTTTTCCTCTACTCCTTGCCATTTCTTCTATTTTTATTATCCTTCTTCTTTTTTTTAAACTGTACTCGTATGGCAAAGTTCCTAAACAGGTGAGTGGCACTATCTGTATGGTTATCCTTGTAGGTAAATGTAGCTTGCAATACAACCACATTCTATACAACAGAAAGTCTGTTGTTTGTGTGTCCTTACAGAAACATGTGTGTTGCTCTATGCCCTGGTGTTGGTATACTGCCTCTACAGAAGGATATGATGACAATATGTACTTACACAGAATTCAAGATATGGGATTGGTCTGTTTTTTTATTTTGGAAAACGCAGTTTGGTTTGCTAATATTGTGTCATATATATGTATAACTGCAAGTGGTTGCAAATATGTAGACATCAGCATTTCAGTGTTATTGTAATGTAAGGTAAATCGTATTTCAACAAAAAAAAATGCTAAATAAGGGAGGAAATCTTTGAGTATTTATGATTTAAATAGTAGGGGTGGGAGTTGCCAGGGGCACTCAGAATAAGTTTTATTCTGAAACCTGACCATGATAGAATATATCACAATTTAGTAGGGGTGGGATTCATAGGGGACCTCACAATACGATACTTGTATATATGTAGGAACAATTAGTTATAAGTGTGATAAGGTACAAGGATTATTTAATTTATACATAGACAAGTGTGTGTGTGTGTGTGTGTGTGTGTGTGTGTGTGTGTGTGTGTGTGTGTGTGTGTGTGTGTGTGTGTGTGTGTGTGTGTGGAAACGGAGATTTACTTCATGATCACAAACAAGAGGAAAACAACTCGTAGGGGCACCTGTCCAAACTTGGGACAGTTTATTAATAACTAATCCTTGTACCTTTCATTAACCAGTCTCAATATTTGTGAATTCTTCTGCTGTGACCCAGGAAAGAAGACACACAAAAGAAATCAAGCAGAAACTTCTATATACCATTAACAGTTTTGATAATCAAACTCAAGTTAAATGACGTTATTGATTTGTAAGCAGGTGAAATGATCAACAAGTATCAAATATCATATCATTTGTAACGGATTAATGACCCTAAAGTATATAGTTAAGCCTTTGTGGAAACAAGAGAAACCAGATTTTGAATTTGTAACTGTAATGCAATGGGAGACTCTGAAGTAACTGTAACAAAAATGTGCATAAAATTAGATCAAATTTTTATGGAGAAAATGATAAAAGCTGATTCGATGAAAAAGGAAATTCTGAGTTACTCTACAAAAAAACGGAGGTTATTGAAAAGAAGAGTATTATTTTTTCTTCAGCTTTATTGCTCCTTTCATAGCTTATAGACTAACTTTTAACCCTCTAACTGTCCACATTGCATAGACGGGTCGCACTCCCTCAGTGGCACAGCGCAGCAACTGCACCTGTCAACTTATTGACGTCCCCCAGCTATACTGAGAATTTGTACTGATCTGTGTTGATCTGACAGTTCAGAAGGTGGCAGACAGGCACCGGAGGAATCATGGCTGACATGGAATATAGCAAAGAAGAAGAAATCCTCATTATTCTTCTTCCTTTTTCCGCTTTGAGCTCACAGCGCCAATGTGGTCACTGCCATGATCGGTCATGGCAGCAGTGACCCTGACTGAAAGTGCATGATAAGGGAAAAATAGTCAGGTCATACAGACGAAATTCACGTGGGATAATCATAAGAGTTTGTAGATGTAGTAGAGGGTGTAAATGACCGACCAAATGTGAAACAATGACCACGATGGGCGAAAAACTGAGCTCACAGCACCAAGATGGCGATGTCCATGTCGTCACTTTTCCTTCTCACAGGAAAAATGCATCAAACAGGAAAAATAGCCATGTAATACAAGCGAAATTCACGTGGGATAATCATAAGAGTTTGTAGATGTGGTAGAGAGTGTAAATGACCGAGCAAACATAAAACATTGACCACGATGGATGAAAATGGACTGGTCATGTGAGCGAGCGATCACGTGACCGGTGACCGCTCATGTAAATCAATCTTTTGCCCCACGCCTAGCAAAGTCAAATGGTTTCTCTTATGCCCTGCCAGTCGAAGAGCCCTTTGGGGGAAGCCGAAGGGGCTGCTATGTAGGGCCTGGCCTATACCTTTCTGTTTCACCTCACTTCATAAACAGTAACTGTCTTGTGAAATCAACTCCTCCCACAGTTTTGTTCCAATTATTTTGAAACTTGGTACCATGGTTTGATATACTCTGGTGTGCATATTGCAATTTGACTTTCATCGGATGACCTTGAGGTCAGAGGTCACATTTTCCATTTAAATGCAATAACTACTGAAAGAAAATGATGTAGGCTATTCAAATTGATACAGTAGTTGTATCTAAGACAGGTCTTGGATGACTTTACACCCTGACTTAACTATGGGTTCGGGGTCAAAAGGTTAAAGTTAACATTCCACTTGCACTATGGTAAATGCTAAATTTACTATTGGTACAAAACGAGTAAAGCAAGGGCTACCAAACCTGGTACACAGGTTCACCTTGGGATCCTGACGTCTGGCTATGGGTTTGGGGTCAAAAGATCAGAGGTCAAGGTTAACATTCCCTAATTAATAATTTTTTATTAATGTAATACTGCAATACTAGTGTAAGCAATATTATCACAGCAAAGTGCTGTAATATCAAGGTGTAACTCTCCCCAAGCCCTAATAAACATACTTTAAGATGTTTCCCTTGAGTGTTTTTGTGAATTATCTTTTCACAGGAATATTACACCAAAGGTAGTGCAATTTGTGTTCATTGGAATAACTTTTGACATTAGAATTGGAACACACTTCAAGTTTCTGATGTCCTATTTTATTTTATTTTTATTATTTCAGTCTACTTGAGGCAACCTGGTGTGTTTCAATGTTTAATTGATGCACGGGGTGTTTATTTTTGCTTTGTCTCTATATTTTTTAAACAAGTAATGACATAACTTAGAATTTATATTGTGAGGTAAAAATGGAAAAAGTTTATAATGCATTAATTAGCAGTCCTGTTGAAGAGTAATTTTGCTGCCCTTCAACATTTAATTCACATTGTAAACATCATAAATAACATTTAATTCAGTGGTTTTTGTCTGGTTTTCTGTTCCTGTTGCATGTTTATTTCTTTAATTTAGAATTTATTGGGCGGCTGAATTCTGTGTCTATCTTCTCCACAGAAGTAAGAACTTCCCTTGATAGTATTGTCGGAAATAAAAGGGAAACCACAAAATCTGCAGATATACCTTTGCTTTAGCAGCAGAAGCAACAAAGTTGGTCGACCACCATGTAGTCATTCTCAGCTGTAACACATTGAAACCTGATGGCCCACTTCTGTACTTGTGGTGTTTTTAATGGTTTCTTTTCTACATGCTATTACTAAGATTTTAAGTATGACTCATTGACTTTGCTGATTCGTCAGATTTTCAGGAGCTGAAGTCAGCTTAAATTTGTCTTTTTCCCCATTTAAGAAAGAACCTTCATAGTGACTGGAGTGTATGTTGTCATTATGGTTCATTTCAGGTAAGATGATGAAGACTTTGACCAGAAATAGACCACACTTTACATCTTCTTGTTGAGGTTGTTGTGTTCTGTATTTGGGGAGCACATTCGAAAAATAACTATTTATTATCATTCACACTTACAGTGGATATAAAAAGTCTACACACCCCTGTTCAAATGCCAGGTTTTTGTGATGTAAAAAAATGAGACCAAGATAAGTCATTTCAAAACTTTTTCCACCATTAGGCTGCGTGTGTCGACCAAACACGTGTTTTGTCGCCCGACTACCCTGAACGCCTTTTTTTTCAATGTTGGTGTGCTGCACTCTAAGGGGAAAAAAAAAAGGTCTGTGCCCTGTATCGCAGCAACAGCTTGTCACTCACAGCTCTGCACTTCTGCTTTTCCTATGGTCAGACTTTCTACTTATTTTTTAATAGCAGCCTCGAAATAACAATGGACAGGAAACCTATTCTAGCACTGGTAGCAGCTCTGAATGTAAAATGTGATGACACGGAAAGCAGGAGTCTGAGTACACACTGTACCAGCGTCCTGTGTCCCGCCCTTCCGTAATTCTGAATGGCTGCTTAGAAAGGTCTGACATTGACAAGCTCAGCTGCAGTCTGAAAAGTTGAGCTTTTTTCAACTCTGAGTGCCCTGAGCGCCGCAACAAAATGTGGCCACCGCCTAGAGCATTTCAGCGCCGAGGGCACTCAGCACTGTAAACGCTGGACTACATAGAGAATGAATTGAAAATAGTTGCCCACAGCTGAAAAAACGTGTTTGGTGGGCATGCAGCCTTAATGTGACCTTTAACCTGTACAGCTCTATTGAAAAATAAACTGAAATCTTTTAAGGGGAAAAAAATTAAAAAAACACTTGCAATAACCTGGTTGAATAAATATGCACACCCTTAAACTAATACTTTGTTGCAGCGCCTTTGGCTTTTATTTCAGCACTCAGTCTTTTAGGTAGGAGCCTATTAGCGTGGCACATCTTGATGTGACAATATTTGCCCACTCTTCTTTGCAAAAACACTCCAAATCTGTCAAATTGTGAAGGCATCTTCTGTCAGAATCAGAATCAGATTTATTGCCATTGTTCATGTAGTACACAAACTAGGAATTTGTCTCGGTGCAATGCTGCAACATTAAAACATGATAAGATAAAAGAGATAAAAACTAAAAAACTAAACATGCAATAAGTGTAGAATAAGAATGAGTAATACTAGTCAAAGCAGTTTTAAATATATTAGCGAGTAGCAGATATTGTGGAGTACCACATAGTGCAGTCGATAATGCAACAGAAAAACAGTGATGATTGACAGGAGTCTGGTTGAGCTGCTGTACATAGTGCACGAGAGTCAATAAGTCAGTGTTCAGCAGTCTGATGGCAGAGGGGAAGAAGCTGTTCATGTGCCGGGAGGTTTTAGTCTGAATGGACCGAAGTCTTCTACCTGAGGGGAGGGGGGCAAACAGTACATGACCAGGGTGTGAAGGATCGGCTATGATCCGGCCAGCACGCCTCCGGGTCCTGGAGGTGTACAGGTCCTGGAGAGATGGGAGCTTGCAGCCGATCACCTTCTCAGCAGTGCGCACGACGCGCTGCAGCCTTAGTCTGTCCCTGGCAGTGGCTCCTGCGTACCACACGGTTATGGAGGTGGTGAGGATGGACTCGATGATGGCCGTGTAGAACTGCACTAACATCTTGGTGGGTAGCTTGAGCTTTCTCAGCTGCCGCAGAAAGAACATCCTCTGCTGGGCCTTTTTGATGAGGGAGCTGATGGTTGGCTCCCATTTGAGGTCCCGGGTGATGGTGGTGCCCAAGAAGCGGAAGGAATCTGCAGTGGTGATGGGAGAGCCTGTGATGGTGAGGGGGGGCAGAGGGGTTGTGACTTTCCTGAAGTCCACAATCATCTCCACTGTCTTCAGAGCGTTCAGCTGCAGGTTGTTGTGGCTGCACCAGGACGCCAGCTGGGCCACCTCTCTCCTGTAGACGGACTCGTTGTTGTTGGAGATGAGCCCGATGAGGGTGGTGTCGTCCGCAAACTTGATCAGCTTAACAGACTGGTGGCTGGAGGTGCAGGAGTTGGTATAAAGGGAGAAGAGTAGGGGGGAAAGTACACAGCCCTGGGGTGATCCGGTGCTGATGCTAACAGAGTCTGAGACAGTCTTCCTCAGCCGCACATGCTGCCACCGGTCCATCAGGAAGTCGGTAATCCACCTGCAGAGGGAGTCAGGCACTTCGAGCAGGGACAGCTTGTCCTGGAGCAGAGCGGGGCGGATGGTGTTGAATGCAGAGCTGAAGTCCACAAACAGGATCCTGGCGTAGGTTCCCGGGGAGTCCAGGTGCTGCAGGATGGAGTGGAGGGCCAGGTTGACTGCGTCGTCCACAGACCTGTTGGCACGGTAGGCAAACTGCAGCGGGTCCAGGAGGGGAGTGGTGATGGACTTGAGGTGGGGCAGGACCAGGCGCTCAAAGGACTTCATGACTACAGAGGTGAGTGCTACAGGTCTGTAGTCGTTAAGTCCAGTGATCCGTGGCTTCTTGGGGACAGGGATGATGGTGGAGGATTTGAGGCAGGTCGGCACGTGGCATAGCTTAAGGGAGGTGTTAAAAATGTCTGTGAAGACAGGAGCCAGCTCTTTCGCACAGTGTCTCAGGGTGGAGGGAGACACGCCGTCCGGACCAGGGGCCTTGCGCGGGTTCAGTCTGGAGAACTGTCTGTGCACATCCTGCTCACTGATGACAAGGGCAGGGGGGGAGGAGGGGGGGACCGCTTTTGATGAATTAGGGACCGAGGAGGCAGTGGAGCTGGGGGGAGGGGGGGAGTTGGACACAGCTGACGAGGTGTCAAAACGGGCGTAATGTTGGGACAGTTTTTGACAAAGGGCTTTGTCATCCTGACCTTTAGAAGCCTGAGGCCGATAGTTGGTGATTTGCCTCAGTCCTCTCCACACAGAAGCCGAGTCATTAGCAGTGAACTGCTGCTGGAGTCTCTCAGAATACACAGATTTAGCTCTTTTCTGCTCTCTGTTAAACTGATATTTAACCTCTCTGTAGCAGTCCCTGTCTCCACTTTTCAACGCTGCTTCCTTCTCCTTCCTGATCTGTCTGAGCTTAGCAGTGAACCAGGGCTTATCATTAGAGTACCTCACCCTGGTGCGCGATGGGAGAATGCTCTCCTCACAAAAGTGGATATATGAGTTCACAGTGTCCGTGTACTCATCCAGATCATGAGTGGCTCCTTTAAACATGCCCCAGTCAGTTATTTCCATGCACGTGTTCAGCTTCTCCCCAGCTTCACTGGTCAATTTCTTCGTAGTGCTCACAACAGGTTTAGTGAGCTTCAGTCTCTGTCTGTATGTGGGAATGAGGTGGACCATCACGTGATCAGATAGTCCGAGCGCAGCGCGGGGAACAGCACGATACGCGTCCTTCACTGTAGTGTAACAGTGATCCAGTGTGTTCTCTCCTCTGGTTGGGCATTTAATAAACTGTTTGTATCGGGGGAGATCGTGGCTCAGATTGCTCTGGTTAAAGTCACCAACCAAAATAACCAGAGTCCGGGAAAGTCCGCTCCGCATGTTGGATGTGATCCGCGAGCGCGCGCTGAGCCTCGCGCACGTCCGTGTCGGGAGGGACATAAACAGCGATGAGGATGAATGAAGCGAACTCCCGCGGGGGATAAAATGGCTTGCAGTTAATGGAAAGATATTCTAGGTCGGGAGAACAGTGTTGGGAAATCACCGTTACATCAGAGCACCAGCTGCTGTTTATGTAAAAGCAGACTCCTCCTCCTGTAGACTTACCGGAGAGCTCTGTGACACAATCAGAACGAAACAGCTGAAATCCCTCGAGGCTGATCGCGCTGTCCGGTATATTCCCCCTGAGCCAGGTCTCAGAGAAACAGATGACAGACGAGGAAGCGAGGTCCTTAAATCGCATCAGCAGTCTCAATTCCTCTACCTTGTTAGAGAGAGAATTGGCGTTGGATAGAAATATGCCAGGCAAGGCCGTTTGCGTGCCTCTTCTGCAAAGCCGTACGAGAGCGCCCACCGCCTTCCTCTTTTTCGCCGTCCACTTTTTGAGCCAAACAATGAATCAGATCGGCGGCAGGAGCTAAAAAAAACTGGGAGAAGGTCCGTAGGAGTGAGAGTCCTGATATTTAATAGCTCTTCACGGGTATAAGAGCAGGCAGACACACAATTGACAGACAAAAGCATAAAAAGAAGGGCGCAGCGAAACACCATGGCGACCACTGTGGGCGCCATCTTGAAGCAATCTAGGCACGGCCCTCTTCAGATCACCCCACAGATCGATCGGATTCAGGTCTGGGCTGTGGCTGGGCCATTCCAAAACCTTAATCTTCTTCTGGTGAAGCCATTCTTTTGTTGATTTGGATGTGTGCTTTGGGTCATTGTCGTGCTGAAAGATGAAGTTCCTCTTCATCTTCAGCATTCTAGCAATAGCATGAAAGTTTTGTGCCAACACTGACTGGTATTTGGAACTGTTGATAATTCCCTCCACCTTGACTAAGGCCCCAGTTCCAGCTGAAGAAAAACAGCCCCAAAGCATGATGCTGCCACGACCATGCTTCACTGTAGGTATGGTGTTCTTTTGGTGATGGAACAGTGTTGTGTTTGCAACAGATATACCTTTTGGAATTATGGCCAGAAAGTTCAACCTTGGTTTCATCAGACCATAACACATTTTCCCACATGCGTTTGGGAGATTTCAAATATGTTTTTGCAAAATGTAGCCAGGCTTGGATGTTTTTCTTCATAAGATAAGGCTTCCGTCTTGCCACCCTACCCCATAGCCCAGACATATGAAGAAGACGGGAGATTGTTGTCACATGTACTAAACAGCCACTACTTGCCAGAAATTCCTGCAGCTCCTTCAATGTTGGTGTCGGCCTCTTGACAGCCTCCCTGACCAGTTTTCTTCTTGTCTTTTCATCAGTTTTGGCGTGACATCCAGTTCTTGGTAATGTCACTGTTGTGCCATAGTATTTTCTCCACTTGATGATGACTGTCTTCACTGTGTTCCATGGTATATTTAATGCCTTGGAAATTCTTTTGTACCCTTCTCCTGACTGATACCTTTGAACAGTAAGATCCCTCTGATGCTTTGGAAGCTCTCTGCAGACCATGGCTTGTGCTGTAAGATGCGACTACAAAAATGTCAGGAAAAGCCTACTAGAACAGCTGAACTTTATTTGGGGTTAATCAGAGGCACTTTAAATGCTGGTAGATGTGTGCTGACTCCCATTTAACATGAGTTTGAATGTGACTGCTTAATTCTGAACACAGCCACATCCCCAGTTATAAAAGGGTGTGCATATTTATGCAACCAGGTTATTGTAAGTTTTTTATTTTTTATTTTTCCCCTTAAAAGATTTCAGTTTGTTTTTCAAGTGGGTTGTACAGGTTATGGGTCACATTAATGGTGGAAAAAGTTTTTGAAGGATTTATCTTGGTCTCATTTTTTTACATCACAAAAACCTGGCATTTGAACAGGGGTGTGTAAAGTTTTTATACCCACATTAAGTAATTGCAGTTTTGGTTGGTTCTAGTGTGGAGTTGATTTAAAAGTTGGGCTGCCGGTTAGGAGGCTGATAAAGTTGGTGTTGTAGCAGTCCTCTGAGTATTTCGTATCAAACAATGCATCCATCTTTTGGTACCCACAGTTTTCTCAATTACCACAAATTTTCCCTAGATGTTTAATTTTGAATGGGTGTACAGCTGAGAAACATCTTCTCACAAACTAGTCTGAGTGCATAGCTTGTGAAACAGTATTTGGAGTTGGGTATGTTTTTGTTGGTGCATTTTCTCTTTGGCTGACTATAACTGGCTTGTGTTTGGCCTAATTTGAAGACGGAGACATGAGTTGCTGCACATACTCAAGATTTTACTCTAGGTGTCAACATGGTTTACAGTCAGCCTTGAATATTCAGCTTCCATTACAAATTGTTTATTTTTAAAATTTGGAAACTTTCAGTCGTTTTCAGAAAAGTAAATCAAACATGAAACATTTGAATAGCTCATAAATTGACTGTTTAAGTTTGATTTATTTATACAGTTACAAATTCAATGTTTTGTGTTGTTTTTTGAGTTTGACTTTTGGGCTGCTGTTTCAGGTCATGCATTTTGTGTTTCGAGCATAGATAAGCTCTCAAGCAATGTAATGTGCATTTGTATCACGCATTTGATTGTAGTTTCAGATATCAAGTCATGCTTAAATTTCACAATTTACATTTATAAACATGGAGGCCAATGACTGTTATTGTGCCTTTTTTTTTTTTTAACAAGAATTCTACCCTTGATGAGTTGTGCCTGGCCAATATGTGAGAGGTAGCACTCTGTAGGTTGGAAAAAAATTAAACACCAAAGTTGAGTGTAGATAGTTATGTAGGTTATTCTGCTTTTGTACTCTGTACAACTGCTTGAACTTCCCTGCTTGCATAGACAGAAGTGTTGCACCACTATAATGTGTCATGGTCAAAGCGTGCCTTTTTTTTTTATTTATTTATTTATTTTTTTACATTTTTTTCCCTGCAGTGTTTACTCTGTGTTTGTGGTTGATAACCAAGACACTCATGTTTTCTTTTCACTTTGTCTTCACAGGAAGTTTGGGGAGCACCCTCAGCCACAACGCCTAACACGGTGAGCGTGCACACAGTCATACATTCACATGCACATACACGTTGCCCTTTTAAGGACCTTATTTTGTTGTCACAGTGCTGGTGTGTACATCGTTGCTTGGCTATACTACAAATGAATTAATGTTTTTAAAAATTATATCACTAAATTTGAGTAGAACATGCAGATCAACACTATAAAATTTAACAAGCTTTACATCAATAGCATATTCTTGAATTTATCACTGTTTGTGTATTTGGTTCTTTTCTAAACTGCATTTCTAATTGTTGGTTGGATGAAGTATAGATATGAAATATTTTATAACTGTCACTAGTCCCCTATGTCAAAGGGTAAAGTTAACAGAAATGAGCTAAATTGCAGAGAAGTTTAAGTAACTCTGTGGAGTGTAGTTTGTGAAGTCTGTTGGGATATCTTCTGTGCTTGGACAGGTATTGTGATGCATTACATCACAGAATCCTTCTTTTAAGCTGCGTGTCCACCAGACGAGTTTTTTGTCACCCGACCGCCCTGAGTATTTTTTTTCAGCATTTGTGCGCAGTGCTCTGGGGGGGGAAAAAAAGTCTGTGCCTTGTATCCCAGCAACAGCTTGTCACTCTCAGCTCAGCACTTCCGCTTTTCCTATGGTCAGACTTTCTACTGATTTTTTAATAGCAGTCTCTAAATAACAATGGACAGGAAACGTTTTCTAGCAGCTCTGGATGTAAAATATGATGACATGGAAAGCAGGAGTCTGAGTACAGACTAGTACCGGCGTCCTATGTCCTGCCCACGCAGTACTTCTGATTGGCTGCTTGGTCTGACATTGACAAGCTCAGCTGCAGTCTGAAAAGTTGAACTTTTTTCAGCTCTGAGCGCCGTGACAAAAAAACAGCCATCGCCAAGAGCGTTTCTGCACCGAGGGTGCTCAGCGCTGTAAATGCTGGACTACATAGAGAATGAATAGAAAATAACCGCCCACAGTGGAAAAATTGCATTTGGTGGACACGCACGCAGTCTTATGGTACCAACTTTAACTTGAGTAACATTCTTACACTATCATTGTGACACAGAAAGTCCTACCCAGTGTTTTTTATGTAGTTTTTTTTTTTTACATAAGCAAATTGAAATATTTGCATACAGTTTTCTAGTTGATAATTTGGTCATTGTTGAAGGATGTGTTTCAGATTTGGTGGTGTAGATCAAGTTTTTTTTTTTTTTTTTAAGCTGTGCAATTTAGACCTAATATTTCTCATCCCACCATTATACATGTTTTGACCCCTGCTGAATTGCATCAGTTTTGCTCTGCTATTGTTTATTAGTTTGTCTTCAGCTGAACTCCTTGGGAATATGTTTTAATATGCCCGTGTTGAAATGACTTTTTTCTTTAAGTTGTTTGTGAAGAAACTCGTCGGAGAATCAATAAGTTACTTTCCAACTATCCCAAAAAGGCTCCCAGTCTAAATGTGCACTCGAGGCACTATATTTTGCATTCACCATTCTGCAAGTTTTTGATTATTCTGTTTCTCTTGAGTTTGTTCCAAGTCGTTTAGCGTAGCATTCTGGTGAGCGCAGCATGTTGATGGATGGTGCAGCTGGCTGGTTAAAGCATTTTTATGTGCTTGTGTACAGTATGTACTTGTGCTGAATAGGTTTCGATGTGTATTCACTTGTTTGCTCGCTGTTGTTTTTTTTATTACTTAAAACAGGCGTTGGTTTGCCTGTGTTTGGTGTATGTGCATTTGTGCTCTCACTGCACGTGGTACTCAGCAGGGAAAAATGTGGGGTTGTATATTGCCTGGAACAACCAAGCATGGTTTTGGGAAAAACGGGGGCCCCAGCACTTTCTGGTTTGTCCAACACTTCATTCATGTGTTGCCAGTGCTCTGGTTTGCACTGGTTCTTAGATCGGTCTGATGGTTTTTGATGGCCAAAAATCTGAGACAAAAAACTGTTTTTTTTTTTTTTTTCCAGTAGCAGCTGAAAGGCTCAAAACAGGACTACTTTAGTGGAATTAGTGTACCCCCGTGGATCATTATGATGTGCTCTTTGATGGTTTATGCATATGAGTTGTCCTCTTACCTGCAGTTTTAAGGAAGCACCACAGGGTAGGCAAGATCACCTCAACTCTATTTATTCAGTTGAAACTGCACCATAAGGCAGCAGTCACAAATCTTCCTTTGCAAAACGTGTGATACTCATGCTCATGAAATTTTGCACTTGTGTATAACATGCACACACAGGCTTGCAGTGTGATCCTAGAAAGTTGAAAAGATTTAAACTCTTAACATTTCTTCACTTGGTAATGACCTGTCTGAACATGTTTCATTGACGATGAGCCAATGAGATAACAGGAGAATGCTTACCTGTTTTTTAAATAAGCACAACTATGGATTTGAAAACTTGAGCCTATTGTCATGAATTAAAAAGGATATGTTTAATCGGGCTGTGAATCTTTAGAAGTCACACGACTCAATTCGATTCCGATTTTTGGGGTCACAGTTCAATTCAGAATCGATTTTCGATTCAAAACCCCTTTTTGCTTTGCATTTGGCTCTCACTTCAGGACAAAAAACCCCCCACTAATCTCAGGGAAAAAAGTCTACTGCACTGCAAAAAATGTACAGTGTGTTGATGTTGGGTTATATATTTTTTTTTAAAGTACATCAGCTTATTTGCATTAAAATGCTGTTAAATGAAAAAATTAGGTTTAGGTTCATCACTGCTTTTTTTATTTCTTGAAAACTTATGAGTCAAAAATGAAATTGTACACAAGTGAAATAAATCTAGAAAATTTTCCTTTTCACAGCATATCACAATTCCTAACTGCTTTTACAATGTGTAGGTTTTGTCGCCCTCCAGCATTATAGAAATATAGGCTATTCATTAAAAAAACAAAAGTAAATTCTATCACAAATACTTTGAACATCCATTTAAATAGTAGTGCTACCTGATTGTATGCAGTAAGTGTTAAGTTACTTATACAGTAACTTAATGCATGAACAAATTCAATCAGAATGGAATGCAATTAATGTATAAGATAAGAAACATTAATTTTAAACCTGCACAAATATGAACAAGTATCTAAATTCTTTGGAGACTTAAAAAAAAAAGTTATAAAACAAAATAAAGTGCTGTTACAAGATGATTTTTTTTTTTTTTTTTTTCTGTTCAGAATTTGCTGGGAGTTTGCTAAAGTGGTGCAGTGTGTGTTGTTCAGCAGGAGGACTTACAACTTTATCCACTTCTTTCAATTCTGGGTGATGGTGGTTAATGTGAACCCCGGCATTTGTGGTGTCACCAGAGTACTTGACTTGTTTTGCAAACTTTATATATTACATGTGTCAAGTCTAGCGCTTTCTTTCCTGGAATGTTGTAGAAACAAAAATGCACCCACACACTTGCCTTCATTGAAGATGGGACTGGCTGAATTTCTTGCTGCTCCATTTTTTTCTTTATTCTGACCGTTTCATCTGGCTGCTCACTAGTAAGCTACTCTGCATGGTTCTCCTGCATCGGCAGCATCAATGTGTAATTGCATATCCCGAAGTGGCAATACGTGTCACGTGACGGGACCCCAGCACCACCACAAAAAAAAAAAAAAAAAAAAAAGTAATAATAACAAAAAAAATTTGGTTCTTAATTTTTGTGAATCGATTCTGGATCGTATAAAATGAGAATCTAGATTCTTATGTGAATCGATTCCCCCCCCCCCCCCATACCCCACATGTTTAAAACAGACTGTATATTAATCTGGATGGCTTAAGAGGTCTTCAAACATGACACCTGCACATTTCTCCCACCCTCTTGCCGGTGGGTTGCTGTAAGATAACCCCCCCCCATTCCATTATTGTGTGTGGCATTTTGCCAAACTTGAAACTTAGAAATGTTCCTCAATTTTCCCCCCAAAATATGACTTTTGTCTTCATATAGAGTTGTTGTCCTGCTGATGTATGCTCAGGTGTTCACTTTTTGAATCAGTTTGGTTTTAATTATTGGTTATTTCAGGGTTTCCTCTGGTAACATTTCTGGGTGGTGGCCCGCCACGCCTGAAAAGCTTCCGCCACTCTATGAGGATATATAAATTTAAGGAAAACATATGAAGCAATGACGGTCCGCAAGCAGGCACATGAACAACGTGCATGACCGTCATCCGCGCGGTGTTCAGAAGCGCCCCGCCTACGTGTTCCAGCCAGCAAGCAGTGTCTCACTACGAGCGTCACTGTCCGAGAGAAACATGAGCTTATTAAAGTACTTCAAATGTGGAAAAAAATCAAGAGGGGTATGTAAGCAGTGAATGCATTTATCATGGTTTTAACCCGCTGGTAACGGGAACAATAATGAAGAGTCTCTTAGCTAACACATATGGTTAGTTTTTTGTTTTTCTTATTTCAGACAAGAATAAAAAGGAGATGTTTTTACCTTTACCTTAGTTTTTATTAATTTACTAATTTATGTTCATTATTATGTACCTGGCAAGTTACGTTGACCGAAATTCATGAAGTCAGTGACTACTGACTAAGTCACTGACTAAGTCAGTGACACCGGAGTGGTGGCTCAGTTGGTAGAGCATCCGCCCCACACCCGGGAGGCAGGGGTTCAAATCCCGGCCGGGTCATGCCGAAGACCATATAAAAGTGGAACTTCCTGCCGTCCAGCTTGGTGCTCAGCAATAATGGAATGGAGGAGGGAAATTTGTGGCGGCGCCTTGCATGGCAGCGGCCCTCTGATTCTGCACTTGGGGTGTGTGTGATTAACACAGTAGATAGGTAAAACACAATCTCGTTCTACTGTACATGATTGGTTGTACAGTTGAATGACAATAAGGGTGATTTAATTTAATTTAATCTGTGAGCAGCCTTCAGATAAACTAAACGTGCCAACATTTGGATTTCAAAATAAGGGAGGTTTTTCCTGCTGTCTGGGTGGTGAGGAGATTTCTAAAAAAAACTAAATATATAGAAATATTATAACAGAAATAACTGCATCTTTGGTCATTTAAGTTAATTTATTTCATTAAATACAATTTTATTAATATTTTTTCTTTGAAATCAGAGTTAAATTATTGTTCTGTTCTGGCTCTGCAAAATTATAGTCAAAAATGTAAATTGTTATAAGGAAAAAGGAAAAAAAAATACCACAGTCTCTTTCAAATTTATATAAAAAACAATAATTTTATTTTAAAAAACAGACAAAAATTAGCCATAAAATAATCCACAAATTTATAATAGTCTCAAATGTACAAGTTAATTTTACAAGAGGAAATGACAAATTTGAGGAAAATCTAGCTATAAAGCGAAGAAATCTGTGTGTCTGTCTGTCACGATCATAGGACATCATAGGACGGCCTATGATGTCTGCCTGTTGTCGTATGCTGATCCTATGATCTCAGGCTACGTAGGACTCGCAATGCCGTCATATAGACGGTAGGACTGGCTACCTATGATGTAGTGTCCTATGATGCCTGCCTTGATATCTTTATGATGTCATATAGACTATCACTCACGATGCCTGCCAACCTATAGGACTCGCAATGCCGTCATATAGGCGATGCCTTCATAGACAATAGGACTGGCTACCTATGATGTAGTGTCCTATGATGCCTGCCTTGACGTCTTTAGGATGTCATATAAACCATCACTCACGATGCCTGCCTACCTATGATGTAGTGTCCTATGATGCCTGCCACAGGAGGAGACCCTTCACCAGCATAGGGTACGACAGACAAGGGATGCACAGACAGACAGGAAACGTGTGACAGTGCCCCATGCACGTGCTGAGTCACTTGAAGCCAGAAATACAGTGATCCCTCACTTATCGCGGTTAATGGGTTCCAGAACCGACCGCGAAAAGTGAAAAACCGCGAAGTAGCGTCACCCCAATGACGTCATCCATAAACAATACGTACGTTCATTCTCTCACTCTCTCTCTCTCATATGATACGTGTGTGTGTGTGTACGTGTACATACATACGTAGATGTAAACAAAGTGTACATAAATATGTTTTTAGAACTCTTTTATTCTTATAACAAGATACGTAACTCAAGATGAAAATGATTTACTGCACAGGTTAATGAGAGCTTTACTGCTCCTCAGGTGACGCCTCATCGTGAGGTGCTGGAGGCGCAGGATCAGCGAGGGCAGCTTCCGATAGAGCTGAAGCTGCAGGAGGCGGCGTAGTGCCTCGACGGGAAGACTATTTCGCACAAAATGGCACAAGAGAACAGCAAAAAGTTCCACGCGGCGAGACTAAGTAACACGAGCGATAAAAAGCAATGAATGCGGTCTTTCTTCCCTTCATGGGTGCTTGGCAGGGAGAGGAGGTGGGTGAGACGTCTCGGCCAATCAGCTTGCGGGGTGAAACGTCTCGGCCAATCAGCTTGCGAGATTTCCAAGCCCAGCCAACACGACAACAGCGAACAGAGAGTTGTGCTGCTCTCCGTGTTGACACGTGATGGTCTAATGTAGTCTCCCTGCCTTCTGCTAGCGCCCGCCCATTATTTCTCAATTTTGAATTTTTGATGAATATTTTTGAAAAATCCGCGATGCACTGAGGGCGCGAAAGGTGAAGCGCGAAGTAGCGAGGGATCACTGTACCTGCAAAGCGAGCAACACTGCACGCCAGGCAAGGCACAGACAAGCTGAGACCGAGGAGATGTGGAATAGTCGGCTGGCCGCCAACGGTGCATGCCAGGCAAGGCACAGAGAAGCTGAAACCGAATAGGACACCCTACTTTAAACCACACCCATCCGAAGCAGTACCCATGAAAAATGGCAGTCTACACTACAGATGTGTAAAATGCTAAGCAAAGCACTGATTTTCTGTGGGTGCTCCGGTTTCTGGGTTTCGACGGGCATGCACGGGTCTTCCTGAACAGGGTCGAAAGCCACTTTTTGCTCAGATCTATTTTCATGAGTCTGTCCATGAACTGGAATTACAGTGCACCTATCCCTCAACCAGTGGTCTGAACGAAGAAGATCAAGAAGACCCACCAGATGGAGAGCAATAGAGTGAGGAGAACTGCTGCACGTCAGAAAAGATGCCGTGAAGGTAAAACACCTCAGGTTCGAGCAGGTATGACTGTGAACAACACAGCCGTCTCAGACAGGAGGAGACCCTTCAGCAATGGGCATCAAATCAAATCAAATCAAACTTTATTGTCATATTGCTGTACATACAACTGTAGTGCAGGCAAGATGAAATTGCGTTTCTCTCGGCATCCATATAAGAAGCAGCATGATTAAGACACACTCCCACATAGCTCCACCCCCCACCCCCACCCCCCCCATCCATTCACACATCCCTGAGACATACTTGGGGAAAAAGAATAACTAACTATAATATACAAAATGTCCATAGGTGCAGTAGTGTGTATGAGAGATTCCGGGTCAGCTGTTCAGCATCCTGACAGCATCCTGGCATATAGAAATACTTGCTTATACTAGGTTTCTACGGGCATGGACGGGTATGCACGGGCGTGTACTAGTGGTTTCAAATTTAGATAGATTTACAGAGAAAAGTAGAAAACTATAAGAAAATTGTTATAAATTTTGGAGAAAAACCTCAAACCTTCAAGACTGAAGTCATTACTCAAGTTTTTAAGTGGGTGCTCTTTGTACCCTTAACTAGAAATTTTTGGTTGTCTACTTTTAATTTACATGACACTTGATATCGACTAACCTGTTTGTATACCACCATAGACAGAGAGAAGCTGAATTAGACGGGGCTCAGAGAGGGCAAGATTAGACAGAAGAGAGGAGCCAAGGAGAGGAAAGTGTTCAGGCAGAGGGTCCAGGAGAGGTGAGAGCAGAGGAAGGAAAGAAGGATGACACCAGTAAAAAGTCCAAACACAGGACGTCTGAGTGGGACCCCAACTGGCCCAATATTCCAACATTCAAGCCTCGGTTGTACAGTACTTCAAATGGTAAGTTCCATATGCAGTTACTGTGCAAAATTTAAAAAAAAAAATGAATAGTATAAAATTAACATATTACGGTTACAATAGTGTCACGTGTCCCCCCCCCCCCCCAGAAAATATGTTGCCACCACACCAAGGTCTTTAAGCCGGAGGAAACACTGTATCTGATACTATAAAACCAGAGGAGGTGCCACAATTAACTGTGGTTAGAATTGGTTGTGCTTGAGGGAACTGCCTGTGGGCTGCTGCATAGCCTGTGATTGGTGGATGTACACACGTGGACAAAATTGTTGGTACCCCTCTGTTAATGAAAGAAAAACCCACAATGGTCACAGAAATAACCTGAATCTGACAAAAGTGGTAATAAATAAAAATTCTATGAAAATTTACCAATGAAAATCAGACAATGCTTTTGAATTGTGGTTCAACAGAATTATTTTAAAAAACAAACTCATGAAATAGGCCTGGACAAAAATGATGGTACCCTTAACTTAATATTTTGTTGCACAACCTTTTGAGGCAATCACTGCAATCAAACGATTTCTGTAACTGTCAATGAGACTTCTGCACCTCTCAGCAGGTATTTTGGCCCACTCCTCATGAGCAAACTGCTCTAGTTGTCTCAGGTTTGAAGGGTGCCTTCTCCAGACGGCATGTTTCAGCTCCTTCCGCAGATGTTCAATAGGACTTAAATCAGGGCTCATAGAAGGCCACTTTAGAATAGTCCAATGTTTCGCTCTTAGCCATTCTTGGGTGTTTTTAGCTGTGTGTTTTGGGTCATTATCCTGTTGCAAGACCCACGACCTGTGACTGAGACCAAGCTGTCTGACACTGGGCAGCACATTTCTCTCTAGAATACCTTGATAGTCTTGAGATTCCATTGTACCCTGCACAGATTCAAGACACCCTGTGCCAGATGCAGCAAAGCAGCCCCAGACCATAACAGAACCTCCTCCATGTTTCACAGTAGGGACAGTGTTCTTTTCTTGGTATGCTTCATTTTTGCGTCTGTGAACATAGAGCTGATATGCCTTGCCAAAAAGTTCCAGTTTTGTCTCGTTTGTCCATAGGACATTCTCCCAGAAGCTTTGTGGCTTGTCAAGATGCAGTTTGGCAAATTCCAGTCTGGCTTTTTTATGATTTGTTTTCAACAGTGGTGTCCTCCTTGGTCGTCTCCCATGAAGTCCACTTTGGCTCAAACAACGATGGATGGTGCGATCTGACACTGATGTACCTTGACCTTGGAGTTCACCATGAATGTGTTTAGAGGTTGTTCTGGGCTCTTTTGTTACCATTCATATTATCCGTCTCCTTCTGCGGCCACGTCCAGGGAGGTTGGCTAAAGTCCCGTGGATCTTAAATTTCTGAATAATATGTGCAACTGTAGTCACAGGAACATCAAGCTTCTTGGAGATGGTCTTATAGCCTTTACCTTTAACATGCTTGTCTATAATTTTCTTTCTAATCTCCTGAGACAACTCTCTCCTTTGCTTCCTCTGGTCCATGTTTAGTGTGGTACACACCATGTCACCAAACAGCACCGTGACAACTTGTTACCTTTTAAATAGGCCAACTGACTGATTACAAGTTTGTAGACACCTGTGATGTTAATTAGAGGACACATCTTGGTTGAACATGTCCCTGTGGTCACATTATTTTCAGTCTTTTCTAGGGGTACCATCATTTTTGTCCAGGCCTGTTTCATGAGTTTATTTTTTAAAGTAATTCTGTTGAACCACAATTCAAAAGCATTGTCTGATTTTCATTGGTTAATTTTCATAGAATTTTTATTTATTACCACTTTTGTCAGATTCAAGTTATTTCTGTGACCATTGTGGATTTTTCTTTCATTAACAGAGGAGTACCAGCAATTTTGTCCACAGCTGTTCGTATGATGTACAGTGTATCCGGAAAGTATTCACAGTGCTTCACTTCTTCCACATTTTATGTTACAGCCTTGTTCCAAAATGGATTACATTCATTTTTTCCTCAAAATTCTACACACAATACCCCATAATGACATGAAAAAAAGTTTTTTTTTTTTTTAGATTTTTGCAAATTTATTGAAAATACAAAAAAAAAAACCCTAAGAAATCACATGTACATAAGTTTTCACAGCCTTTGCCATGAAGCTCATAATTGAGCTCAGGTGCATCCTGTTTCCACTGATCATCCTTGAGATGTTTCTACAGCTTAATTGGAGTCCACCTGTGGTAAATTCAGTTGATTGGACATGATTTGGAAAGGCACACACCTGTCTATATACGGTCCCACAGTTGACAGTGCATGTCAGAGCACAAACCAAGCATGAAGTCAAAGGAATTGTCTGTAGTCCTCCGAGACAGGATTGTCTCAAGGCACAAATCTGGGGAAGGGTACAGAAAAATTTCTTTTGCTTTGAAGGTCCCAGTGAGCACAGTGGCCTCCATCATCCGTAAATGGAAGAAGTTCGGAACCACCGGGACTCTGCCTAGAGCTGGCCGGCCATCTAAACTGAGCGATCGGGGAGAAGGGCCTTAGTCAGGGAGGGGACCAAGAACCCCATGGTCACTCTGTCAGAGTTCCAGCATTCCTCTGTGGAGAGAGCAGAACCTTCCAGAAGGACAGCAATCTCTGCAGCAATCCACCAATCAGGCAGGTATGGTAGAGTGGCTAGACGGAAGTCACTCCTTAGTAAAAGGCACATGGCAGCCTGCCTGGAGTTTGCCAAAAGACACCTGAAGGACTCTCCGACCATGAGAAACAAAATTCTCTGGTCTGATGAGACAAAGATTGAACTCTTTGGCGTCATTGCCAGATATCATGTTTGGAGGAAACCAGGCCAATACCATCCCTACAGTGAAGCATGGTGGTGGTACCATCATGCTGTGGGGATGTTTTTCAGCAGCAGGAACTGGGAGACTAGTCAAGATAGAGGGGAAGATGAATGCAGCAATGTACAGAGACACACTGGATGAAAACCTGCTTCAGAGCACTCTTGACCTTAGACTGGGGCGACAGTTCCTCTTTCAGCAGGACAGCGACCCTAAGCACACAGCCAAGATATTAAAGGAGTGGCTTCAGGACAACTCTGTGAATGTCCTTGAGTTGCCCAGCCAGAGCCCAGACTTGAATCCAAAAAAGTCTCACTCCACAGCAGAGGAGGAGACGTCGACGAGAGGACACAGTCCAAGAACGGATGATTTTTTCACACATGGGGAGTTGTTCGGAACTCCTTATGGAAGTTCCTTGTACAAAGATATAGAGTGATGATAATCAAGTCAGTGGCGGTAACGCACCTGTAAGCTGGTTGCCCACCACCAATCAAATCTAAAAGAAGAAGAAGATCTCTGGAGAGATCTGAAAATGGCTATGCACCAACGTTTCCCGTCCAGCCTGATGGAGCTTGAGAGGTGCTGCAAAGAGGAATGGGCGAAACTGCCCAAAGATAGGTGTGCCAAGCTTGTGGCATCATATTCAAAAAGACTTGAGGCTGTAATTGCTGCCAAAGGTGCATCAACAAAGTATTGAGCAAAGGCTGTGAATACTTAAGTACATGTGATTTTTTTTTTTTAGTTTTTTATTTTTAATAAATTTACTGTATGTATTTCATAGGGATGGGCGATTAACTGAAATAAAACCCAAACCATCGTTCAGAACGTAAAACAATCTTGCTCATGTTGATTTTTTTTTTAGTTTTCCCCTTCACTCTGTTGTGTGCATGTGTATATGAGGGCTTTCATGTCCTTCCCCTTTAAAGTGTGTTCTGTGTGCGCTGTCACGTGGCGCCACACCCCAGAGGCTGTGCGGTCAGCACGGTTGGGAAGCAGCAGAGTACAACAGAAAAATTATAATGGCTTATATTTCAATACGAGTGGATGGTCATCTATTTATATTCAGTCAATGGTTTAAAATGACATGGTAATTAAAACAGCATGCTATTTTAAGTAACTGCAAAAACTACAAAATTAAGTTTTCACACTGTATGTTCTTTTGAAAACCTTGTTTCCCAAGGGCCTCTTATGGACATCGTTGACAGATTGGGCCAATTTTTGATGTTTGGGATCATTTGGGAGACCCTTGTGTGTTTTTTACCGAGTCAACACTTTGAAGAGACTGTGGAGATTGCTGAAGATTATTGATAGATCAACAGTTGGCCAGATCACTCAATGGTCTCAAATGATCTCCACCCCTGTTTAAAGGTGGTATAAAGGACAGATAAAGTGTGCGTGTGTTTATGTCATAGAATATTAATTTGCAGCCAGTGGTACAGTAGCTATAATGTGTTTATTTGTTAATGGTGAAATGGTGCATTTTGTTGACTGGAATGATCATTGGTGAAACCTGTGATTCACTCAGGATCTGCACACATTGCTTGCTGTGTGTCAGAGCAAAATATCGGTAAGATTTTCCCCCTCTCACTGTCATTTGTTACTTGTCATGTGGCACCACCTTCTCTCACACCCAGTTGTTCCTCTGAGCACTAAAATAGTGGAGTGTCCTGCAGGGGGATTTTAGGGCAGCTAAAGCTCCAGGTCCCGAAGGACCAGACTGTCAGGAAGGTTACGCGACTGGAAATGCAATGCATGGCTCCTACAAAATGAGGGAATGTGCTTGCCTACACACATCTTAAGAGGCTTTCACACCAAACCTGTTTGGTGTGTTTTAGGTGTGAAAGCTCCCCTGAACCATGGTCTGACCAAAGAGTCGAAATTTGGTTTGGCCAAAAGAGGTAGTCTCAGTCTGGATCAAATTGAAGCTTGGTTTGGTTAGTTTTGAGTGTGAAAGCAATTTTCAGAAAGGTACAGACTTTTGGACCAAACACAGGAAGTTAAGGCAGCCGATAAAAGGGAAAATGAGCTGTGGGATGACTTGGAGAGGCCCAGATTTTAATTTAAATATGGTCTGTTAGTGGCATAAATAGTCAATTAAAATAAAATCATAAAACTGCAGAAACTTACCAGATGTGACGGAGAGTAGTGACAGATTGGAGGAGCAATGCCAGCTGAAAATCATCACGGCTGATGAGAAGGACAAACATAATACTGTACCTGGATAATATTCAGTCAGTCAGAGCAGCCTCAGCCGAGCTGCACGCCTAGCAGTCCAGTCTTCACGGTCCAGCGTACAGGCAGCAAGCTCGCCAATGTTGGCTGCCCCAGTGTCTCCCTTCAGAGTGTCCACGAATGATGTTGAAGGCTGTCCTGGACGGCGAAAGCCATGCGTCGGTTCCCAGAGTACCAGGTGGCCTCCTGGGACTTCTTGGTGATGGTAAAAAGTGCCCCGCGAGGCCAAGTCTTCACCAAGACACCTTGTCTTTCTATTCTGGGAAAGTGCCCATTGAGATCTTCATTGGAGATGTGGTCTTGCCAGTTTACATTGAGGACGGTGCACAGCATCCGGGTGTAGGAGCCGTCCAGTGACCTCTGAAGGGAGACATTTAATGACCAGCACTCACTTCCGTATAGCAGTATGGATTCCACTATTACACAGAAGAATTTAACTTTTAGTTCTCTTGACATGTTTGAGCACCATATAGCTTGCATGTCATTGAGAGCACCCCACGCAAGTCCCTTGCGTACCTTCATATCATGTGTAGGAGATCCTATCCAGGAGCCAAGGTACTTGAAGTTGTTGACTACTTCCAAAGGATTGCCGGTACTCGTCATTGATGGAAATGGAGAGTTACAAGCATCCCCGGGCATCATCACTTTTGTCTTCTGGTCGTTAATGGTGAGATAATATTCTAGTCTCACTAAACTAGTTCACTGACTAATACAACACAGTCTGAACCAGTTTCTTCTAAAAGTGAGGTTACCAATGTGTCCAGAGTTGCAGAAAACACCTCCGACAGTGAGTAGCATACTTGCTAACTGCAGCATCTGTGCTAACTACATAAACGTTGTCACGACAACGATACGTCAGTGCGTTATGTAAAGTTGTTTGGTCCACTTGGATAAAGAGCAGTGTGAAACCAAACCTGACCAGAACTAATGTATACAATGTAGCAAAATAATATAAAAACTTTAGTCCAGACTTTGGTGTGGAAACACCCTTAGATTCACAGATACACTTGCAAGAACAGATACAACAGGAGCATACAGATGGAATTACCTGTCTCTTCCACTTCCCTTGCATAAAAAAGGGTCCAAGTTTGAATAGCTTCACAAAAACGACTATTTGCCTTTGCAGAATTAGTGAGTAGTAAACTAAAATAAAAGCTGTGCCACAGTTAATTTGGTTACCAGATTGATATGCTCTTTTTTTTTATTCACCTCACCCACTGTTTATGCTTGAGGCTTTTTTACAACTCACCCAGGAGTCACACAAGCAAGATTCACTTGCCAGTTTACAAAGTGTTATTATACCTTAAAACATGATTTGAATTGTGGCGCAGGCTTTTTTCAGCTCTTGTTGTTTTGACCAATTGTCCAATTTTCTGTCTGACGTCTATAGACCTGTGATTTAATCCTTTTAAAGACAAACACTGATGCAAGCATTTACAGTATCTTTATGTCATCTCTCTTTAGATTTTCACATGTAGGTTAAAAGGAGGATATGTTACCCTAATGTGGTTGGTGCTTAATGTTTTAACCCAAGCCTGACATAACAAATGTGTGTCATCTACCTTTTGTAATGTGGAAGGACACGGGCTAATTGCAGTTTGATCTTTGAATTGAGCCATTTCACCATGAACTTGCATGCTCTTCAATTCTTTGTGTGTGTCCGCTTGAGTGTGCATTCACAGGGGGTCTTATAACAGTCTCCCTCTGGTGTAGACGCTGTGGCAGATGTACGGGGCAGATGCCTGTCTGTTCCTCTGCATCTGTAGCCCGGCTTAACCCAACCCTTCTTCACACAGACTCACACTCACTGTAGTGCCTGCCTGCTGTTTGATATGTCTCTCTTTGTAAATCTGTCTGCCACTGTTTTGTCACACCCCTTAAGCATTTCCTTTTTGCTTCTATCTCTTCTCTTTCTCTCTCCCTCAGTTGGTCTTCATCTTTCTTTCCCACTCATGTGTGACTGTCTCTGAGGACCCCCCCTCCAATAAAAAAGGAAAAAGATCAAAAAATGGCATATGGACTTTGATAAAAGTTTTTTTTTTTTTTTTTTTCCCCATGATACACTTCTTTTTAGCTCATTCCGGCAAAGCCAAAAGACACTAATGTGATGATGCTATGTCTGTTCACATTTCACGGGAATCACTGCTGCTTCTAGGTATTTTCCTCAATAGTCATCAAACACACTCAACAATGATTCTCAGGTGGGTCTGCATCCAGGTTGAGGTCAAGATCATTGTCAAAGGTTGGGAGAAGTGGAAAGTTGTGTGATTAAAAAAAAAAATCAATACTCCTCCTAGGCAATTGCCATAATTCACAACATCCATACACAATGGTTATCAGGTGAGTCTGCATCAAGGTTGTGCTGAAGGTCAGGGTCAAAGGTCAGGAGATGTCAGCACTTATGATTTTATGAAAATTGTTACTCTTCCTCGGCAATTGCCCTAATCTTCAACAAACTCACTCACAATTGTTCTCGAGTTTGTCTGCATCCAGGTTGCGGTCAAGGTCATTGTCAAAGGCCATGATGTCTGGGCATTTAGATTTCACGCAAATCGCTAGTCCTAGGCAATTTCCCCAGTGTTTGGCAAACTCATACACAATGATCCTCAAGACTGTCTGCATTTAAGATAATATAAGATAAGCCTTTATTAGTCCCTCAATGGGGAAATTCCAGGATTGCAACAGCACAGGGATAGCAACACTCAGAGCAACAATCAGAAGGCAAGGGAAAAAAAAAAAAAGAGCAGCGAGTATACATATGTACATATAAACATAAATATATAGACACACGAAGCGGAGCATTGCAGCTAGATGGAATAAATATATAGAAATATAAACACACAGTGCGGAGCATTGTAGCTAGATGGAATAAATATATGAACATATAAACACACACAGTGCGGAGCATTGTAGCTAGATGGAATAAATATGTGAATATATAAACACACACACAGTGTGGAGCATTGTAGCTAGATGGAATAAATATATGAATATGTAAACACACACAGTGCGAAGTATTGTAGCTAGATGGAACAAACATGTAAATATATAAACACACATACAGTGCGGAGCATTGTAGCTAGATGGAACAAATATGCAAACACATAAACACAGTGCGGAGCACCGTAGCTAGATGGAATAAATATGTAAATATATAAACACACACAGTGCGGAGCATTGCAGCTAGATGGAATGAAACAGCATAACTGTCTACTTAGTTATCCTACATGGTAGGATTATGTACCCATACATATTGTCACCCTCCGTAGCTACCGGTATTTTCCTAGTTGTATACCGGAGGGGACCATTGTGTAAGTCTATTGCGTCTTTTGCATTCAATACTATTAGGTTGTCACGTCTTTTTGCTATCTCTGCGAGCAGCCCTGCTTAGGTTATACAGTCTGACAGCCGTTGGTAAGAAGGACCTGCGAAACCTCTTGGTTGTGCACCTAGGATGATGTAGTCCGCTGCTAAATGAGCTCCTTAGTGCATTCAGTGTGTCCTGCATAGGGTGGAACTCGGACTCCAGCAGAGATGACAGTTTAGCCACCATCCTTCTCTCTCCCATCTCCTCCACTGGGTCAAGGTGCCGCCCCAGGACAGAGCTAGCTTTCTTGATCAGTTTGTTCAGTCTCTTCCTATCGGCTGCTGTAATGCCACTGCCCCAGCAGACCACTCCAAAAGTGATGGCTGATGCCACCACCGTGTCGTAGAATGTCTTCAGCAGCGCCCCTTGTACACCAAAAGACCTGAGTCTCCTCAGTAGGAACAGCCTGTGCTGTCCCTTCTTGTAGAGTGCGTCAGTATTGTGTTACCAGTCTAGTTTATTGTTCAGATGAACACCCAGGTACTTGTAGGATGTCACTATCTCAATGTCTGTTCCCTGGATGTTTACTGTTGCTGTGAGGGGTTGTCCTTGCCTGCGGCAGTCCACCACCAGCTCCTTAGTTTTCCTCGCATTGATCTGGAGGCAGTTCCGATGGCACCAGCCCACAAAGTCCTGGATAAGCCCTCTGTACTCAGCTTCATCTCCGTTGGAGATGAGGCCAACGATCGCAGAGTCGTCAGAGAACTTCTGTAGATGGCAGTGTGTTGTGTTGTGTGAGAAGTCCGCAGTATAAAGGGTGAACAGGAAGGGAGCCAAAACCGTTCCATGTGGGGCCCCCATGCTACCGATGATCGTGTCGGACACACAGTCCCGGGTTCTCACAAACTGTGGCCGGTTTGTGAGGTAGTCCAGGATCTATGATGACAGGTGCTGGTCCACCCCTGCGCACAGCAGCTTGTCCTTCAGGATCATCGGTTGGACGGTGTTGAAAGCACTGGAGAAGTCAAAGAACATGATCCTCACTGTATTCCCGGGCTTCTCCAGGTGGAACAGAGAACGGTGAAGGAGGAAGATGACCCCATCCTCCACCCCAATACCATGCTGGTAGGCGAACTGGAGTGGATCCATCGCTGGACCCACCAGGGGGCGGAGGTGAGCAAGGAGCAGTCTCTCCAGGGTCTTCATCATGTGGGACGTCAGGGCCACTGGTCTGTAGCTGTTCAGATCTTTGGGGTGGGAAGTCTTTGGTACAGGTACCACACAAGATGTTTTCCACAACTGTGGTACCCTCCCCAGCTTCAGGCTCAGGTTGAAGATGTACTCCACAATCCCACACAGCTGGTCTGCACAGGACTTGAGGAGCTTTGCACTGATGCCGTCCGGTCCCGACACCTTCCTCGCCTTGATCTTCCTCAGCTCCGTCCTCACCTGGGTCTTAGTGAGGGTCAGGTTGGGGGGCTGTGTGTTGGGAGTGGGGGTGTGATGGTGGAGTGGGGAGTGGGCAGCAGGACTTGATGTCTTCAGTGGCAGCAGTGGTTGTTGTGCAGTCGGGGGGGGGAGGGCGGTTGGTCAAACCTATTAAAAAACAGATTAAGATTGTTCGCCCACTCCCTGCCCCCCGTGGCCTGGGGGGAGGTATTCTGGAGCCCAGAGATGGTTTTAAGGTTTCTCCAGACCCCGCTGATGTCGCTCTGTTGCAGCTTGTCCTCCATCTTCTTCCTGAAGCTGTCCTTGCCTTCTCTGATCTTTCTCCTCAGCTCCCTCTGTACGGACTTCAGCATCTCCCTGTTCCCCGACCTGAAGATCCTCTTCTTCTCTCTCAGAAGTGTTTTTATCTCAGGGTTGATCCAGGGTTTGTTGTTTGAGCAACACCGTATGGTCTTGGTGGGAACGGTGTTGTCCACACAGAAGCTGATGTAGTCCGTGATGGTGTGAGTGACGCCATCGATGTCCTCACCATGTGGTTCGCAGAGCTGCTCCCAGGCGGTGGTTTCAAAACAGCCCTTTAGAGTGTCCATTGCCTCCTCAGACCATAACTTCACTGTGCGCATGGCCGGAGGTTGTCTGTGTACTAGGGGTTTGTACACCGGCCGGAGATGAACCAAGGTGTGATCCGATCTCCCGAGTGGGGGGAGTTGTAATGAGGTGTATGCCTCCTTAGTGTTTGCATAGAATAAGTCCAGTGTTTTATTGTCTCTAGTGTGGCATGTGACATACTGGGTAAACGTGGGTAGAATGGGGGACAGTGAAACATGGTTGAAATTGCCTGAGATGAGGAGGAGAGCATCTGGGTGTTCTGTCAGCAGCCTGCCAGTTACTGAGTGGATGACGTCACGCGCTGTCCCAGCGTTCGCCATCGGATTTGCATAAATAACAATGCAGATCACGTGTGAGTATTCCCTCGGGAGATATGTAGGCCGCATGCTAACAGCTAGCAACTCGATGTCTTTGCTGCAGTGCTGGTGTTTAACAGTGATGTGTCCTGGTCTGCACCAGTTGTTATTAACATAGATCATCACTCCACCGCCCCTTGCTTTGCCACTGTCTGGTGTTCGGTCTGCCCGTATCCCGTGGAAACCCTCCAGCTCAATGTTAGCATCTGCTACTAGTTCAGATAGCCACGACTCGGTAAACAAAAGGAGGGAGCATTCCCAGTATAAGCTGTCGTAGCGGGAGATAGCCGCTAGCTCATCTACTTTTACCAATATAGAACATACATTCCCCATAATAACGGATGGGAGGGTGGGTCTGTACCTTATACTCCTTCTCCACCGTCTAACACCAGCCCGACAACCACGTCGTTTTCGCCTTATTTCTCCCGGTACGTCGAGTTTTTCCGTTAGCACCGAGTGGCGATTAAGTGCAAGCAGCTGTTCCCTGCTGTACCGTCTCCTGCTGTAAACAGTGGCTCCGTCCGCCGGCTCGGGAAACATTTGGGGCGATCCGTGTGTCCGTGATGTATAAAGTGTGTAAAGAAAGGAAGAAAAAAAACTCAGAATTGAGCCGCTGTTGCAAAAAGGCAGCCGACTCGTGTGGCGCTGGAAGTTAAAGCATAAAGATTGTAGTTAAGGTCAAGATCAACAGTTGGGAGACATGAGCACTCTTACGGTGATTTCATCAGGCTATTGTGCAAAAAGAAAATGGGCAAAAATAAGTTCAATTGAATTTAGGTAACGGGGCAGCACGGTGGAGCAGTGGTTAGCACTGTCAGCACAGCAAGGTCATGGGATCGATTCCACCCTGACCATCTTAGGTTTGATCCCACCCCCCAGACGTACTCCGGTTTCCTCCCACAGGCCAAAAACATGCAGGTTTCAAGTTAATTGGCATCAACTGGGGATTCTAAATTGTCCTTAGGTATGAATGTGAGACTGAATGGTTGTTTGTCTCTCTGTGTTGGCCCTGCGATGGACTGGTGATATGTCCAGGGTGTACCCTGCCTCTCGGCCAAAGACACTGGAATAAGCCCCCCCCCCCCCCCGACCCGAAAAGGATTAAGTGATAGAAGGTGGATGGATGGATGGAGTTTAGGTAACACTTCATCTGTACTGTAACTCTACAAAAGTATACAAAAAACAAATAACTCTTAATACATAGTGCAGGGACATAGTTTGTGTATGACTTTCGCAATTTATGTAACATGTCCTGTTTCATCTATAACAAACTACCTGGAACTTAATCACTCTGCTGTGGTGATTAAGGGGTGGGAAATATATGGTGGCTGATGGGGGTGGGGAAAAAAGATCGATTCAGTGATGGATCGCAATACTTGGCACTGGCGGCAATGCACCGATCCATAAACGCACGGATCAATCGTTTATTTTTGAAAAAAATGCACACACATATACTTTTGGGTTATCAGTTAATCAGTGGCATTTTCAGTCCACTAGATGGCGCAAAGCAAGCACCCAGTCAAGTGAAGTGATGGCTTGTCTCAGTGATTTGCAGCCAGCTTGGAAAGTTAGGAAGCAGTTCGCTCAAATGTCTGACCTTTTTTGGATTTTATAAATGGAAGGAAAGACCTTGACATGACACACAACCCTCAAGAAGCGCTGCACAAAAAAGAAAAATCACTCAGAACACAGCAGGCCACACATGTCTCGGAGCAGCATTAGCAATAGCTAAGCTGAAGAGACACTGGCATGGAGCTTTTTCTCCAATCTCCAACTAAGTAAAGTTTATTTATGAAGCACTTTCCAGAGACATATTGTCACAAAATGCTGTGCAATAAAATGGAATAAAAGGAAGTTGATGGGTAAAAATAGTTTTAAAAGTACAAAAACAAGTTAAAACACAAAGCAAAAATAATTTAAAAATATCAGACTTAACCATTTAAAAGCAGTTCAAACTCAACGGAAATCCTCGTTAAACAAAAAAAGTTTTCAGCTGTTTTTTAAGAGTCCACAGAGTCAGCTAAACGTATCTGGAGTGGGAGTCTATTCCAAACACCACCCACTGTCCTCCTTGTGTGCAGAGACGTGTGTCCGCAGAAAATGAAGCCCCGAGACTACTTTATTATATGAAAGAGATGTCAACAGTTTTACTTTGGGACATGATCTGAGGTGGAATCAGGCGAAAAAAAAAAAAAAAGTGAAAAATACAGGATTGTAATACTTGATTATCGTGATTATCGTTGAATTGTGATAGGATTGAACCATGACTCAAGTATCGTGATCCGAATTTAATCACGAGGCCCCTTGCAATTCCCACCCATAGTGGCTGAACAGGTTGGTTGAGGTCCTTTTGTGGGGACTGATGCTCAACATTTCTTGCATGCTGGGGTACCTGTTAATTGCCCGTTACCTGCTCAAGAACCAAAAATATCCCACACTAGCAACTGCAGTGTGCATCACTGTCACTTTGTGACAAAATGAGAACAGGATCTGAATTAACACTTGATTAAATTCAGTATGAAATAATCGTGCTTTGTGACACTGAATAGTGGAGCAACAATTGACTGATATTTAAATTGGTCTCTCCGATGTTTTCATTTAACACTCTGCAGCTGCATTTAACTCGCCTCGTATTCTTTTTCCTCAAATTCATTCTGTAAAAAGCAAAAGTTAAGGCTAGGCTAGCAGAAGACCAGTTGAAGCTGTGTAATGCTGCTTTAGTGTTTTCAACTGTTTGAATATGCTTCCTTGGCTTTAGCCAAAAGGAGAAGCTTTGAAAGTAAAGCCTGAGCTTCCACAATAAGCTGAGATTTTTTTTTTCAATAACAAATTTAAATTACTTTGTCTCTCATAAATGAAAGTAAAAGTGAAGTGTTTATAAATACTAAGTATTTATAAATATTCATAAGTAATTTCAGTAATCTACTAATGAATGAAGATATTTATTAGCCTTAACTCTGTATACCCCACAATTAAATAAATTAAGTGAAACGAAGATAGCTAGAAAAACCAAAGTAAATTGTCAATAATCATGTTTAGTTGTTTGTGGCGGCGCCTTGCATGGCAGCAACCCCTCTGATTCTACATGTCATTAACATTGTAGATAGGAAAAACGTAATTTCCTTCTACTGTACACGATTGGCTGTACGGACTGAATGACAATAAAGATGGCTTCTTCTTCTTCTTTATTACAGGTTGCATCTGCCAGCCCTAAGCTAATGCAAAGTTGGCAGACAGTCATACGGTGTCATATGACTTATGTTAGCGGGAGTACATGCT
Organism: Pholidichthys leucotaenia; assembly: GCA_020510985.1. NCBI lineage: Eukaryota > Metazoa > Chordata > Actinopteri > Cichliformes > Pholidichthyidae > Pholidichthys > Pholidichthys leucotaenia. Next base: position 158,185,840 of record CM035836.1, read on the forward strand.
GCTAGCATGCATTATTGCTGCCAAAAAATAGTGTTCAATTGAGCCTGGACACAACTGCATTAACCAGGTATTTAACAAGCTGTAGTATAGTCCAACTATTCATATATTTCATGAGGCCTACTTTTTAAAGGTCTTTTGCACCACAAATTCAGGGACCCGCAGATGAATCGGATATGAAAACTTAACACAAAGTCATATTGAATAGTCTTTGTTTCATTGAAAGTGCTCAGACGTTGGAGTATTTGTTGTATCCTATATCCTATAGGCTGTGTGATATGGCCCCAAAATGATATTTCTGTGAATTTTCGCCCAACATTGCATCATTTGCGCAGCAGTGCAAAACTGGATTTGAAACATCGGCTGCTCCACAGTGATTTTTTTTTCATCATTCACCAGAGGTAGGCATTAAATCTAGGGATGTATTTTAGTCTATAACTCCTCCTTGGTTATAATTTTGATTATTTTTTTCTATAAAAGGCTCCATCTATTGTGTGTATTTTTAAAAAAGCATTTTACAGATGCCATTAAGAGCCCTTTTTGAACCTAATCCTAACTATAAGCACATCAAGCTTAAAGTTTAATCACGGACCTTGTATTTCTGTGAGAAATACACAAACACAAGCTTTGTGCTTATATTTGTGACCTGTGCTGGCAAAATGAGTTAGAATGTGCACCGCATCATTACGAGCTGCAGGCAGGAGAAGTCATAAATCATAACTCTTTCTTTGTTTGCTAGCGGCAAGTCCTGGGAAAACCCCCGTCAGTGCCTGGTATCATTGTAAAGCTTAGGAATCATACTTTCCAAAAATACATACAGTATGTTTTGGTGGAAGACATAACTCCCGACCAATCGAACGTGAGTTTTAAACATAGCCAAAATATAAACAAATTGGCTTTTTCCGGGTCCATTTTTGTGCACTTCCTACAAATTAAATATCATTTTGAAGGTCTTTCAATACAGAACATGGAAAAAATGTGACCTCAGTTTTGATCATTTCCTCAAAATGACTCATTTTGCCAGCATGGGTCACATTTCTCTGTGAGAAATAAATGCTCCTAGGTGTGTGGATTAGGGCTGCAACTAACGATTATTTTGGTAGTCGACTAATCTTAATGACTATTTTTTTCGATGACTCGATTAATTGCAATTATTTCTGTCATGTCCGCCAGCTCAGCTTCCTGCTAGCACAGCTCCTGTTCGGGGCTATAGGTCATGTTTTACCTCACCTGTTTAAGCCTGCACACCTATGAAAATCACTTTATCAGTCTGTGCCTTAATATAATGTAGCCTATTACAGTGGTGTGAAAAAGTGTTTGCCCCCTTCCTGATTTCTCATTTTTTTGTATGTTAACACTTAAATGTTTCAGATCATCAAACAGATTTAAATATTAGACAAAGATAACACAAGTAAACACAAAATGCAGTTTTTAATTGAAGGTGTTCGTTATTAAGAGGAAAAAAAAGCCCCCAAACCTACATGGCTCTGTGTGAAAAAGTGATTGCCCCCTCAACCTAATAACTGGTTGGGCCACCCTGAGCAGCAACAATTGCAATCAAGCATTTGCGATAACTGACAGTGAGTCTTTTACAGTGCTGTGGAGGAATTTTGGCCCACTCGTCTTTGCAGAATTGTTTTCATTCAGCCACATTGGAGAGTTTGCAAGCATGAACCGCCTTTTTGAGATCATGCCACAGCATCTCAGTCGGATTCAGGTCAGGACTTTAACTAGGTCACTCCAAATTCTTCATTTTGTTTTTCTTAAGCCATTCAGAGGTGGACTTGCTGATGTGGTTTGGATCATTGTCTTGCTGCAGAACTCAAGTGTGCCTCAGCTTGAGGTCATGAACAGATGGCCGGACATTCTCCTTTAGGATTTTATGGTAAACAGCAGGATGCAGGGTTCCATTTACCACAGCAAGTCTTTCTAGGTCCTGAAGCAGCAAAACAGCCCCAGACCATCACACTACCACCACCATATTTTACTGTTGGTATGATGTTCCTTTTCTGAAATGCTGTGTTATTTTTACGCCGGATGTAATGGGACACACACCTTCCGAAAAGTTCAACTTTTGTCTCGTCAGTCCACAGAATATTTTCCCAAAAGTCTTGGGGATCATCAAGGTATTTTCTGGCAAAACTGAGACAAGTCTTAATGTTCTTTTTGCTCAGCAGTGGTTTTTGTCTTAGAGCTCTGCCATGTAGGCCATTTTTGCCCAGTCTCTTTCTTATGGTGGAGTCATGAACACTGACCTTAAATGAGGCAAGTGAAGCCTGCAGTTCTTTTGGATGTTGTTGTGGGGCCTTTTGTGACCTCTTAGATGAGTTGTCGCTGCACTCTTCTGGTAATTTTGGTCAGCCAGCCACTCCTGGGAAGTTTCACCAGTGTTTCATGTTTTCGCCATTTGTGGATAATGGCTCTCACTGTGGTTTGCTGGAGTCCCAAAGCTTTAGAAATGGCTTTATAACCTTTTCCAGACTGATAGAGCTCAATTGCTTTGTTTCTCACTTGTTCCTGAATTCTTTGGATGATGTCTAGCTTTTGAGGATCTTTTGGTCTACTTCACTTTGTCAGGCAGGTCCTATTTAAGTGATTTCTTGATTGAGAACAAGTGTGGCAGTAATCAGGCCTGGGTGTGGCTAGAGAAATTGAGCTCAGCTTTCCAAAGATGTGATAAACCACAGTTAATTTATGTTTTAATGGGGGGCAATCACTTTTTCACACAGGGCCATGTAGGTTTGAACTTTTATACCCTTATTAATAAACATCATTTAAAAAACTGCATTTTGTGTTTACTTGTGTTATTTTTTGTCTAATATTTAAATTTGTTTGATGATCTGAAACATTTAAGTGTGACAAACATACAAAAAAGAAAGAGAAATCAGGAAGGGGTCAAACACTTTTTTTTTTTCCACACCACTGGATAAGAAGTTCCCATAGCTAAGTAAAATAATGATTCATCAAACATGAGTTGGAAACTTGAACTTGACAGCTTAATCAGAAGTATTTGTCGGAACACAATTCAATATTAGATGTTAAAGTATAAAAACTCGAATAGCAGCTCCGCTGCTCCATAAAGGCTGTTGTAACTGCATGTTAAAAACAAACTAGCCTAATATTCAACTCCATTAAAGTAAAAAAGAAAATAACAAGCTAGTCCATCCTGTTTGAAACCTTGCTGGGTCTAGAACAGGGGTGGGCAGTGAGGGCCATTCCACTGCAGGTTTTTTGTTCCACCCAGTGTCTTCAGCAGGTATGTGCTCTCTGATCAGCTTCAAGGATTGCTAATCATTGAAAACACCTGCTGAAGAGACTGGGTGGAACAGAAAACCTGCAGTAGAATGGCCCTCCATGGCACATGATTGCCCACCCCTGGTCTAGAAGTTTAAAAGTTTAATTAGGCTTCAGATGAAAATTAAAAGAACTTCTTCCAGTCCAATATAAATAATAAAACAACACTAAATATCAGTGCAGGAATGTGAGCCTCCACTACACATACAGTGAAATATTTAAGATGTTTTAAATTTATTTGTGATGATTATGGCTATCTTTTTTTTTAAAATTAAATTACAAATCATGCTATTCTAATTTACCGAGATGCACGAATATTCACAATGAAGACTGATATTACGGTGACAATAATAGAATACGAAAAAGACTAAGTTGCTCATGTAATTCACCCATTTACTGCAGTTAACATATAGCTAGCGTAATGGAAGCAGCTCAGCTGTCAACAACTGTCTTAAGAGATATTACTGTTCAACAGCAGGTAAACTATTTAAACAACACACACTAATGGTGTGGTCAGTTTTCTAAAGCTGGGAGAGTTGCTCATTGGAAAATAAGAACCACTAAGGCAACTTGCTAGCCTTACCGGTGCAGTCTGCTGACAGGTGGCTGGAGACGGAGGAACAGAGAGGAGGAAGGAATGGATGCATCGCTGTAGTGCAGCTGTGATATGACATATTGCTTTACAGTCTACGTTTAACTTGTTACATTTATTAATTTTCGGTAAAATCCTCTCATACTTTGGAAACTTTTGGTCTTCTCTGTGATTTTCTCTCCGCGTCGCCACGATGTGTTCCTCTTCTTCGCTGGAACAGTTCAACTGAACAGTCCTGCAGCATGCATATAAACTTTAAAATTAAACGATTTGTCAACAATAAAAAATCTGCGTTGACAAATTTTTATGATCGACGTTATTGACGTCAACTAATCGTTTCAGCCCTAGTGTGGATTGGCTAAAATCTATTATAAATTGGGGCTGTAACATACCATTGCTTTGTATATTTCTGTGCGCACAGACGAATTGTGCCAAGAAAACCTCTCCCTCTGGAGAATAGTTTAAAATCTCTACACTTTCACACCTCCAGATACCCAGCTTCATATGCACGGACAGCTAAACTGTAGACGAACTTCCATAGTTTGGGGTAAAATCATTTTGTGTGCGGCCCCATAGTCAGTTTGTTTGGTGATGCAAATGTTGAAAGTTCCCTTGAGGGTATATTGGCTGGCTGGTTGTTTGAGCTGACTTCAGTGTCCCTTCAGTCTGTTTCTGGAAGTGATGTGGTGGGCATGCTCATAGACAGACATGCTTCAGATCTAGTTCAAGTAGGTTCATTCTGTCTTCTTTTTCAGTTATAGGTTTTTTGTTTTTCTTATTTCAGACAAGGATGAAAAGCACTTTTTCATCCTTGTCTGAAATAAGAAAAGCAAAAAACTAGGGCTGCAACAATTACGTGAATAATTTGATTAAAAAATTAGAATAGAATAAACTTGATTGTCTCCGAAGGGAAATTTGTCTCGATTCAGTTTTTTAATTAATGAACTGAATAATTATCGATTCAAAATTTATGCGTCGACGTGTCGTTTAATGTAGCACTTCCAGTCTATAAGACTTCTTCCGGTGCGACCTTCTTAGTGAGCGCTATCCGAGCCACCGGGTCCGGGTGCGCCAACAGTGCGGCGTTTGCCAGGGCTGTTTTAACCTCAGAGAATGCCTGCTCCCGCTCCGGAGTCCAGTCGACTCTGTCCGCTGGTTTCCGTTTCTTGAGCGCGGCATACAATGACTGCATGAGCTGAGCTGCGCGGGGGAGGAGCCGGTTATAAAAGTTAACCATCCCCAAAAACTCTTGCAGCACCCTGACCGTCTGAGGCCGGGGAAAATTCGCCACGGCACGCACCATGTCCGGCAAGGGTATCGCTCCCTCCGGTGAGATGCGGTGCCCCAAAAAATCAATCCCCGTCACACCGAACTGGCATTTCGCCGGGTTGATTATTAACCCGTGCTCCTCCAACCTCTGGAAAACCGTCCTGAGGTGGGTTACGTGTTCGTCTTCGGACGCGCTGGCCACCAGGATGTCATCCAGGTAGACAAACACAAATGGCAGATCACGCAACACCGCATCCATCATGCGTTGGAATGTCTGTGCCGTGCCTTTTAATCCGAAGGGCATGCGTAAAAACTCAAACAGGCCAAACTGAGTTATTATCGCAATTTTGGGTATGTCCTCCGCGCACACCGAGACCTGGTGGTAACCACGGACCAGATCTATTTTAGAAAAAATGCATGCCCCGGCGAGGTAAATGAAAAAATCCTGAATATGGGCAATTGGGTAGCGGTCGTGCGCTGTGGCGTTGTTCAATCTGCAGAAATCTCCGCGCGGTCGCCACGATCCCTCGGCCTTAGGGACCATGTGTAGTGGGGATGCCCATTGGCTGTTTGAGCACCTGATAATGCCCAACCTTTCCAAGTTGGCAAACTCCTCACGCACTATGGCCAGTTTAGCTGTGTCCAGGCGCCGAGGTCGTGTGAAAACGGGCAGCCCAGTTGTGGTGATAAAGTGCTCCACCCCGTGTTTAGTGATGGCCGCCGAAAACGTCGGGACCGTGAGTGCTAGGAACTGAGTGGGCAGTGTGTGGATCTTACCACCTGGACCTGTGACGTTGGCTAGCGTTGTTGGCCCGGCCCCTTGAGCTGTGCAGGGGAGAGAATCAAAAGACATAGCATTGATCAGGCGTCTGTTAGCCACATTGACCAGCAGCCCGTGTGCACACAGAAAATCAGCGCCCAAGATTGGGAAACTGCATGCCGCTATGACGAATGTCCACTCGTACATAGGGCCGTGTAGGGATACAGTCAGTGTCCTCTCATCAAAAGTCCTATTGTCCGAGCCGTTTGCGGCCATCAGCTCGGGGCCGCTAGCTTCCGCTAGCCAGTCGGCGTAGGACGGCAGGATGAGGCTCTTTTGGGAGCCGGTGTCTATGAGGAACCGTCTCCCCGAGCGCGAGTCCGTCATGTAGAGCAGCTTGTTTTCTTCACCGGCGGTCGCAGCTGCTACTGACTGCCGGCCTTGGCGTTTCCCGAACACTTGAATTGGCACGGTGGCACACATCGGCGTGCGTTCTCTCCAAAGCGGCAGTGGTAGGAGCAGAGCGTGTCTCTCTGGCGCTTCCTGGCCCCCGCTGCCGCTACCATCGCCGGCTCCTCGCTTCCGCTGGTCATCTCGCTGGGTTCCGACGCTGCCGCGTTCACTGTGAGGGCTCTGGTGGTGAGGATGATCCGATCTGCCTCCTGGGCTAGCGCACGGTAGTCACACGTGGCCAGCAACAGCGAGTTGGCCAGGACCGCTCTTTCCTCTGTTGGGAGGTTCCGGAGGAAAGGTGGGCAAACAGAAAATGCCCGTCGTTCGTGCCCATCAACGCCAACATCTTCTCCATCAGTTCGACCACCGACCCATCTCCTAACTCGGAGCGCCTCAGGAGCCTTTCTGCTCTCTCACAGTCCGAGAGTGTGTAGCGCCGGGTCAGCGCAGCTTTGAGAGTCCCGTATTTATCGTGGGCTGGAGGCTGTTGGAGCAGGTTCACTACTTGCTGAGTCGTGCGAGCGTCCAGCGCTGCGACCACATAGTAATATCTGGTGTCATCTGCCGTTATTCCCCGGAGGGCGAACTGAGCCTCGGTGTGGAGGAACCAAGACTGCGGGTCGTGCAGCCAAAAGTCCGGTAGTTTGGTCGAAACAGCGCAGGTGTTGCTGGGGCTTTCCGTCCGGGCCGTTTCTGGGATGCTTGCCTCATTGCTGGGGCTTCCCGTCCGGGCCGACTCCGGGGTTTTTACCTCATGTTCCATAATTCGTCAAGGGTCACCAATGTGGAGAGTGCAAATAAAGAAACCAGACTTGCATGGCAGACGAACTTTATTCACTTTCTCACTTCATTCATACACAGAAAAAGCATTCCTCTCATACACCAGGGTCTCTCCTTTTATATCACCCCACTCCTTCCCCCTGCTGCCTGAGATCTTGCATCACAATACATTCAACACATCATCCCCCTACTGTCCCCACAGCTACTCCTTCCTGCTGCATCACCATAACTTCTCCAATCACAATACCTATTGTTTTCATCTGTTTAATCCCCCACGCTCTACCGGCAGAGGGACTATTTACCTCCCCTCTGCTTCCAGTCTGAGATGATTATCCCAGCGTGGGTTCCCTACACCCTGTGTTTTTGAGTGTTTGGTACAATTATTACTGCTCTTTAGGAAACAAAGTTCCACACATGTTGGTCAGTGAACGTTTCTTTTTTAAAAAAAGTATCCGATTACTCGAGCAATCTTGGATTAGAGTGAGCAATTATCCGAGCTGTAAAATGGTCATGAGCTGCAGCCCTACAAAAAACCTATGCTTCAGATCTGCTGCCTGTGTTTTGCAGTTGGCATTAAGCTTATTTTTGCCATGGTCCAAGTGCCGATCTCGTCCGTGCTCAGGCCATGCATCATCTCCGCCAGGTTTTGACAGCAGTGTTTACCTTCTGGCTCCTCGAGCTCTTATTGTGACAGTGCTCGGAGGGGCTTCCTGCTGTCAAAGCCTGCCAGCTGTGCTGCATTTGCGGCTCATCAGTGGCCTGGCATTTAAGCGGGCGCTGAGTGCAGCCCAATGCAGCAGTCTCGTCAATTATTCCCTTGTCAGACATTGAGCGAGCGTCCCTCGCCTCAGACGTCAACTATTCCTGATTGTCGTTCATGTCCTGATCCTAAATGTGCCTCATTATTATAGCCTTATGATCATCTGTATCAAGTGTTGTGTGTTTTAGCCCACCGTGGCTCATTACTTTCTGTTACTTTGTGTATTATGTTGTGTTCGTGTTGATTAATAAAACATCATGCAAACCTCACTGGCGACTTTTGGCGTCTTATGGTGGCCTGCGAGGGCCACCGTGTGACAGTAGACTGCTGCCAGGGCGCCTAAACGGAGGCGCCAAACCGAGACGCCATTCCCGGTGAGTTTGCATTTGGACATTGTTCTTTCCTGTCTGGGTACTGCGTGCTGAGAGTATGCCGTTGCGGAGGGGCCGCGCTCGGAGTCTGGCGGACGCTTTGGAATTCGTAGATGAAACGCTCATCGCCGCCTCCCTCCTCGACTATCACAGCGACGCACGCTGGTACCTGGACTGCGCTGAGGATGTCCTGAATCATCTTGCCCGGTACGCCGACCACCCTGAAGTCGGCGCAAGGAGGGACGATATCGCTGCGCAGCGCGAGATTCTCCTTATGGTAGAGGAGGACTACGGCAGGAAGCAGAGGAGAAGGCATCCCCGCTCCCCGCTTTGGGATCCCATTCCTGTCCTCGATCCAGTCCAGGAGTTCGCACCATCCGGGGCCCGTTGAAGACGTCGGCGCCACGGCCAAGGTCAATCTCAGCAAGAACCCCGTCCGGATCCTGTTCCGGGCTGCCAGAAAGATTCTACCGCACAGTCAGCTGCCTCTTCGGCGTCTCGCCAGGAGGGAATCCCCGCAGCCTCTCCCCCCGGGCCATCCTCTCCTGTTGTTCCGTCAGCGCTCCGTGCCCGGTTCGTCTCGGCTGTCGCCCCCACCTCCTCGACGCCCTCCCAGGCTGCTGTGTGTGCCGAGAGTCCTGCTTCGGCGAGCCCCGTCCCTGATCCATCGCGAGCGGCTCCCCCTCGTCCTTCCAGGGGGCCCTCTGTCACCATCCGGCGGGGAAAGGGAGAACAATGTCCCCTGCAGCAGGCACCATCCTCCCTCCAGGAAACAGGCAAGTGCAAGTTCCTTCTTTTCATCATAGTTGTGATTTGCCTTGTCTGACTCCTGGGGGCAGAGTTTGGGGTTTGCAGTCCCCCGAGCTCCCACCACCTGCTGTAACTCTAATTTCTACACCTGCTGCCTCTGTGTCTCCCTCCGCTGAGTGGTCCACGACGCCATGCCTACATCGCCGGACGAGGAGGGGGCCTGCGGTTCTGGAGAGCCTGGTTCCAGCCCTGCAGCCACGTCGTGGTCAGAGGAGAAGAGCGGACTGCAGCCTGGAGCCTGCGCTGACGACAAAGCGTCCCTGGGTCTCCACGCTGGAACGGTTTGAGCCAGTGGGTCGAGGGTCCCCTGCCACCACGCCGTGCGGGTTATCGGCGTGGACGTCAGCGCCGGAGGATCCACAGACTGCAGTGACCATCATGCTGGCTGCCGAACCCACCGTAGCTGAGTGGGAGCCTGAGGACGAACTTCTCCGCCTTGAACCCGGATCAACGAAGTCCTGAACGGCGACAAAACCCGAGATCAGGCAAGTGCTCTACCTTATCTTCCTTCTTTCTATTCTGGAGCATTTTTGCCTGTCTCTCGGGGAGACGAGCCGGGTGCAGCCGTCCGCTACATCTGAGCTTGTCTCGCCGGGTTCTGTTGCTACCGGTGATTCTGATCCTGGTTCTTTCTTGTCTTCCGAGCCTTGTTGCAGAGTCACCGGTGCGGAGCCAGTCATGGTCGCTGTGCTGGAGGTTCCAGATTCGGGGTTGGAGGTCGTCACTGGTGCTGCGCCGACCCAATTGGGGTCCGACGTGGGTGCAGCCGAGACCCAGTGGGGGTCCGACGTGGATGCATCCGAGACCCAGTCGGGGTCTGACGAGATCCAATCGGAGTCCGACGCGGGTGCAGCCATGACCCAGTGGGGGTCCAACGCGGGTGCAGCCACGTCTGCAGCATCGGTATGGGTCCAGGACAGTGGAGGAGCTGCAGACCCTTCGCCACCTGACATGGTGCGGGCTCGTCATCTCCTTCATTCCCCTCATCCGAGTCACCGCCCCTGCTCCTCATCGCCGGGGGCCGTTTGGGGTCCTCTGCGCTCGGCCCGGCTCTCCCATGTTTTTCCTCCTGCCGCGGGCCATCTTCCCACGGTTCTGGTGGCTGAGGGACGCGGGTCGGCCACCTGAGGAACTGTCTCGCCGGTTCAGCCCCTTGGGCCGGCCACCCGACACTCTGTGTTTCCTGCTGGGCGACCTGGTTCGGCCGTCGGAGGATTGGACTTTCCAGGCCTGGGACTGGGGTAGGCCGCCCGATCATTTACTGTTCCCCGTATCCACCTGCTGGCCTTGGGACGCAGGGAGACCACCGGAACTGTCCCCGTGGGTTTTGGTCTCCGCCTGTCGCCATTTGTCTGAACCGTCTGGATTAAAGGTCATGCGGGGTGATAATCTTGCTCTGTGTTTTTCTGCCTGTGTCAGTGTGGGGTTTTTTTTCTGTCTTGGCCTGCCCTGTGTGTTTTTGGGCGTTATGGAGTATTGCATTTCCTGTTATCGTGCCCTGTAATTGTTTTCTGCCTTAATCATGGTTTTTACATTCGGGAATGTTGTATTTTCTGTTATCGTACCCTGTGTTCAGTGTATTTCATGTATTTGGGAGTTTTTTTCTTTTTTCTTTTCTCTTTCTGGTTGTCTCTGTGCTCATCATGGCTGTTGGTCTTTGGCTGACCCTCTCCCTCCAGGCCTGTTCCCCCATCCGCCCACCCTAGGTGGGGGTGGGGGTGGGGGCTTGGGTGTCATTGGGCGTTCGGAGCCCGCCCTCGGGGGGGATGTACTGTCATGGTCCGAGCGCCAATCTTGTCCGCGCTCGGGCCATGCATCATCTCCACCAGGTTTTGACAGCAGTGTTTACCTTCTGGCTCCCCGAGCTCTTATTGTGACAGCGCTCGGAGGGGCTTCCTGCTGTCAAAGCCTGCCAGCTGTGCTGCATTTGCGGCTCATCAGTGGCCCGGCATTTAAGCGGGCGCTGAGTGCAGCCCAATGCAGCAGTCTTGTCGATTATTCCCTTGTCAGACGTTGAGCGAGCGTCCCTCGCCTCAGACGTCAACTATTCCTGATCGTCGTTCATGTCCTGATCGTAAGTGTGCCTCGTTATAGCCTTATGATCATCTGTGTCAAGTGTTGTGTGTTTTAGCCCACTGTGGCTCATTACTTTCTGTTACTTTGTGTATTATCTTGTGTTCGTGTTCATTAATAAAACATCATGCAAACCTCACTGGCGACTTTTGTTGTGTTATGGTGGCCCGCGAGGGCCACCTCTTGACACTTTTGTATGACTCGAGATATCCTCTGGAGATTGAAAAGGGTGTGGAACACACTGGAGAAGCAACTGATTGTGTCCCTGCTCTTTATTGTCACAAAGCATGTAAATACTTAACATGATTTACGTGATTAAACACTGAATTTAAGAAAGTGTGAGAGTGCCCTAAGAAATATCCCTGGGAAAAGGTTTAGTAGCACAAGATTAAATGGTAAATGGCATTCACTTAAATCGCACTTTTTACTCATCTCTGGATGACCCAAAGTGCTTTACAGATCCTACTGTCTACCTATTCACACACTGATGGCAGCTGAGCTGTCATACAAGGCGCTGGCCTGACCCACCAGAAGCAACTGAGGGTTCGGTGTCTTGCTCGAGGACACTTCGACATGCAGACTGCAGAGAGTGGGAATCGAACCACTGACCCTTCGATCAGTAGTCGACCACTCTACACCTTTGCCACAGCCGCAGATTAAAATATATGGTCAGATTGTGCATAGATGCAGCTATAGACCACTAATTGCAGCCTTGAGTAATTTTTCTTATGCATGTTAAAGTAATTGCACGCTAGTTTTGCACAGGAAGTTGAACTGGTTACTGTCTCGTTTCTCTTTCTGATGCCAGTGTTTAAGAAGCGACCAAAACTTTTTTGTTTGCTAATGTGCCATTCTGTGTAATATATGAGTGATTACACAGCCGTCTGCAATAAGGATAGTTTAGTTTGTAATATCACAGCCTTCTCTTACACGAATGAGTGACAGCTTTTTGGAGTAAAAAACCCTCATTATACATAAGTCAGTCAAACTATTTCCTCCCTCCTGCCCTGTCTACAGTACTTGGGCAGAGTTGTTAACTTGCATAAAAATAAATCTGTGATGTATGTCATGTGCCTGGCACAAATATACATAACCACTCACTTATGCTGAGAAAAATGAATGGTTTTGGCTACATTTTTCGTGACATACTATAAATAACCCTGGGTATTTTTACTACAGTTAATTTGCAAACCTTTACTTTTCTTTGGAGTCATTTCTTTCTTTATTTTTTTTTTTTTACTTATTTTTTCTTAATTTTTGAAGACTTACATACTGTAAGGAATGATGCATCCTAGTGTTAGGCTAGTGCCTAGTGCCTAGGCTGTTATTTTCCTAGAGATTGGCCATTTAGAGAAAACTTAGCATAACATGTTTTTCTTGAAACTGGTTTCTATGAGGCTATTAATCTTATTAAATGTTATTTTGCTACTGACATGAAATGGCAGACAAGATAACTGACCTGACATAGAAACTACAACCATGAGGCCTACCTTTGGATAAGATGAGAAGCAAAATAGATTCCAGTCACTTCAGAGATGTGCAGTAAATACAGTCTAAAGTAGCAGTTAGCAACTTCAAGGAAAAGTACAGCACAGCATTGTTTTAGACAGCCAGACCAGTCACAACCCCCCCCCCCCCCTTCCCGGCAGACCCAGCTTTTAATAATATGTGAAAATACACACATGGCCAGGTGTGTTCATTTCACAGCTCTGTACATTTTCATATCTTGCTTCACATTTCAGAGACATGGAGTGATCTATTGCAGTGTTTTTCATCCACGGTTCCCTGGGACGGTCAGGTTTCTTTGGAAAATTGTCTAATTTCACTTCTTAATTGGTCCCAAAAACGTTGCAAATATTTGGCTGTTGTTGTGTATGGATGCCAACAGAACCCATACAGTGCATCTGGAAAGTATTCACAGCGCTTCACTTTTTCCACATTTTGTTATGTTATAGTCCTATTCCAAAATGGATTAAATTATTTTTTTCCTCAAAATTCTACACACAATACCCCATAATGACATGAGAAGTTTTTTGTTTTTTTTTTGTTTTTGTTTTTTGAGATTTTTGTAAATTTATTAAAATTAAAAAACTAAGAAATCACATGTACATATTCACAGCCTTTGCCATGGAGCTCGAAATTGAGCTCAGGTGCGTCCTATTTCCACTGATCATCCTTCAGATGTTTCTACGACTTAATTGGAGTCCACCTGTGGTAAATTCAGTTGATTGGACATGATTTAGAAAGGCATGTCGGTGCATGTCAGAGCACAAACCAAGCATGAAGTGAAAGGAATTGTCTGTAGACCGATGAGACAGGATTGTCTTGAGGCACAAATCTGGGGAAGGGTACAGAAAAATTTCTGCTGCTTTGGAGGTTCCAATGAGCACAATGGCCTCCATTATCCGTAAATGGAAGAAGTTCAGAACCACCAGGACTCTTCCTAGAGTTGGCCGGCCATCTAAACTGAGTGATCGGGGGAGAAGGGCCTTAGTCAAGGAGGTGACCAAGAACCCAATGGTCACGCTGACAGAGCTCCAGCGTTGTTCTGTGGAGAGAGGAGAACCTTCCAGAAGGACAACCTTTTCTGCAGCAATCCACCAATCAGGACTGTATGGTAGAGTGGCCAGATGGAAGCCACTCCTTAGTAAAATGCACATGGCAGCCTGCCTGGAGTTCGCCAAAAGGCACCTGAAGGACTCTCAGACCATGAGAAACAAAGTTCTCTGGTCTGATGAGACAAAGATTGAACTCTTTGGCGTGAATCCCAGGCATCATGTTTGGAAGAACCCAGGCACCGCTCATCACCAGGCCAATACCATCTCTACAGTGAAGCATGGTGATGGCAGCATCATGCTGTGAGGATCTTTTTCAGTGGCAGGAACTGGGAGACTAGTCAGGATAGAGAGAAAGATGAATGCAGCAATGTACAGACACATCCTGGATGAAAGCCTGCTCCAGAGTGCTCCTGACCTCAGACAGGGGCGGCGGATCATCTTTCAGCAGGACAGCGACCCTAAGCACACAGCCAAGATATCAAAGGAGTGGCTTCAGGACAACTGAATTATCCTTGAGTGGCCCAGCCAGAGCCCAGACTTGAATCCAATTGAACATCTCTGGAGAGATCTGAAAATGGATGTGCACCGACACTTCCCATCCAGTCTGATGGACCTTGAGAGGTGCTGCAAAGAGGAATGGGCAAAACTGCCCAAAGATGGGTGTACCAAGCTTGTGGCATCATATGTGACCCGCGCTGGCAAAATGAGTCGGAATGCGCACTGTGTCATTACGAGCTGCAGGCAGAAGAAGTCATAAATCATGACTCTTTCTTTGTTTGCAAGCGACAAGTCCCGGGAAAAAAGCCATGTGTGCCTGGTATCATTGGAAAGCTTGGAAAACGTACTTTCTAAAAATGCATATGTTTTGGTGGAAGATGCAACTCTCGACCAATCAAACGCGAGTTTTAAACCTAGCCAAAATATAAAGAAATCATCTTTTTCCGGTGTCTGTTTTTGCGCACATCCTACAAATTAAATATCATTTTGAAGGTCTTTCAGTACAGAATATGGAAAAAATGTTACTTCAGTTTTGATAATTTCCTCAAAGTAATTCATTTTGCCAGCATGGGTCACATATTCAAAAAGACTTGAGACTTGAGGAATTTGTTCCATTTTGGAACTAGAGGGCACTCAGAGAACGCATACCTCTGCCAAGGCTCCCTCCCTCCCTTTGTCCTCCCCTCCATCCCTTTGTCCATCCATATCGCCATCCATCTGTACATTGCGAGATAGGGCCTTGGTGGAGGTATGCACTCACGGATCACCTCCAACATCTAATGAGTTCATCTTTGGGCCAAGGGCCACCTCTGGTGAAAATTTCATCCAAATCTATCCAGTAGTTTTGGAGTATTGTTGCTAACACTCTGTGAGAAGATACTAAGAGCCTTGGCGGAGGTATGCATTTTGAGATCATCACCAAAATCTAATCATCTGTTCAGTGTTCCATTACACACCTTTTCTGAAAATTTGAATGAAAGGCGCGATATAAATGCAATTCATTATTATTAATAGACAGAGAAATTACAGCAAAAACAATATGACTGCATTATATGACTATTATATGACTACATATTAATAATAATAATAATAATAACTACATAACATAATTGTATTGACCATACATTGGGGCTGGGCAATTCCACCTTAAATCAGCATCATAGTTTACTGAATCTTTCTAGTCGGGTTTCGTTTTTTTCCCCTCCTCTCTTTTCCATTACAGTTTACTGACAAGGTTCATAATTATTAAGCAATATTACACAACAGTGCAATGTGATACCATTTTTTTTTTGCAGTTATCAACTACAAATCCCATAGTATCCGTATCACAAATACATATTGCAAAAGCTCACCTCGCACGCCGACAGATGCGGACATGTTCCTCTGAGCGTTTGCTTTCAAATTTTGATCATGATATCCTTTTATTGCTAGATCATAGAGTTCCGGGTTGTTTGATGCAACAAAGTTCAGCCTCCACCGTGTCCCTAAAAATGTGTCCCTATCGTCTGCCAGCCAGTATGTGGAAGAATGATTCAACAGAGTGGCCAGAAACAATATTTATTGATATTTCTAATGATGAATAAATGCGCCAGCTTGGCTGTATATTGGCAGAACATTCCAATAATAGAAAATAAATTGTACCTGCTGTGGAAATCCTCAAAAAGCTGTCATGTTTAGGTTTGCAAAATTTATCCGCTGGAACTCACAGGAAAAACAGCCTCCCGTACGGGAGACGCTGTTTATTTATCCTCGTTTGCTCTGTTAATCCCGACACTTCGTTTCAGCTCTACAGAGCTTCGGTCCATTTGTCAGCAGGTGAGTGTCAGTCTTATTTTTAAACTAGTTTAATTGCAATGTTATTATGTTTACTCTGAGGCTGATAAGCAGCTCAATTGGGAATTAATATTCTTACCGAGCCAACATGTTTCTATGCTAATGCTATTCTGTTAACGCCCTCTGATGCAAATTTGGGTGTTTCTCGCATGTTCACTTTAACTTTAAGTGTAGGCAAGTTACTTTTAATGATAAATAAGAGTCAAAGTTTGGTAAACAGACATACCTACAGCAGGAGCAATCTCCATTTGTGGCCATACGGAGATGTGGGTCAGGTCATCCCTCAGCCAACTCATATGAAAAAGCAGTCCATAAAATCCTCCTTTGGTAATCTCTGCTGGCCGATATGAATCTAAAAAAATTGTATTCTGATTGCTATCACCATTTTTCATAAGATGGTGATGGCTACATGAGCCAGTTGCACACCATTTTGACATTTTCTTTATTTAAATTTAGCTAACATTACCATAGAAATGCAATGAAATCAGCATTTTTTTGATACCGCGACACGTCGTTCTGCACGTTCATGAGATTGATAACGTAAGCATAGACAGCCCTATTCATAAATTACATGTTATAGATTGTAGGTCATTCTGTACATAATTGTATTACTTGATAGCAACAACATCCAAAATGTTAGATGCTTTCACCATATGAGAATGAGATGGAGTACTATTTTTTTTATTTAACCTTTATTTATACAGGGTAGTTCCATTGAGAGGCAACCTCTCTTTTTCAAGGACGCCCTATTCACATTCACACCAAGAAGCTGCCCAGTCCAACCACAGACTGACCTGTGGCCAATGAGCAGCTCCACTGGAGCAGTTAGGGTTAAGGGCCTTGCTCAAGGGCGCCACAGTGGGGTAAAGGACTATTATTAAACTGTTACCACCTACTGACCCTCCTTGGTATTGCTGTTTCAAACAGTCCACCATAATCTAGTCTGAATTTATCAGTGGGTATGGCAGATACTGTATGTTACTAGCTAGTTTCAAGGAAAATCATTTCTCTCTCTCTCTCTCTCTCTCTCTCTCTCTCTCTCTCTCTCTCTCTCTCTCTCTCTCTCTCTCGTACAAACACGAGTTTGTACTCACTGGACGAAATCAATGCTTTTCTGGATGAAACCTATAACAAAGCCATTAGGGTCGCCGACTACTTCAGTGACATTGATAAATTCATTAAGTCTGTGGATGTGCTAAGAAGGCAGGTTGGTCTGGTCCTCCTGGATGAAAGGAAACGTTATCACCTCAAGAAACACCTGACAGCCCTGCGTAAAGCAGCATGGGGAACGCCGGTCAAGCGCACCCGACAGGAGGAATGAATGGCGGTCGTTCCTCTGCCTGTTTCACACATTTTTGGGATATTGTTTGAACAGACTTGTATATGACATTTAATTGACTGTAATTGACTGTCACAGAACTGCATCTTTGACTAGACGGGCTGCAAGGAATGCTCTGTGTGGTGTGGGGGGGGGGGGGCATTTCAGTTTGCACTTTTTCAAATGTGACACACTTGGTGGAATGATGTTGGCGTGCTTACATTTTTTTGAAGTGTGCAATAAAGGCTTATTTTAAAAGGTCAAAGGTGTCTCTCTCTCTCTCTCTCTCTCTCAATGGTGGACAATTTGGAGGCATTCATCAATAGATGGGCTGTAGGGAATGTTTTGTGTTCAGTGGGTCAGGGGGATGAGTTATGTTTGCACTTTTGAGATGTGACACACTTGGACAAGTGATATTGGTCTTTTTGCAATTTCGGAATGTGCAATAAAACCTTTTTTTTTTTTTTTTAAGTCAAAAGTCTCTCTCTCTCTCTCTCTGTCTTTGGACCAGGAAAAGGCCTTTGATAGGGTTGACCATTCCTATTTGTTTTCTACCCTGAGGGGGTTTGGTTTTGGAAATATGTTTTTGAGGTGGGTCAATCTGCTATACACTGGAGCTGAGTGTTTGGTGAAGGTGGGGGCGGGACTGAGTCGGCCAATCCCTGTACACTGGGGAATACGCCAGGGGTGTCCACTCTCGGGTCAGCTGTACAGCTTGGCTATTGAGCCTTTGCTGTGCAGGTTGCGCGCTTGGCTGGGTGGTCTGGTTCTGCTGGGGCCATCAAGCTGTGGCCGCCCGATTGTCTTGTCTGCTTATGCGGATGACGTCGACGTTTTCATCACTTCCCACGGGGATGTGCAACGTCTGGTGGACACTTTGACAGTTTATGAAAGGGCTTCTTCTGCACGGGTTAATTGGGCCAAGAGTGAGGGTCTATTGGTGGGCCACTGGTCGCGTCAAGCCGTCCCTCGCCTGCCCGGCGGCCTTCAGTGGGGGACGGCCGGTCTCAAAGTGTTGGGGTTTTTTCTGGGTATGTAGGCTTTTGAACGAAAGAACTGGGAGGGTGTTAAGGACAAGGTGTGTGCTCGCATTTCTAAATGGAAATGGTTGCTACCACAGCTGTCATATAGGGGCAGGGTTCTGGTCGTGAATAATCTGGTTGCCTCGGCTCTCTGGCATAGGCTGGTGGCTTTGACACTGCCAAGGAGCCTCGTGGAGGAGATTCAGAAGACGATCGTGGACTTCTTTTGGTCTGGTCGCCACTGGGTTCGCGCGCCAGTTCTCTACCTGCCTGTGGCCGAGGGGGGACAGGGCCTGGTGGACATACATTCCAAGATCGCCAGCTTCAGCCTTCGAACTGCACAACGACTCCTTTACGGATGCGGACCCTGCTGGATGGACACTGCTAAGCTGCTTTTGAGGAGAGTTGGTCGCTTGGGCTATGATAAGCAGCTCTTCCTCGTGACATCTGGGGAGGTGGACCTTACTGGACTATCTGCTTTTTACACGTCCGTTTTGCATGCATGGCGAGTCTTCAACGTGGCCCGCTTCCGTGACGAGGCGCCGGGCATGTGGCTGTTCGACGAACCACTGTTTTTCAATCGATTCATCGCAGCAGAGGTGCTGCAGTCTGCCAGTCTGCGGAGTTGTTTGCGGGAGGCATGCTGTACCAAGCTGGGTCATCTTATGAGGATGTCGACCACATCGATGGATACACTGAGGCGGAGTGCAAAAATTACATCTGTCAGACTGCTGCAAAGGGTGGTGGAGGACGTGTGCGCCGCCCTGCCGCAGCCGCTTCGAGCGTTTGCGACGAACCGCACTCTTTCCAGTCAATGGGATGACGACACTGCGTCCACCTTTCCTGCAATTTCCATAACTCCAGATGTGGGGGAGCGGCAGGGAGGAGAGGATCACCTGCTGACCTTCAGGATTCCTCGCCTGGGCAAGTTCCAGTTTGTCGGGACAAGGGTGGTGTATCACATCTGTGTGAAGGTTCTGAATCTGCGCTCTCTGAAGGATGTCACGGAATCGAGGTGGGCGGGTTGTTTGGGGCCAGGGGTCTCCCCAAAGGGCAGCTGGCGGTGCATGTACAAGCAACCTATTGAGAAACACACAGCAGATCTCCAGTGGAGGATTGTGCATGGCGCAATAGCCACAAATAAATACAGGGCACACCTTGATCCGACTGTGGGGGGGGGATGTTTGTTTTTGTTCCCAAGTTGAGACCCTCGACCATTTGTTTGTCCACAGTTTTCGTTTATCTGGACATCTTTTGAGATTTGCGCGTGTTGGTTTGGGCTTTTGGGTGAACGATTCTCTTTTGGTCTGTTCATTTACGGTCCGAAGTATAAAGTGGCAAGGAAGGCTGCCCACACTTTTGATGAACTTCCTATCTGGGACTGCTAAGCTTGCCATCTGGCTGACGAGGAAAATCAGGCAAGCAATGCTGGGCAATGTGATCCTGTGTCCGCTTCAAGGTCTTGTTGAAAGTCAGACTCCGGGTGGAGTTCTCTTACTATCAAATGGTAGACAATCTGGAGGCGTTCATCAATAGATGGGCTGTAGGGAATGTTTTGTGTTCAGTGGGTCAGGGGGATGAGTTATGTTTGCACTTTTGAGATGTGACACACTTGGACAACTGATATTGGTCTTTCTGCAATTTTGAAATGTGCAATAAAGCAATTTTTTAAAAGTCAAAGTCTCTCTCTCTCTCTCTCTCTAGTCATAAATAAATAGCCTGTGTAATTGCGGGCAATAAAAAAAAATGTTATTACTGACAGCTGTTTTTAATATTTGATAAGGAGTTTTAAATCAAAACTCTTAGAAAAGCATTACAAGTAAGTCAGAAAAAAGAGTGATGTGATATTGGCAGGCTGAAGAGCTGTGCAGTGCTGGATTTAAAACATCGGATTCTCCACAGTGACTTTTTTTCATCATTCAGTAAAGGCAGGCATCACTTTAGGGATATATTTCATTCTATAAATCCACCTTGGTTATAAATTTGGTGATTGTTTTTATAAGGTTGCATCTATTGTGTTAATAATAATTAAAAAAAAAACATTTTGCAGATACTGTTAAGAGCTCATTTTTCACTTCCTTGTTTTGTCCAGGGAACACTGTGGTGACTGACAGGTCGTGGTGACACATATTATCCAGTCAGCACAGAGTCAATCCGAAACCCCACCCACACTTCTTGAAGCCAGGGCATGAAGAGACACAGAGCGATGGCTAAACTTTTGTTGATAAAAATTGCATATTTTGACTGAGTGACTCCATATTCGGGGATGTACACCCTCGTAACCTCAGCAAAGCATGTTTAAAATCTTAAGGTCAGTCTGACAAACGGTTTAAGAGATATGCGTGGAACAGTCACACAGACAGAGAAATGCTGCATTAATAGATAGATGCTTATCAGTTGTTTGCTATTAATCAAAAACATGCAAAGACAAAGTGTAAATAAATAGAAGGGGTTTATTAGAAAAACCCCTTCTGTGATTTCTTTCATTGAAACTGGCTTTCATCCACCATCTGAAAGGACAGCCATGGGTTTTGATCTAGCTTTTCATTTTTTTAAGCCAATAGGAACAATGGTGAAGAAAAATTAGTAGATGGTGATAATGCATGTAAACAGAGAGGCAGCAGTGTAGTTCATTTTTATCCCCCACCGATAAAAGCCCATAGGGGGATTATGTTATGGGTCAGTCCCTCCGTCTGTCCCACTTTTGTGAAATCAACTCCTACAGTTTTCGGTCCGATTGTTTTGAAACTTGGTACCGTGGTTTGATATACAGTTGGGTAAAAAAGTTTTAGTCAGCCCACCAATTGTGGCAAGTTCTCCCCAACTTTAAGAGATGAGAGAAGGTCTCCAATTTTCATCATAGGATACCTCAACTATGAGAACAAAATGGAGAAAAAAAAAACAGAAAAATCACATTGTTTGTGATTTTAAAGAATTTATTTGCAATCATATTGGTGGAAAGCTAAGTATTTGGTCAATAACAAAAGTTCATCTCAGTACTTTGTTTATATACCCTTTGTTGGCAATGACACGAGGTTTCAAACGTTTTCTGTAAGTCTCAAAAGGTTTTCACACACTGTTGCTGGTATTTTGGCCCATTCCTCCATGCAGATCTCCTCTAGAGCAGTGATGTTTTCGGTGCTGTCGCTGGGCAACACGGACTTTCAACTCCCTCCAAGAATTTTCTATGGGGTTGAGATCTGGAGACTGGCTAGGCCACTCCAGGACCTTGAAATGCTTCTTACGAAGCCATTCCTTCATTGCCCGGGCGGTCTGTGTTTGGGATCATTGTCATGCTGAAAGACCCCAGCCACGTTTCATCATCAATGCCCTTGCTGATGGAAGGAGGTTTTCACTTCAAAATCTCATGATACATGGCCCCATTCATTCTTTCCTTTACACGGATCAGTCGTCCTGGTCCCTTTGCAGAAAAACAGCCCCAAAGCATGATGATTCCACCCCCATGCTTCACAGTAGGTATGGTGTTCTTTCTCCTCCAAACACGACAAGTTGAGTTTTTACCAAGAAGTTCTATTTTGGTTTAACTTGACAATATCACATTCTCCCAGTCCTCTTCTGGATCATCCAAATGCTCTCTAGCAAACTTCAGACGGGCCTGGACATGTATTGGCTTAAGCAGGGGGACACGTCTGGCACTGCAGGATTTGAGTCCCTGGCGGCGTAGTGTGTTACTGATGGTAGCCTTTGTTACTTTGGTCCCAGCTCTCTGCAGGTCATTCACTAGCCCCCCCCCCCCCCCCCCGTGTGGTTCTGGGATTTTTGCTCACCGTTCTCGTGATCATTTTGACCCCACAGGGTGAGATCTTGCGTGGAGCCCCAGATCGAGGGAGATTATCAGTGGTCTTGTATGTCTTTCATTTTCTAATAATTGCTCCCACAGTTGATTTCTTCAAACCAAGCTGCTTACCTATTGCAGATTCAGTCTTCCCAGCCTGGTGCAGGTCTGCAATTTTGTTTCTGGTGTCCATTGACAGCTCTTTGGTCTTGGCCATAGTGGAGTTTAGAATCTGACTGTTTGAGGTTGTGGACAGGTGTCTTTTATACTGATAACGAGTTCAAACAGGTGCCATTAATACAGGTAACGAGTGGAGGACAGAGGAGCCTCTTAAAGAAGAAGTT
Source organism: Pholidichthys leucotaenia (assembly GCA_020510985.1). Taxonomy (NCBI): domain Eukaryota; kingdom Metazoa; phylum Chordata; class Actinopteri; order Cichliformes; family Pholidichthyidae; genus Pholidichthys; species Pholidichthys leucotaenia. The sequence goes on from CM035836.1 coordinate 158,208,368, forward strand.
ACAGGTCTGTGAGAGCCAGAAATCTTGCTTGTTTGTAGGTGACCAAATACTTATTTTCCACTATAATTTGCAAATAAATTCTTTAAAAATCAGACAATGTGATTTTCTGGATTTTTTTTTCTCCTTTTGTCTCTCATAGTTGAGGTATACCTATGATGAAAATTGGAGACCTCTCTCATCTTTTAAGTGGGAGAACTTGCACAATTGGTGGTTGACTAAATACTTTTTTGTCCCACTGTACACTGAAGATGCACATATTACAGTTTGGTTCTGACTGGGTGATTTTTGGGGGAGTTGTAGCCCCTGACATGCTGACATTTTCACTGATAACATAAAAGATAAGATAAGCCTTTATTAGTCCCACAATGGCGAAATTCCAGGATTACAGCAGCAAAGGGACAGCAGCACTCAGAGCAATAGTTAATAAAATAATAAGAACTGGTTAGTCAAAGCAGTAAATAAATATACATATGTACACAGATATATATAATATACACACTGCAGGAGCATTGCAGCTAGATGGAATAAACAGCATTACGGTTAAGTTGCTCTGCAAAATATGAATATGTACCCAGACAGACGCCAACATTAACGACACCCAACTCCGGCAGTCAGAAGTCACAAAACTTAGTGTGGAATCGGTGTGTAACTTTGCCAAAATGATGTCTGCCTCTGTAGTATTCTCTGGGCCCCTCCCCAATTTGACCAGTGATGACATGTTTAGCCACATGTCATCCTTCAACCGCTGGCTGTCTGTGTGGTGTCCTGCAAACAATGTGGGCTACACAGACAATTGGAACTCATTTTGGGGAAAACCTGGTCTTACTAGACAAGACGGCATCCATCCCACTTTGGATGGTGCGTCTCTTTTATCTAACAATCTGGCATCATTTTTATCCAAATTTCCAAAACCTTGACAACTCAGAGTTGGGACCAGGAAGCAGAGTTGCAGTCTTACACGCCTCTCTGCAGCTGCTCTTCATCCGCCACCCCTCAACTTAGCCCCTGTCTTCCCCATCAGAGAATCATTGTCTGCTCCCTCTAAAGTAAATAAAAAATGTAATGTATAAGCATCCCAAAGTGATTAAACAAAAAGTTGGTAAAACTCAAATTCAAACCTGAAGCCTCTAAATTTAATGACTTGGCCTCTGTTGCTCCTCATAATTTAAAAATTAAATGCGGTTTGTTAAATATTAAGTCTCTAACTCCCAAGTCTCTGCTAGTTCATGATTTGTTAATTGATCATCAGATTGATTTAATATCTCTTACAGAGACTTGGTTAGGGCAAAAGGATTATGTTGGTTTAAACGAATCTGGTTATTTAAACTGTCAAAATCCCAGAAGTTCTGGTCATGGAGGAGCAGTAGTGACAGTTTACCATTCCAAATTACTAGTTAATGCAAAGCAAAAAAAAACATGTTATAATTCCTTTGAGGGCCTGGTCCTCAGTATTGGGCATTTTAGCAACTTTAGGTTAAACCCAATTTTATTTGCCGTAGTTTATTGTCCTCCCTCAGCCTACTCGGAGTTTTTATCCGAATTTGCTGAATTCTTAGTTGATTTAGTGCTGAAATCAGATTGAATAATTATAGTAGGGGACTTTAATATACATGAAGATGTAGATAGTGATTGCCTTAATATGGCATTTAATTCAATATTAGATTCGATGGGGTTTTCTCAGAAAGTAGGAAATTCTACCCGTTATCTCCACCACACGTTGGACCTTGTTCTGACATATGGCATAGAAATAGAAAATCTGGTAGTGTCTCCTCATAACCCTGTACTGTCAGACCATTGTCTGTTAAACTTTGATTTTACTATTTCTGACTATTTGGCTCCTAAAGAAAAATATTACTACAGTGGATGCCTCTCAGATGATGCTGTTACCAAATTTATGCAGATTGTTTCCTCTATGCCATGTGTCAACACAATGGAGATAAGCTATGGAGAGCTTGCACCTTCTGTAATTGATAACATGGTAGATAGTGTTACAGCTTCTCTGCATCAGACTCGAGACATGGTGGGCCCTTTAAAAAAGAAAAAGTCTCTTCAGAGCTTTCTAACTCCTTGGTTCAACACAGAAACTCATAGCTTAAAACAAGACTCGTCAATTAGAAAGAAAATGGCGCTCCACTAAATTAGATAAAATCTATTTAGCTTGGAGCAATCGTCTTGTAATTTATAAAAAATCTCTTAGGAAAGCTAGAACGAGTTATTATTCCGCATTAATAGAAGAGAACAAGAATAATCCCAGGTTTCTTTTCAGCACTGTAGCCAGGCTGACAAAGAGTCAGGACTCTTGTCAATCCTAGCATTCCCTTAGAGCTTACTAATCAGGGCTTTATGAACTTTTTAAATAATAAAATTTCATCTATCAGAGATAAAATCAGTCAGATTCTTCCCAGCGTTAACTTAAGTGCATTAACTACTACAACTCTTCAGTTGATACCTGTTTAGATAAGTTTATTCCAATTGACCCTTTTAGAGTTAAATAAAATAATTTTCTCTTCCAAGCCTTCAACTTATCTTTTTGACCCTATTCCTACCAGGTTAGTTAAAGAAGTCTTCCCATTTATTGGTAGCACTATTCTTCAAATAATCAATTCTTCATTAACATTAGGCCATGTACCGCAGGCTTTGAAAACTGCTGTAATTAAACCCTTACTCAAAAAGTCAACGCTGGATCCAGGAGTTTTAACTAACTATAGACCAATCTCTAATCTGCCTTTCATTTCAGAAATCTTAGAGTTGTTGCTACGCTGTTATTTGACCACTTGTAGGGAAATGGTTTATTTGAGGAGTTTCAATCTGGGTTTAGAATCCATCATAGTACTGAAACAGCTTTAGTGAAGGTCACTAATGACCTCCTTGTTGCATCTGATAATGGACTTGTTTCTGTACTTGTCCTTTTAGACCTTAGTGCAGCTTTTGATACTATCGCTCATAATATTGTACTTGATAGATTAGAACACCATGTTGGACTTAATAGAACTTCGTTGCAGTGGTTTAGATCTTATTTGTCTGATTAGGTTCCAGTTTGCTCATGTCAATAATGAGTTTTCTTCCAACTCAAAGCTCAGTCATGCAGTTCCACAGGGATCTGTGTTAGGCCCTATCCTTTTTAGTTTATATATGCTTCCACTAGGCAACATTAATAGAAAGCACTGTATACATTTTTCATTGTTATGCAGATGACACATAATTATACCTGTCAATGAAGCCAGATGATAGTAATCAGTTAGCCAAATTAGAGGCCTGTCTTAAGGAAATCAAAGCTTGGATGACTTGTAATTTCCTGCTATTAAATTCAAATAAGACTGAAGTCATTCTAGTTGATCCAGAAAACCTTAGAAATACCTTTCCAAATCAAACTCTTAGTTTGTATGTGGTTACTCTTTCTCTTAATAGCTCTGAGACGAACCTTGGAGTTATTTTTGATCAAGATCTATTTTTTAATTCACATACTAAACTTGTTTCTAAGACTGCCTTCTATCATTTGCGTAATATTGCCAAGATTAGGAGCATCTTGTCTCAGAGTGATGCTGAGAAACTATTCCACGCTTTTGTTAGCTCTAGATTAGATTATTGTAACTCTTTATTTATTATCAGGTTGTCCTAAAACATATTTAAAAATTCTTCAGCTGATCCAAAATGCTGCAGCTAGAGTTTCAACAGGCACTAGAAAGAGAGATCATATCTCGCCGGTTCTGGCCTCCCTTCATTGGCTTCCCATAGAGTTTAGAATTAAGTTTAAAAAATCCTTCTTCTCACTTACGTATCTCTAAATAATCAGGCCCCTTTTTATTTAAAAGATCTTATACTACCCTATTATCCTAACAGAGCATTACGCTCCCAAAATGCAGGATTACTTGTAATACCTAGAATCTCCAAAAGTACAATGGGAGGCAGAGCCTTCAGTTATCAAGCTCCTCTCCTGTGGAATCGGCTGCCAATCTGGATTCGGGAGTCAGACTCGATCTCTGTTTTTAAGAATAGGGTTAAAACCTTCCTTTTCGATATAGCCTATAATTAGGGAGGGATCATGTGCCCCTCCCTTAGTTATGCTGCTTATAGGTTTAGACAGCCGGGTGACCTCCAACAATGCACTGGGCTTCACTCCTTTCTTCACTCTCAATGAAATATTTTTGCTGGTCATTAACATCTGTTGGTTCTCCCCCATAGATTGACTCCCTGTTGTGCTGTTTGCTCTCTACAGGTCTGTTTTTTTCTTCTTCTTCTCTATCCCCTCACCCCCCAGCCAGTCACAGCAGATGACTGCCCCTCCCTGAGCCTGGTTCTGCTGGAGGTTTCTTCCTGTTAAAAGGGAGTTTTTCCTCTTCACTGTCACCAAGTGCTTGCTCATAGGGGATTGCCTGATTGCTGGGGTCTTTCTGCAATTGTGGGGTTTCCCCTACAGTTGAAAGTGCTATGAGAAGACTGTTGTTGTGAAATGGCACTATATAAATAAAGTTGAATTGAATATTTTGTATTTGAATCAACAGTGTTGTTGCTACCCTCAGTAATGATTGATATTGTCCTAGTTGTATAATTGAGGGGACGATTTATTTTGCAAGATTGTGAAGTTTAGTACATTCAGTGTGACTTCTATGAGCAGCTCTGGTGGCTTAAAAGATGCTTAAAATCATAAAACACTCACCATCTGCTGCACGGTGCACGGTGGCACAGTGGTTTAGCACTGTGGCAGCACAGTTTTACCCTCGGCCGGGGGACCGCGGGGATCATGAGATCGTGGGTTCGATCCCAGCCCCCGACCAACAGTGAGCTGTGTGGAGTTTGCATGTTCTCCCCGTGTTGCGCGGGTTTACTCCGGGATTTCTCCGGTTTCCTCCCGCACACCAAAAACATGTAGGTTTAGGGCGCTCGCGCACGCAGCGACCAGCAGCCGGTGGCTTGTCACCAGACTGCAAACCAAGTCTACCTACGGGTACAAATAAGTAACAAAAAAAAAAAAATCTTCCCCGTGAGCAGTGTTCAGCTCGGAGACCTCCTGGTATACTTTCTCATTTCGGGTTGCTCCACCGCAGCAGGGCTGACGGGGCTGAAAAGTTCATAGTTGTCAAATTTGGCCAAATGTAGTTTATTTTTTGAGTGCAGGGATCCAAGCGCTGCAACACCGATGGAAGAACTGTGTGCACTGATGAGGAGACTGTTGAAAAATAAACACATTTGGTCAAATTTGACCACTATATGGACTTTTCAGCCAGCTAACTTTTCAGCACCGGCGGAGTGTTGCCAAATGAAATACCAAGAGGTCTCTGGGCTGCTCATGGGGAAGATGGTGAGTGTTTTGTGACGGTGTTGATTTGTGTGTAGCCATTTCTTTCGTTGATTATTACAGAAATAATAAAAACTCGCTGCCAAATTTACAAATGGTGGTTCTGAATCTTGTGAAGATGTTGCTCTCATCCACTGACATTACGCCTTGGCCAATCAGTGGCCTGCAATCTGTTGAGGTCACATTTTCAGCTTGACTCAGCACGGTTGGAACCTCACTGAAGTAGGTCCTAAAAAAGTACCAGGTACCAATGGAAAAATCCAACAAACCATGTAGAGTCAAGGTGAGTAGGACTGAGTAGGTACTAGTGGAAAAAGGCCATAACTGTATTGTGAAATCAACTCTTCCTACAGTTTTGTTTCATTTGCTTTGAAACCTGGTACCATGATTCGATATACTCTGATGATGTGCATATTGCAATTTCACTCTCATCGGGTGAGCTTGAGGTCAAAGGCAATGCCAGATTGTTTTATCCCCCGTCGGTCGAAGCCCAAAGGGGTTGAAGAGCCCTTTGAGCGAAGACCGAAGAGGAATTATGTTATGGGTCAGTCCGCCTGTCCATCTGTCCGTCTGTCCCACTTTTGTGAAATCAACTACTCCTACAGTTTTGGTCCGATTGTTTTGAAACTTGGTACCATGGTTTGATACACATTGAGGATATGCATATTGCAATTTAGTTCTGATTGGATGATTTTTGCAGGAATTGTAGCCCCTGACATGTAGCCCCTGACCTATGACCTCCTGTTTCACCTCACTTCATAGACTGTAACTGTCTAGTGAAATCAACTCCTCCTACAGTTTTGTTCCAATTCTTTTGAAATTTGGTACCATAGTTTGATATACTCTGATGATGCGCATATTGCAATTTCACTCATCGGATGACCTTGAGGTCAAAAGTCAGGTCAGATTTTTCCCTAAATCTTCTAAACAGAGTAACTACTGAAAGAAATGATGTAGGCTTTTCAAGTCGATAGAGTAGATGTATCTAATACACATTTTGGATGACTTGCACCCTCCCCTAACTATGGGTTTGGGGTCAAAGGTTCAAAGTTCACATTGCAGTTGCATTATGGTCAATGCTACATTTACTTCTATCACTATAAAACAAGTAAAGCTAGGGCCACCAAACCTGGTACACAGGTTCACCTTGGAATCCTGACCTCTGACTATGGGTTTGGGGTCAAAAGGTCAGAGGTCAAGGTTAACATTCCTCATGCCTTATTACTGTACAACGAGTAAAGTTAGGGTCACCAAACTGGTACACGGGTTTATCCTGTGACCCTGAAGTGTGACTATGGCTTTGAGATCACAAGGTCAAAGGTCAACATCAAAAAGGCTTATAAACTATGTCTCAACAACAACTAAAGCTAGGGTTACCAAACTTGCTACACAGGTTCACCTTGGGATCCTGACCTCTGCCTATGGGTTTGGAATCAAAAGGGCAAAGGTCAAGGGTAGCATTTCTTATGCCTTATTACTGTACGAGTAAAGCTAGGGCCACCATACCTGGTACACAGGTTCACCTTGGGATCCTGACCTCTGACTATGAGTTTGGGGTCAAAAGGTCAAGGTTAACATTACTGATGCCTTATTACTGTACGAGTAAAGCTTGGGCCACCAAACTTGGTACATAGGTTCACCCCTGTGACCCGAAGTGTGGACTGTGGTTTTGGGATCGCAAGGTCAAAGGTCAACATCAAAATGCCTTATAAAGTATATTTCAACAACAAAGAAAGCTAGGGTCACCAAACCTTGTACACAGGTTCACTCTGAGACCATAACCTCTTAACTACAGGTTTGGGGTCAAAAGATCCAAGGTCAAGGTTGGCACGCCCTATGATCTCTTACTACAGAATGTGTAATGCTCTCTAGGGTCACCATACTTGCTACACAGGTTCACCTTGGTATCCTGACCAACAGCTATGGGTTTTATATTTTGTTGTATATTCGTGGTGATGGGTTTATCATTAATTTGGTTCTGCCACAGTAATTTGAAAAGTTGAAAACTTGCTCTCCAGCAGTAAGTATTGGGATCTTGAAAGAAAATGGAGGTGGGGGATATTGCACTCGCCTCAGAGTGCTCTCGTAAATCAGAATTTAACATGCGTTAAAATGATTGGATACTTCTGCTTTAAAGTGTATTCTACATTTAGAACCTTTTCTCAGTACTTGCTGGTGGACATCCATCTCTAATGAGGAAGTGAACTGTTGCTCCATTCCTGCTTTAAATAACTTTTGTGCAAAAACATTCCAAAAATAATTTCAGTGGAAATCTGTTGGATGTCCTTTGATGATTCATTTTATCCACATTGCTTCAAAATCCATCCTAACAGATTTAGTATTTTTGTAAACCTTTGCTTCTCCATCTGAATTTAACATAAAACACTGTGGGTTGGAACAATGGTTGGCTGCACAACACAAGTTTACATAGATGGATCCACTGTTGGTTTTGTATTTGATCGTAGGCTACTCTTTCATTTGATTGTTGCCACATGTGTTGCATCTTTATCTATTGAATGAATATCAGTGTTGCGGACACGCTCGTCATATTTCACTGTGAGTGAAAGCCTAATTCTATGCCGAAGCATCTCTCAACAGTCTTGACGGGGAATGTTCTGTCCCCCATGCAGCCCACAGTGGTCTGGAATGGTTTGATCAGCAGTAAAACGGTGTCAACCACAAGCCAAGGCTGTCCCACGTAACTTAACCCTACACTTGTTTTTGAGTCTGTGGTCATGAAGTAACTATGTGGCAATGCATCTAAAGATTTGATAAAGCTATTATTTCCCCTTAAGTTGTGCATTTCAGAGACTTTTGACTTCTCTGTTCTGCTGTAGTCTAATTACTTCAACTGGTTTCAAGTGCCAGAGCAGTTTGCTGTAAATAATTTTTTAGCCCTCATATTTGTCTTATATCTTAACGTGAACTGTGAAAAACTCACTTTGTCCCTGTTGTGTGTACATGAGTGCTAGAGGGAATTTTTAAGACTATAAATGGTTCTTATAATTTATTTTTAGATGACTTCATATGGGAGATCTGTAATATTTTATAAACCTTTTCTCAAGTGCATGGTCACAACACCAGGAGTCAGATTGTATTTTTGCATAGTTTTGCAGATAGGTTGTTGCATTTTTTTTTTTTTTTTCGCTCCTTCCAGAGAAGACGAAATGAGCTTATGCCATGGCATGTTGTCAGCCTGAGTTGGCGCATTCGTTTTTTGTCTGTGGTCGGTTGCCAGCTGACATCAGACATCCCGTTTGAGTTAAATATGTTCTAAAAAACAACCTGAAAATGGATACAGATGCTCTCATAAGAGACACTCTATGATAACTCTTGTGGAATACAAACAAATGCAGTGCCAATCTGTAGAATGTACCTGCAAAAATTAGAACAAAGAAATAAAATGCCAGAGATTGATTTGTTTTGCATCCATTCATCTTCCCCCTCTCCTGTGATCATTAGGGCACACAAATCCCTCCACCATGATAAGGTAGCGACATTTGTTTTTCATGTGTGTTAAATTGTCTGTGTAATTTTTTTCCTGCGTTAGTTAATTCAAATTCCAACTTTAGGAATGCCTCAAGTGATCTCTGGTTTAAAAAGGTGACTTTATGACCTGAAAGTACTTGTTGGACACACCTCAAATCAGTGTGTTTTTCTGTCCATTCACCCACAGTTCACAAAAATCGTTCTCTTCTATTAAAGTGCCCAAATGATCGCCAAACACCCAACCTACCTGTCGTGAGTTTTTACCACTGTCTGTGCTGAAGTGGAGGAGGCTAGAGCTGTTGCATCAATTGTGTCAGTGAAAGGAAGACAAGGAAAAAAAAAATAAATCATGTCTTAATCTTAGAATAACAGTCCTTTGAGGGGCATGTCACATATTGTTCTACCGCTTGAAATTGTAGGACTACTGTACTGGGAAATCTTACTCAGGTTACCTTTAATGAAAATATAATAAATTCAAGGATTACAGCAGCAAAGGGATAGCAGCACTTAGAGCAATAGTCAATAAGATAAGAACTGGTTAGCCAAAGTAGTAAATGAATATAAATATGTACACAGTTATATACACAGTGCAGGAGCATTGCAGCTAAATAGTATAAAACAGCATTATGGTTTGTTATATTACCCTGCAGAATATGTACCCAGACAGTATATTTCACATTTTAATCAATGGTGTTGTTGCCAGCCTTGATAATAATTGTAATTGCCCTAGTTGTGAATTGAAGGGGACAATCTCTATTGTGCAAAGTTGTTATGTTTAGTACATTTAATACAACCTCTGCGAGCAGCCCTGGTTAGGTTATAAAGTCTTGACAGCTGTAGGTAGGAAGGACCTGCGGAACCCCTCTGTCGTGCACTTAGGATGGCACAGCCTACCACTAAATGAGCTCCTCAGTGCGTTCAGTGTGTCCCGCATGGAGTGGGACGCGGACTCCAGCAGAGATGACAGCTTAGTCACCATCCGCCTCTCCTATCTCCTCCACTGGGTCGAGGGTCGCCCCAGAACAGAGTTACAGTGGTGTGAAAAAGTGTTTGCCCGCTCCCTGATTTCTCATTTTTTTTGGATGTTTGTCACATGTAAATGTTTCAGATTATCAAACAAATTTAAATATTAGACAAAGATAACACAAGTAAACACAAAATGCAGTTTTTAAAATGAAGGTGTTTATTATTAAGGGTAAAAAAAAATCCAAACCTACATGGCTCTGTGTGGAAAAAGTGATTATCCCCTAAACCTAATAACTGGTTGGGCTACCCTTAGCAGCAACAACTGCAATCAGTTGCAGTCAGTTTAATTTTTTAAAACATAAATTAACTGTGGTTTATCACATCTTTGGAAAGCCAAGTTCAATTTCTCTAGCCACACCCAGGCCAGATTACTGCCACACATGTTCTCAATCAAGAAATCACTTAAATAGGACCTGCTCGACGTCATGTTGCGATCCAAAGAAATTCAGGAACAAATGAGAAACAAAGTAATTGAGATCTATCAGTCTGGAAAAGGTTATAAAGCCATTTCTAAAGCTTAAGGACCCCAGCGAACCACAATGAGAGCCATTATCCACAAATGGCAAAAACATTAACAGTGGTGAACCTTCCCAGGAGTGGCTGGCCGACCAAAATTACCCCAATAGCGTGGCGATGACTCATCCAATAGGTCAAAAAAGACCCCACAACAACATCCAAAGAACTGCAGACCTCACTTGCCTCAGTTAAGGTCAGTGTTCATGACTCCACCATAAGAAAGAGACTGGGCAAAAATGGCCTGCATGGCAGAGTTCCAAGACAAAAACCTCGGCTGAGCAAAAAGTACATAAAGGCACATCTCAGTTTTGCCAGGAAACATCTTGATGATCCCCAAGACTTTTGGGAAAATACTCTGTGGACTAATGAGACAAAAGTTGAACTTTTTGGAAGGTGTGTGCCCCGATTACATTCGGTGTAAAAGTAACACAGCATTTCAGAAAAGGAACACCATACTGACAGTAAAATATGGTGGTGGAAGTGTGATGGTCTGGGGCTGTTTTGCTGCTTCAGGTCCTGGAAGACTTGCTGTGGTAAATGGAACCACAGTGTTTCCTCTGGCTTAAAGACCTTGGCGTGGTGGCAACATATTCCCCCCCCCCCCGGGGGGGGTAAACATACCGGAATATTTTAATTTTATACTATTTATTTCTTTTTAAAATTTTACACAGTAACGTTGCATATGGAACTTACCATTTGAAGTATTGTACAACCGAGGCTTGAATATTGGACCAGTTGGGGTCCCACCCAGACATCCTGTGTTTAGAATTTTTAGTGGTGTTATCCTTCTCTCTGTCTGAACACTTTCCTCTCCTTGGCTCCTCTCTTCTGTCTCATCTTGCCCTCTCTGAGCTCTGTCTAATTCAGGTTCTCTCTCTCTGTCTATTGTGGTATACAAACAGGTTAGAAAATATCAAGTGTCATGTTTTGTCCTGCAGGATTTTTTTTGTCATGGTTTACATAAATGACAAAAATGTGTGTATTTTTTGTATTTTTATTCTAGTGTTTCTTTTTTCCATTGAGCGAGTAGGGAAGAGGGAAAGAAACATTCATAATAGCAATGTACTCATGCATACTTAAATTATATGATCAGGTGGGTATAGTAACCAGAAATTCTACTCATGTAAAAGCAGTGCTTTGAAATTAATAATTAAAAGTAGACAACCCAAAATTTCTAGTTGAGTTAAGGGTACAAAGAGCACCCACTTAAAAACTTGAGCAATGACTTCAGTCTTGAAGATTTGAGGTTTTTTCAAAAATTTATAACAATTTTCTTATAGTTTTCTACTTTTCTCTGTAAATCTAAAGTTGAAACCATGTACTCATGCATACTTAAATTATATGATCAGGTGGGTATAGTAACCAGAAATTCTACTCATGTAAAAGCAGTGCTTTGAAATTAATAATTAAAAGTAGACAACCCAAAATTTCTAGTTGAGTTAAGGGTACAAAGAGCACCCACTTAAAAACTTGAGCAATGACTTCAGTCTTGAAGATTTGAGGTTTTTTCAAAAATTTATAACAATTTTCTTATAGTTTTCTACTTTTCTCTGTAAATCTAAAGTTGAAACCATGTTCCTCAAATTTGTAATTTCCTCTTGTAAAATTGACTTTTCTTGTACATTTGAAACTTTATTATAAATTTGTGGATTATTTTATGTCTAATTTTTGTCTGTTTTTTAAAATAAAATTGGTTTTTTTTTTTTAGATAGATTTGAAACAAACTGTGGTAATTTTTTTTTCCTTTTTCCTGATAACAGTTTACATTTTTGACCATAATTTTGCAGTCAGAACAGAACAATAATTTAACTCTCTTTACAAAGAAAAAATATTAATAAAATTGTATTTAATGAAATAAATTAACTTCAATGACCAAGGATGCCATTATTTCTGTTATAATATTTCTATATATTTATAGTTTTTTTCCGAAATCTCCTCACCACCCAGACAGCAGGAAAAACCTCCCTTATTTTGAAATCAAATGTTGACACGTACCAAAAGCCAGTTTAGAAAGCTTGGGATCAGTCCGCCAAGGTCTCCGCCTTTGACTGCCACCTAATCCACATAGCACCGGACTTCCATGATCCCTCCTGCAGGTGGTGAACCTACTGGAGGGCGGACCCATGTAACTCCTTCGGGCTGAGCCCGGCCGGGTCCCATGGGTGGAAACCCGGCCACCAGACGCTAGCCTTCGAGCCCCTCCCCCAGGCCTGGCTCCAGGGTGGGGCCCCGGTAACCCCATACCGGGCGGGGTACACTGAATCCTTGATATACAATTTATCATGAGAGTCTGTTGGATCGTTCTTCGTCTGGCCCTTCACCCAGGACCAGTTTGTCTTGGGAGACCCTATCAGAGGCAAATTGCCCCGGACAACATAGCTCCTGGGATCACTGGGGCACGCAAACCCCCCCACCACGATAAGGTGACGATCCATGAGGGGGGCATCTGATTAGGATGCCTCCTGGACGCCTCCCACAATCCTCCACAATCCTCCACATTGAAAGGAGTCAGTTGAGGTGGTATGGGCATCTGATTAGGATGCCTCCTGGACGCCTCCCACTTGAGGTGTTTCAGGCACGTCCCACTGGGAGGAGACCCCGGGGCAGACCCAGGACTCGGTGGAGAGACTATGTCTCCCAGCTAGTCTGGGAACGCCTTGGTATCCCCTCTGAAGAGCTGGAGCAGGTGGCTGGGGAGAGGGAAGTCTGGGCTTCTCTGCTTGAACTGCTGCCTCCGCGACCCGGACCTCCGGAAAAGCGGTAGAAGATGGATGGATGGATGGATGGATGGATGGATGGATGTTGACACGTTTAGTTTGTCTGAAGGCTGCTGACAGATTAAAATTCACAAAATCAATGACTTTAGTCATCTTAACCTGCCAGGTACATAATAGGGAACTGTAGCGGACTCTAAAGACATAATTCACCACAATATGTGTTCATGTACAGAATGATCTGCTTAGGCAGTTATAGTTGTGCTCTCAGGCTTACTCATCAGGCACCTCTCTAGGCAGCCGCTGAAGGACCTCAGTTTAGAGTGAAAATAGAGCTCGCGTTTTTAGCTGTTGCTTTTTGTCACAGCCGTTGGAGAATAAAAATGGCACACCTGCTCATGCGAGAAAAGAGAGAAATTGCCAGTCTCTTCATTCCTGCAATTCCTACAGAACATAATACTGTAGTGGCTGGTGAAATGCATCCTCAGCAATTCATCAGTCCCCCTCGCCTTTCCCTTCATATGAAGCCGGCTGCATATGAATTCGAACCACATCATATCATATAACCACATCACGCATATGAATTCGAACCACATGGGCTGCACGGTGGCACAGTGGTTTAGCACTGTGGCAGCACAGTTTTACCCTCGGCCGGGGGACCGCGGGGATCATGAGATCGTGGGTTCGATCCCAGCCCCCGACCAACAGTGAACTGTGTGGAGTTTGCATGTTCTCCCCGTGTTGCGCGGGTTTACTCCGGGATTTCTCCGGTTTCCTCCCGCACACCAAAAACATGTAGGTTTAGGGCGCTCGCACACGCAGCGACCAGCAGCCGGTGGCTTGTCACCAGACTGCAAACCAAGTCTACCTACGGGTACAAATAAGTAACAAAAAAAAAAAAAAAAAATCTCTTAGATAAGCGACTCTTCCATTATTGCTCCCGTTTCCAGCGGCTTAAAACCATGATAAACGCCAGTGCTTACATACCTCTTATGATTTTTTTTCCGCGTTTAAAGTACTTTAACAAACTCATGTCTCTGTCGGACAGTCACGCTTAGCGAGACACTGGCTGCTGACTGAGTCGAGAACTCGCGTGGGCGGGGCACTTCTAAACTCCGCGTGGATGATGGCCATGCGCGTTGTTCGTGTGCCTACTTGCGGAAAGTCATTGCTTCATATATTTTTCTTCATAAAATCATATCGCCTCGGGGTGGTGGTACAGTTTGTGGCGAGGCGGTCCGCCATGGAGAAATGTTTCCAGAGGAAACCCTGAACCATGAATTTTGCTGTCTACCAAAAAATCCTGAAGGAGAATGTCCATCCATCTGTTTATGACCTCAAGCTGAAGCGCACTTGGGTTCTGCAGCAGGACAATGATCCAAAACACACCAGCAAGTCCACTTCTGAATTCAATTCAATTCAATTCAATTCAGCTTTATTTATATAGCGCCATTTCACAACAAAAGTCATCTCATAGCACTACCAAATGCAGGGAAAACCCCACAATTGCAGAAAGACCGGCAATCAGATGATCCCGAATGGCTTAAGAAAAATAAAATGAAGACTTTGGAATGGCCTAGTCAAAGTCCTGACCTGAATCTGATTGAGATGTTGTGGCATGACCTTAAAAAGGCGGTTCATGCTCGAAAACCCTCCATTGTGACTAAATTACAATTCTGCAAAATTCCTCCACAGTGCTATAAAAGACTCATTGCCAGTTATCGCAAATGCTTTATTGCAGTTGTTGCTGCTAAGGGTGGTCCAAATAGTTGTTAGGTTTAGGGGGCAATCACTTTTTCACACAGGGCCATATTAGTTTGGATTTTTATTCCCATTACGAATAAACACCTTCATTTAAAAACTGCATTTTGTGTTTACTTGTGTTAGCTTTGTCTAATATTTAATTTTGTTTGATCTGAAACATTTAAGTATGACAAACGTACAAAAAAATGAGAAATCAGGAAGGGGGCAAACACATTTTCACACCACTGTAGCTTTTTTGATCAGCCTGTTCAGTCTCTTCCTGTCGGCTACCGTTATGCCACTGCCCCAGCAGACCACTCCAAATGTGATGGCTGGTGCCACCACCGAATCGCAGAAAGTTTTCAGAAGTGTCCCTTGCACTCCAAAAGACCTGAGTCTCCTCAGGAGGAACAGCCTGCGCTGCCCCTTCTTGTAGAGCGCGTTGGTGTTGTGTGACCAGTCCAGTTTATTGTTCAGGTGAACATCCAGGTACTTGTAAGATGTCACCATCTCAATTTCTGTTCCCTGGATGTTTTCCGGCACTGTGGGGGGTTATCCTCATCTGCAGCAGTCCACCACCAGTTCTTTGGTTTTCCTCGCATTGATCTGGAGGAAGCGGCTGGGATGAGAATCAGCACCTCCAAGTCTGAGTTCATGGTCCTCAGCCGGAAAAAGGTAGATTGTCCTCTCCGGGTTGGGGACAGGCTCCTGCCCCAAGTGGAGGAGTTTAAGTATCTTGGGGTCTTATTCACGAGTGAGGGGAGAATGGAGCGAGAGATTGACAGACGGATCGGAGCAGCATCTGCAGTGGTGCGGACGTTGTACTGGTCCGTTGTGCTGAAGAGGGAGCTGAGTTCCAAGGCAAAGCTGTCGATTTACCAGTCAATGTACGTTCCTACTCTCACCTATGGTCACGAACTTTGGGTAATGACCAAAAGAACGAGATCGCGGATACAAGCGGCTGAAATGAGCTTTCTCCGTAGGATTACTGGACTCACCCTCAGAGATAGGGTGAGGAGCTCAGTCATCCTGGAGAGGCTCAGAATAGAACCGCTGCTCCTCCACATTGAAAGGAGCCAGTTGAGGTGGTATGGGCATCTGATCAGGATGCCTCCTGGACGCCTCCCACTTGAGGTGTTTCGGGCACATCCCACTGGGAGGAGACCCCGGGGCAGACCCAGGACTCAGTGGAGAGACTATGTCTCCCAGCTGGTCTGGGAACGCCTTGGTATCCTTACTGAAGAGCTGGAGCAGGTGGCTGGGGAGAGGGAAGTCTGGGCTTCTCTGCTTGAACTGCTGCCTCCACGATCCGGACCTCTGGAAAAGCGGTAGAAGATGGATGGATGGATGGATCTGGAGGCAGTTCTGCAGGCACTAGTCCACAAAGTCCTGGATAAGTCCTTTGTACTCTGCATCATCTCCATCAGAGATGAGGCTGACAACCGCAGAGTCATCAGAGAACTTCTGTAGATGGCGTTGTGTTGTGTGAAAAGTTAGCAGTGTAGAGGGGGAACAGGAAGGGAGCCAGAACTGTTCCCTGGGGGGCCCCCGTGCTGCAGATGATGTTATCAGACACACAGTCCTTGGTTCTCACAAACTGTGGTTGGTTTGTGAGGTAGTCCAAGATCCACGATGACAGGTGCTGGTCCACCCCTGTGCACAGCAGCTTGTCCCTCAGGATCACTGGTTGGATGGTGTTGAAAGCAGTGGAGAAATCAAAGAACATGATCCTCACGGTGCTCCCAGGCTTCTCCAGGTGGGACAGGGAACAATGTAGGAGGAAGATCACTGCATCCTCCACCCCGATGCCATGCTGGTAGGCAAACTGAGGTGGATCCATCGCTGGTCCCACCAGGGGGCAGAGGTGGGTGAGGAGCAGCCTCTACATGGTCTTTACTAGGTGTGATGTGAGGGCCACTGGTCTGTAGCTGTTCAGGTCCTTGGGGTGCGGAGTCTTCGGTACAGGTACCACACAGGATGTTTTCCACAGCTGTGGTACCCTCCCCAGCTTCAGGCTCAGACTGAAGATGTGCTCCACAGTCCCACACAGCTGGTCTGTGCAGGACTTGAGCAGCATCGAGCCGATGCTGTCCGGACCTGCAGCCTTTCTTGCCTTGATCTTCTTCAGCTCAGCTCTCACCTGGGTCTTCGTGAGAGTCAGGTTGGGTCAGGAGGGCTGTGTGCTGGGTGGGGGGGGGGGGGTACAATGGGGGGTGGAGGGAGGGCTGTGGACAGCGGGACTAGATGAAGGTGGAGGCAGCAGTGGTTGGTGGACGGGCGAAGAAGAGGACAGTTGGTCAAACGTGTTAAAAACCGTTTCAGGTTGTTCACCCACTCCCTACTCTCCATGGCCTGGGAGGAGGTATTTTGGTGCCCAGAGATGGTTTTGAGGCTTCTCCAGACACCGCTGACATCACTCTGATGCAGCTTGTCCTCCATCTTCTTCCTGTAGCTGTCCTTCCCCTCTCTGATCTTCCTCCTTAGCTCCTCCTGTACGGACTTCAGCTCCTCCTTGTTTCGCAACCTGAAGATCCTTTTCTTCTCCTTCAGCAGTGACTTTATCTCAGGGTTGATACCAGGGTTTTGTTTTTTGAAAAACACCATGTGGTCTTGGTGGGTACAGTGTTCTCTACACAAGTTGATGTAGCCTGTGATGGTGTGTGTAAGGCCGTCAATGTCCTCGCCATGTGGATCACAGAGCTGCTCCCACGCAGTGGATTCAAAACAGTCCTTCAGAGCATCCTCCGCCTCCTCCTTTATCTAATATCTTCCTTTATCCCAATCCCCAGCTGTTGTACAAAACACCGTCCAAAACCATTTGGAAAAAAGTAGCATCAGCATGCCATGTGATGTTTTCATTGACAGACTGTAAAGTGAATGAAAGAAACATGACTGGTACAGGTGCAGACTGTTGCTGTGTCTCAATTCAGGTTCTGCGTCCTCCCAAGTGCACATTTCTAGGCCAGATAGTCACTGTGCTGTATCCAAGGCTGTCCCATTCTGTGGGCTCCTTCACATGCGGCCGACAAATGCAGCCTTCAAAACCCTGAAAACAAAGGATACATGAAGAGTATCCTTGTGGCCTTAACATATCCCAGCATTCAGCACATGGCTCAGCCTGGCTTTTTCTTTTCTTTTTTTTTTTTTCTTTCTTTTTTTTTTTTTTTCGGCTCAGGCAGAAGGGGAACTGAATCAGAAACAGTTCAAAGTAAATTTTTTGCTTGAATTGTTTAGCAGTTTGAACATGAAAATACCAATGATCCAGAAAACAGCAACATCTGATTATTTAAGCTTAGGTATGACTGTGAGAGTGAATGGTTGTCTGTCTCTCTGTGTTGGCCCTGCGATGGACTGGCGATCTGTCCAGGGTGTACCCTGCCTCTTGCCCAAAGATGCTGGGTTAGGCTCCAGCCCCCCCACGACCCAAAAAGAATTAAGCGGAAGAAGATGAATGAATGAATGAATGTTACGTGACATTATTTTTTTCCGATGTGCTGTATGCTTCGCTTAATGTATTAAACATGTTGAACTGTTATTTTTTCTGAAGTCAAACCTTTTTTTCCAGTTAATGTCAGTTTATTAACTAATGTAGTAATATAAAAATACAGTATGACATAGCTGAAATAACTTGCTTTAAGATAATTTTTAAAGTTCCGTAGAGACATCAGGATGTTGATGTTATTTATTTGTTTATGTGGTGCTGTGAAAAAAAAAAACAACTCAGGATATTTTGAAAGAAAATGGAGCACTGTATGAAGCTGAGGAGGGACAGGACATCTGAAATCATTTTATTATGCTGAGCTTAAAAATATCCCATCACATCTGAAGTGATAATCAGATTTCGGAGATTTTTTTTCTTTTTTCTCATTTATTTCTGAGGTCCACAGTGGAGAACCTGCAGGAACCAAGGGTCAGCTGTGGAGAGAACGGCCTGGACTTAAGATTTATAAAACTGATATTTCACTAAAATAACCACAATAAGACATTTGATGAATCGTTTTATTGACTGTAATTTTTTAGCAGTTTACTTTGCAAACTGAAACAAGCTAAATAAAAATATTGCATGTTTACTGTTAATAGTTAGAAAAACTGCATTTCAATGAAGTAGTTTTTCGAAAACGATGATTTTTTGCAAGCTAATTCTAAAAGAGACTTTCATATATTTATTACACAGAGTGAAACATTTTAAACCTGATTTAATATTGATGATAATGATTATAGTTTTTTAAAATTAAATGACAAATCATGATTTTCTAATTTACTGAGATTGACTGAAAGCTGAAGATGGAATCTGTTCTACTGCTGCTGAACATCATTGAGGGTCATCATCCTACAGTCCAGGACTTTGGTCTGCTTTAGAACATTAAAAACTAAATGTCAGAGCTGATACAAGGCAGAACATCTAATTATTTAGCTACATGATGGTCAGGAATGATAACAGTAAACTGTTATATTTTCTACTGGTCATGCAATTAAGAATATTTTAGAGTTCAGTCTAATTGATATACATATTTAAAGTAATACAAATTAATTTATTTTGTGGTTTTAATTTACCTTAATTTTGCTTTATCTTATCTGGTCATGGTCCTCTCTGTCTGGTGAAGATTCTCAAGTAAAAGGTGAAGAAAATACAATTATAAAAAAAAGATAAAAATAAAGTTCTCTCTCTGTCAAAAATGTCAGCCAAAAAACCCCCTCAACTGACGCTGCCATGGTTGCTAGGTATCAGGGTAGCGCATAGTCACACAAACATGTGTCCTCCAAAGACTAGGCCGTCTCATTTAACAGCCATATATCAGCCTTTAGATGCAGCTTCCCCGACCTTTGAGTGCTCTGGCCTCCAGGGCCGCGGTCTGTGAGGCTGCAACACCTGAGTTGAGACACAGCCAGTGTGTTTGTGTGCCACGCCTGCCATGTCGTCCTTCTGTGGGAGCAGCAGGTCACATCCACCATCACACGTGTGACATGTGCCCCGCAGGCCTGACATCAGTAGGCCTGGATTGTGTGTTCTTCATGTAATCAATCTGAGCTGTAAACACACAAGTCTCCCTGTTGTTAGTGTGTGCTTGTCATTGTACGACACCGGTGAGTCTATCCTTGCCTGAGAAGGGTTAAATTCTTCTTACAGCTCTGTTCTTCTGCACATTTACATAAATACTTGATGGTAGCAAATCACTGTTGGAGTTGAGATGTATTTTCCTGGTTTAATGTAATTTTTCAGACGTGCTGTGTTTAAATGTATTGGACGGTTTTAATCATTGTAATCTAAGAAAAAAAATGAATAGACCAAAAACACGAGTGCATGAAATGTTTGTAATATTTGTCTCATCACACTTCCTTCTCCTCCTCCACCCACTCCATGAGTGGCCCCTTGCTTTTCATAACAAAGACCCTGTGTAAGCCAAGCATGCAGTCCAGTATTGCACGGTGAAACTGTGTGAGTGAATGGGGACCCTTCTGAGCACCTCGGGGTGTCAGGTGTCAGTGACATCTGTGCTTGTGTGTGTGGCAGTGGGTCGAGGTATCTTGCTGTACGTGCTTGTGATGCATCTCTGTTGTTCATCTTGGTGTGAGCGTTCACCTCCGTGCTCCTCAGCCCATCATCGGCTCAAATAGGATCTTGAATGTTCAAATAATTTTAGGAGGTGGGAGATTCTGGCAGAGTTGGTGTTGGTAATTGGAGTTTGGACTTTGTAACATTCTGACACGATGTGAGGAATCTTTGCTGGTGAGGTCAGCTCTGTTTTTTCTTTGTTTTTTTGTTGCATTTTCCATCTGTTTTTTTTTCTTTTCTGTCTTTACCTCACCTCCCCCTCCACTTGCTCCCTCTCTGCATCTTTGTCTTCCCCTCTCCTTTGCTCCTCACTGTCCCCCTGAGCCTGTTGTTAATGGTTCAGCCCACCCCCATTCTCAAAAGGATCCAGCTGGGGAGAGTGTAGCTTTTTGGCTAGCAGGCTCTGAGGCTTTCCAGGGGTCATGGAGCGTATACACCATGTGTTTGTACAAACTACAGCCGTTACCTCTTAAGACTGCTCGACAGTCTTTAGTTACTCTGCTTTGGGGTTTACATTTCTCCCATCACCCCAAACAATACCTCATATCTTAAGTCACAGTTGTGTTGAATCTGCTCTCTCTCTCTCTCTCTTTCTCCCTTCTTGCAGAGAAGCGATGAGGAATTACCTGAAGGAGCGAGGTGACCAAACTGTCATGATTCTTCATGCAAAAGTTGCACAAAAATCCTATGGCAATGAAAAAAGGTGAGTTAATTACAGTATGAACAGCATCATCATTCTGTAGAGGTGTCCTCTGACCTTCAGTGAGTCTAGCCTTAGGCTGCATGTCCACCACACGTGGTTTTTGTCACCCGACCGTGTCTTTTTTTCAGCATTTGTGCGCTGCGCTCTGGGGGGGGAAAAAAAAAAGCCTGTGCCCTGTATCCAAGCAACAGCTTGTCACTCACAGCTCAGCACTTCCACTTTTCCTCTGGTTAGACTTTCTATGTATTTTTTAATAGCAGTCTCTAAGTAACAATGGACAGGAAATGTATTCTAGCATTGATAGCAGCTCTGGACGTAAAGTATGATTACACGGAAAACAGGAGTCTGAGTACAGACTACCATTGTCCTATGTCCTGCCCTTCCTTAATTCTGATTGGCTGCTTAGAAAGGTTTGACATTGACAAGCTCAGCTGTAGTCTGAAAAGTTGAAATTTTTTCAACTCTGAGCGTCGCGACAAAAAGCGGCCACTGCCAAGAGCGTTTCAGCGCCGTCGACACTGAACTACATAGAGAATGAATAGAAAATAGTCACCCACAGCTGAAAAAACGCATTTGGTGGACACGCAGCCTAAAAGTGTAAAATTAGGAAGTTTGTATTGGGTTTTTGACAGATTGTTAATGAAAAATCTGCTCTTTAGTAATTAGGTTTCAAATGCTTTACCAGTCATCGTAGAATAACTCAAACTTGCAAAACTGATTTGTAATGAGACCTGCTTCTGGTAAATAATTGGAAAGGATTGATTCTAACTTTTGTTTTTTGATAAATCTAAAATCTTAGATTCAAGGGCCTTGAAAAATAGGGTCTTTTAAAGTTTTTAATTCACCTTCCTCACAGCTGTGTATACCCTGGTAACACAAAAACGTGCCTTTGGCTTTGACTGTAAGCGTTCACCTTTGATGGCAAGCATTTTTTTTTTAAACAAGTAAACTTTGTAACTTGGGGGATCAAGTTGAAAAATGAATCTCGGCCGCCTCTGTGGTTAATGGTAGTCGTGACCCTTCCGACCTCCCATATCAACAGAGGTCAGAGGAGGTAAATGAGAGGTGAACTTCAGTAGGGTGCTTTGTGAACGAAGCAGAGTTGGAAGAAAAGGGGATTAAGACAGAAGTTTGGGACTCTGAGAATCACAGATAAAATGTCCAGGGGAAATATCCACAAAGTATTTAAGGGTGAGGGTTTAAAGGGCTAGTGCACACTAGGGAAACTGTTATCGTCTAGCTGTCACCACACCTAAGAGATTTTTGTAACTTCTTCTCAAACCCTCAGCACTCACCTTCCACAACCCCCGTTCAACCTTTTCTCCTCTGCCCACATCTTTCACATTTAGCAACTCTTTTCGGTTCTTCCTCGTCATCTGTTTCCTTTTTATTTGCCAAGCTGCCATCCCGTGATCACACTAGGGCCTAGTTCCTGGTGAATCAGCTGTTGCACGTCAACTCTGAGACACCTCTGAGAGCTGGAGCGCAACTGGAGAAGTTGGGAGGAATACCTCGGATGCTTTATGCTGTCTTGTGCAGTTGGAGTGACAAAGAGGTAGACTGCAGTAAAAAAAAACCAACGCTCTTCACATATGTGTGCATATATAAGATGAGTTGCTATTGTTGCTGATTGTGGTACTCAGCAGCAGGGAGTAGATTTTAGTTAAAATAACCTCAGCAGTCTAAAGGTATTTCTGTCACTTCGTGGAAAAGATTCAACTCTCTTCCAATGAATTCATACTCCATAAACTGCTGTACATCCTTCACCCTGCATGTTTCACTTCCGATTGCGTCTCTCTCTGCATGTAGACCCAGGAAACCCCAGAAAGTGGATGGCATGGAGAATGTTAATGTGCAGTCTCACTTTCTTGGAAGCTGCCTCTCGCTGTCTGTGCTTTTTATAGGAGGTGAAAGTAGACAAACACCCACAGAGACAGACACTAGTGTTGCAAAATGGGTCGCATTCCAGTTTCACGTTGACGCATTTGAATTTACTTGAAGTGCTGCCGGTTCTGTAATGAGTCGTCTTCTTGTCCAGCAAAGCTGAAGTTTACATCTCTGTTTCCAGCATTAGAACGTACATTTTGAAGGAGAGAAACAGAAATACTAGGGAAGTTTAAAGTCGCACTGTTTGTTTTCATTTGAAACGGTGGTTTATCTTACTGCACAGCTAATTTATGTGCTGGGCTGATCATAAAAACATCTGTTAAATTTATTTTGAAAGCCTTGAGATAAATAGTTTAGTGAAGTTTTGAATAACATGTTGATGCAGGCTTTTGGGCTGTGGTTTTAGCTAGGTGCAGGCCTGCCCTCTTCTGGTGTAAAATAAGAGATGCACTTTTATTCCCATGGAGGTGATGATGCTCATATTTATTTTAGATAGTCACTAAAGAGAATGAAAGCAAGTTCTTAAAATATCCAGGGAGATGACAGAGAAAAGATCTGGATTTGCAAATGTTAGTAGGATAGCGTCATTCAAATTTGCAAGGAAAGGCTCACTAATTGAGTGTCTTACCTTTTAAATAAAAAATACCGTAGAGCTCAGTTACTGTCCCGTTCAGTACGCTTTTATGAAAGGTAACGTGCGCCACAAGATCAAGATCCTTCTTCATGTCTTAATGCGATCAGGTCAGTCAAGCAGCACTGCAGTTTTGCCCATGTGGCTTTAAAACCTTCTTTTTGCTGAGGGCAGCCAATCAAAGACAAAGAATGTTCATCTAAAGACTATGTATATTCTTTAAAGCAACTGTTATTTTCCTGGCCATGATTTCAGTTTATGAATAAAATGCAGCTTCACCCTTAAAATTTCCTTTCTTGGGAAAGCCAGCTTCAACCAAGATAGATGAACAAGTGCTTTCTGGGCCCAGTTGTGTACAATTGACATTTAGATTTATTTCTGAGTTTTAAGATAATCCCACAAGTCTAGACATAGATGAACAAGATTTCTTCATACTTGATACTATGCAACACACAAAAACTTTTGTAGTTTTTGGTTTAAAGCCCCATACTGTGCATTTCCAGGGATTAATTTTAGAATTCGACATCCTCAAAAGTGTATAGATTAAGTCATAAAAAATGTTGATGTTCTACGGCTCATTAAAAAGCTTGTTTTCAGTCTTAATAAGCCTCTAATCGTATTAGGTCATGGTTTTTCGAGTGGGCCAATTACAAGTAAGGAGTCAGTTAGGGTGCGTTTGTTTTAAGTTAGACTTGCTGCACACTGGGTGACTTTTATGCCTGATTTTTGGCCCAATATACTAGGGGTGGGAATTGCGAAGGACCTCATGATTCAATTCGGATTGCGATACTTGGGTCACGATTTGATCCTATCGCGATTCAGTGATAGGCGATAATCGAGTATCACAATCCCATGTATTTCTTTTTTTTCCATCTTATTCAACCTCAAATCATGTTCCGTAGTAAAACTGTTGACATCTCTTTCATATAATAAAGTATTCAGTCCAAACTGGCAGCAACCGGACAATTTCACAGCAAATTATTTTTAAATTAAATGGTAAATGGCATTGACTTATGTAGCGCTTTTTTACTCTCCTCTGGATGACCAAAGCACTTTACAGATCCTGCTATTCACCCATTCACATATATAGTCACACACTGATGGTGGCAGATGCAAAAACAAATGCTCTTGAAATAAATGTTCAACTGATAACAAAATACAGTCTTAAAATCAAATCAAATCAAACTTTATTGTCATATTGCTGTACATACAACTGTAGTGCAGGCAAGATGAAATTGCGTTTCTCTCGGCATCCATATAAATAGAAGCTGAAGATGAAATCACATATCTGGGCTCCAGTGTTTTAATCTTGTGACAAATATTCTTGTTTTTCACAGCACTATATGGACGCAGGCTTTTGCATATGAAGTAGGCGATTGCGTTATCTTCTTAGCTCGCTCAGAATTTGGAGGTAATTTTAACAAGCTGTATGTTTCCAGAGTTGGTTGATTTTTACCTGGCGCTGGTTTAGCTTCGCTGTCGTCCACGAACGCTGCTGCCCCGGGATGCTGCCGAGAGAAGTGGCTCCTCATGTTTGTGTTTGTAGCATTCCCACAGTATTTTAATTTCGTGTGACACTCCTTGCAAACTGAATGTGTCATATCGAGGTCGTCTGTTCCGTCTTTGTGAAATTTAAAAAAAAAGTCCAGCTATTTGATTTAAACTTTGTGTATTTTACAGTTTTTTTTCCCCGGTGTTGCTGCTCCCTCCACAATCTTACGAGACACCTTTGCTGCGATGACTTTGTGCCATCTAGTGGACTGAAAACTCCATTGATTAACTGATAACTCAAAAGTATGTTTTGAGTGTGCATTTTTTTTAAAATAAGAGATTGATCCGTGCGTTCATGGATCGATGCATTGTCGCAAGTGCCAAGTTTTGCGATTCATCACTGAATCGATCTTTTTTTCCTGCCCCTACAGTTTGCCCCCCATAGCGTTTGAGAAGGTGTGGGCTAATTCGGCCAAGATTTCACCCCTTTTTGCTTTGTTTTTTTGATGCAAAACAGAACAACAACCAGCTGACGATGTAGGGAGTCCTCCATATTTGTTTGGATTATGAGATCATAATACAAATGTATCATAAAAATCCATTTAAAGTGTCCTTGTGTCTGTGGCCTCCTATATTTTAATGAGTTAATTTTTTTAAAGATTTGAAGACTATCCAGTGTGTGGCCAGTTTTCGATCAGTGAAGGTGGTGCCTGTTGGTTTCTGATGTCATTAAAACCAGGAAGTGCTGTTTTATCTAAGAATTTGAATAAACGCAGCATGTGTTTCTTTATGAAGTGAGCATAACGGTACATGTGAGTCCAGGCTTTATTTATGAGGAAAAAAATCTACAAATATGTCATTTTGCACATTTATGGGCCCTTTAAGTCCAATCTGGGCAGTCCACAGTATGGACTGCCGCAGGCGTGGACAACCCCCCACAGCACCAGTAAACATCCAGGGAACAGACATTTTTTTTTTTTTTTTTTTTTTTTTAACATCTTACAAGTACCTGGATGTTCACCTGGACAATAAACTGGACTGGTCACACAACACCAACGCGCTCTACAAGAAGGAGCAGCACAGGCTGTTCCTCCTGGGGAGACTCGCACTCCTCAAGACCTTGTACGATTCAGTGGTGGCATCAGCCATCACATTTGGAGTGGTCTGCTGGGGCAGCGACATCACGACAGCCAACAGAAAGAGACTGAACAGGCTGATCAAAAAAGCCAGCTCTGTTCAGGGGGCGACACCTCAACCTAGTGGAGGAGATGGGAGAGAGGAGGGCAGTGGCTAAGCTGTCATCTCTGCTGGAGTTCAAGTCCCACCCAATGCGGGACACACTGAACACACTGAAGAGCTCATTTAGCTGTAGTCTGTGCCATCCTGAGTGCTCAAGAGAGAGGTTCCGCAGGTCCTTCTCACCTACGGCTGTCAGACTATAATCTAACCGGTGCTGCTCATAGAGGCTGTATTAAACATCACAACTTTGCACAATAGAGATCATCCCCTCCAATACACAACTAAGACAATTACAATTATTATCAAGGGTGGCAACAACACTGTTCATTCTATGTGAAATATACTGTCTGAGTCCATATTTATATTTTGCTGGGTAATTTAACTAACTGTAATACTGTTGATACATCAAACTGCAATGCTCCTGCACTGTGTATATAACTGTACACATGTATATTTATTTACTTCTTTAGGTAATCAATTCTTATCTTATTTACTATTGCTCTGAGTGCTGCTATCCCTGTGCTGCAGCAATCCTGGAATTTCCCCATTGTGGGACTAATAAAGGCTTATCTTATCTTAACTTGGAGTCGACCACATTAAACCTGCATACAACATCGAGAATTCAAGATCAGACTTTCCTGTATCATGAAATTACAGTAATTCCTTATTAAACAGACCACCAGACTTCAGTTGACATCTAATTATGTGTGCTTATGTCCAGGTTCTTCTGCCCTCCTCCCTGCGTGTACCTGATGGGCAGCGGCTGGAAGAAAAAGAAGGAACAGATGGAGCGAGACGGCTGCACAGACCAGGAGTCGCAGCCTTGCGCCTTCATCGGCATCGGCAATAGCGACCAAGAAATGCAGCAGCTCAACTTGGAGGGAAAGGTACACCGCCCAGCCACCCACACACAAACTGTCACCCTGTCATTTATATACCTTCATGTTAAAACATGAACTCATTTCAGTCATCTCTGCCGGAGCTGCATGTTTTGCCTTCAGGCACGCTACAGTAATAACATGGGGACTCGCCTGTGTGACTTCATTACATTTCAAGATTGTTTTTCTTTTGACAGAAGTGACAAATATGCAGCAATTACTATGGGAAACAACTATTAGGATTGCTATGAAATCCAATTATTTCACATCAGTGTGTCTTGACAAAATTGATTGTTTGTAGCTGGAAAAAAAATTGTAATCAGTAACACTGTGATTCCTGTTTTTGTGTCCTTCCCACCAGAATTATTGCACAGCCAAAACCTTGTACATATCCGACTCCGACAAGAGAAAGCACTTCATGTTGTCCGTCAAGATGTTCTACGGCAACAGCGCAGACATCGGCGTCTTCCTCAGCAAGAGGATCAAAGTCATCTCCAAGCCCTCCAAAAAGAAACAGTCCCTTAAAAATGCAGACTGTGAGTTGTGTACCTGTGAAACTTTAAAGATGCTTTTCCTAACTTTTAACTACACTCGTTTCCAAAAGATACAAATGTGGTAACCCCTAAAAAATAGTGTTTAGCATGCCAATATGGGCTACACATGTCACAATTAACCGCAATTTAAAAAAAAAAAAACTTGTACAAGTATAGTAGTATATCGATATTTAATGCACACATTCATATGTTCTAAATTATTTTTTATTTTATTCATTTATTTATCTATCAGGGACAATGCAGGCAAACATAGTGGTCATATAGAACGTCTGATGTTTTGCACAGAGTATATAGCATTAAGCTAATTTGCACCTCCTGTCCCTGATTGGGCTTTTGAAGAAGGAATACATTTACAAGTAAAAACAACAGCAATATAAAAACTGTATAAACAAGCAGTATAAAGACCTAATACACATCTACCTAATCTAAATTCACGAAATCTCTGTCTGTTCCATGCATATCTCTCGAACCGTTTGTCAGACTGGCCTGAGATTTTAAATGTGGTTTCCTGAGGTTACGAGGGGGTGCATCCCCGAATATGGAGTCGCTCAGTCAAAATATGTAATTTTTATCAGTAAAAGTTAAGCCACTGCTCGGTCTCGTGCCCAGGCTTCTAGAAGTGTGGGTGGGATTTCATTTCGGATTGACTCCTACAGATTGGATAATACGCGCATTACAGCATCAGTAACCACAGCACTTGGTGTGCAAAACAAGGAAGAAAAATGCGACAAATTTGACTAGAAAAAGATAATACTTAAGATTTAATGCTTAAAAAAATTATACAATAAAGTTGCTGTGATGCATAGATCTAATGGATAATTTGGCATGGGGAAGGGGTGGTGGATCGGCAGCTGAACCACTGGGACCACGGATAAAGCAACAGCTGAGACTCCCACCAACCGGGCAGGCTGAGCTTGGCTCCCTGCAAAGCGCTGCAATCCACCAGTTCAGCTGCTTCTTCTCCCGCCAGTGTCTGACCGGCCGCTCCACGATCGTTTGCGGGGAGGCACACCCAGCCTGCCCCAGTCAGTCAGCGGTACACGAGACTCCCTTTGCAGCCTGATTGGGATACCTTTTTTCAGACAGGAATACTTGCTTTCTACAGGCACGGTGGTGCTCCTCTCAGTGTGCTCGCACAATTATTAAAAGTTAGTTATTAAAAGTTAATAATTGTGGAGCAGAATTCCCAGATCAACTGCATATCATATGTGCCCACATGCACGGTTTGACTAAACGACGACCGTCACCACTGGACACAAAAACGCTCAGTAACTCATAAAAGATCACACAAATAAGTGATCTAACAAAAAAAAATAAATAAATAAACAAGCGGTTCTTAGACACTGGCTAATATTGGATGTCCCATTCATTTTCAGTTATTCTGTAATTAATATTTACACAATCAAATAAATCTCAGTTCAGTCCCTTCCATATTTGTCAAAGTCTAACATGTGATTGCCTACATGTAGGCTACACCTCTGTATTCCACTTTCAAACACAGCTTACACGGCCAGCCACGACCTGGCTCAAAGGCACGCTAACTGATGGCAATAAAAAAAAGTTATTTTCAATAAAGTGAAAAAAAAAAAAGATAATATATGGTGTGTGCCTTTTTCCTGAGGCTGATTTATCATGTGGTTCCAGTGATCAGCTGATTGGATCCACCTTTTATTTTACCAAAGGTTTAAAAAAAACATGGGGGGAAGGCCCTACAACCTTTACTCCATGAATGCGGGACGCATCAACCATACGCTAGAGAAATTTTCAGCATGGGGCACATATTTTTTCCTTTTTATAAAATTTTTCACTGAGTCTGACGTGTGTGGGGAAAAAAAGTGTTTTGGTTAACGTTTAGTGGGTCAAAAATGCGATAGTTTAGGCAGAATAATAATAAATAATCTTCTCACATCAATAAAAAACGCTTACAATAGAGTGACAGTGCTCAGTCTTTGCCAGTCACGCCCTCAAGGTTCAGATCATTTGGCCTCAGTATCGCCCCAGCGCGACAATATGAGCACCGCCTCAATCTTAGCATTAAAGTTTTAAAAAACCTTTTGATAACAAAATATTGCTAAAAAATAAACTGATGGACTACAATGGGTCTCAAATATTTGTAAACATGTCCTGTTATAGTACTGCATGAGTTTATTGGATACACAGAAGAAATTCAGTATTACACTGAACTCCATCACTGAACAGTGATATAAATTAAACTAATTATAATGATGACTGAACAACTGCCATTCCCCAAAGTGCAAGATACACTGTTATGAATATAAGTGATAAAAGATCAGACAAATAAATGATCTGACAAACAAATAAACAAGGGATCTGAAACAGTCGCTAATGTTGGCTGTCCCATTCATTTTCAATATTTAAGTATTCTGTAATTAATATTCACAAAGTCAAATAAATCTTAGTGCCATTTACTCCTTTTTATATTTGTCAAAGTGTAACATGTGTGATTGCCTACATATAGGGGATCGCCCGATTGCTGGGGTCTTTCTGCAACTGTGGGGGGTCCCCCCTACAGTTGATAGTGCTATGAGATGACTGTTGTTGTGAAATGGCGCTATATAAATAAAGTTGAATTGAATTGAATTGAATCGTGGAGGCGGCCATCAGGCTGGCTTCCACCGAGCCCCGCTCGGGAGAATTCTGTCTGCTCATTTTCCGTCGTAGGTCACCAGTGTAGAAGCATGCTCAAATAATGAGGCTGAGTTTCAGTCATAAAACCAGCTTTATTTGACAGAACGCAGCTTCTAGCATTCTCAAAGCAGGAAAAAGAAAGAATCATACTTCAACACCCTTTTATACATTTCCAGCATCAGAATTCAAGTCACATGGTGTCTTCAGTCAACATACAGTTACAAAGCATCCCCTTGAAGCTTCACCATTGTCTCTCATTTCCTGATGAACCGGAATACCCTCCGGGGCGTCTTCTGTGGGACAAAGAGACAAATCTCACACTTCCTTGTTACCTCCTGTAGATTCGAGTCCTCAGTCCTTGCAGACGTGACACCCCACAATACACATTCAGTCCTGTCTCTGTGGCAGCGTGAGCCCACAATGTGTGTCGGCCACAGTATTACTCATAATCATCATTATCCCACAACCACATTCACCATAATACACCCATAGTCAAATTATACAACAAAAATGACACAACAATGACAGTCCATATTGACAACAATACCAACATCCAACAATATTACAACAACAATAAACATACACTTCTGGCATGTTCAATACAAACACAGACAACACCATCACCTTCACAATCACCATAACACAACAACAACCTTCCCTCACTGAAGACACAATGTAACATCACTGCCCTTCATTCTCATACTGCTCAAAAATCATTTCTTTATATGTTGATTTAAATATGTGGATGTTTGGACTCTGCCTGTGTTTCTCCCCCAACCCATTCCGCAATTTTACCCCACACACAGACACACAAAAACTCTTCCGTGTAGATCTTACTAAATGCATTTTAAATTTTGTATTCCCCCGTAAATTATATTTCCCTTCTCTCTCCCTGAAAAGATTTTGTATATTGTGTGGCAAGAGGTTTTTACTAACTTTAAACATTAATTGTGCTGTGTAATAATGAACCAGATCCCATAATTTCAATAACTTCGAATGTAAAAACAATAAATTAATATGTTCAAGGTACCCAACTTTGTGTATAACACGGACTGCCCTTTTTTGTAATATTAACAGTGAATTAAGTTTACTTTTATAACTGTTGCCCCAAACCTCTATATCAATAAGTCAAGTATGGAAGTACTAATGAACAATACAAAATAGGAAGTGATTCATAATCTAGGACCTGCTTAATTTTATTTATAATTGCAATATTTTTTGCAACTTTATTTTGTATGTATCTGACATGTGGTTTCCAACTAATTTTATCATCCAGTATTACACCCAAAAACTTGATCTCGTTAACTTTTTCAATAACTACATTATTTATATGAATGTGTATATCTTCTTTATTTTTACAATTACCAAATATCATTGCCTTAGTTTTATCTATATTTAGTGATAATTTATTACAGTCCATCCATTTTTTTAGCTTATTTAATTCATTATTTAGAGTATAGATTAGTTGATTATAATTATTTCCAGAATAAAATATATTAGTATCATCAGCAAATAATATTATTTTTAATAATTTAGAAACTTTATATCATTTATATATATATATATATATATATATATATATATATATATATATATATATATATATATATATATATATATATATATATATTAAATAATTTGGGGCCCAATACTGACCCCTGGGGGACCCCACAGGCAATTCCCATACACCCAGACAGATATTCTCCCATCTTCACAAATTGTTGTCTCTCAGATAGATAACTTGTAACCCATTTCAGAGCCATTCCCCTAATACCATACATTTGCAATTTATTAAGAAGTATTGAATGATTTATTGTATCAAATGCTTTTCTAAAATCTATAAACACACCAATTGCATATTTTCCTTGATCTAATGCATTTATTATTTCCTCTGTTGCTTCCATTATCGCCAACGATGTCGTACTCTTGGCTCTAAACCCATATTGGGTTTAATTAATTTAATTAATTTCATTTGGCATTGTGTTCCACATGTGACTACCTTTATAAAGAAAGCTGTCTGTCCAGATGTTGTTTGTTGTCGGTGTGTAAAGCAGC
The DNA here is from genome assembly GCA_020510985.1 of Pholidichthys leucotaenia. Lineage (NCBI taxonomy): Eukaryota > Metazoa > Chordata > Actinopteri > Cichliformes > Pholidichthyidae > Pholidichthys > Pholidichthys leucotaenia. The sequence continues at coordinate 158,240,793 of CM035836.1, forward strand.
AGCTATTTGGAAATTATTACACTTAGCGCTTTTATATGGCCGCCAGAGGGAAGCATAGCTGTAATTGATTCTCCATTAGCCCAGATGTGTCGCATGTAACACCTGTTTTGCACACCGCACCTTCTCCTGTTTTCACATCTCTAATCACACTGTCAACACAGCTGAACTGTTTTGGTTCATTACATAACCCGACCGCTTCTGTTCACAGTGTGCATCGCATCAGGGACCAAGGTTGCGCTCTTCAACAGACTGAGGTCCCAGACAGTCAGCACACGGTATCTACACGTGGAGGGAGGGAACTTCCATGCCAGCTCCCAGCAGTGGGGCGCTTTCTACATCCACCTGTGTGAGTGTTGCACAAGCAGCAAACCGGCGATCAGCATGAGAGAAGTCAGAAAAATCTGATGCGGTTTGACAGCCTGCCACTTTGGCTTTGGCGCAGGATTACATTTGCAATAAAAGAGAAGAACAACCTGTTTTATCCCACACCATTAAAGTGATTAATTGAATGTTAGTTTTAATGTATGAAACAGTGTGGCCTTGACGTGTTTGCTGGCTGTCCTCAGATTCCTATAAAGTGTTAAAAAGCCTTAATTTGTTTGGTCTAAAATTAAGCTCATACTTATCCTTAAAAACTACATTTAATCCTCAAGTCTGTCTTACATCCATCCATCCATCCATCCATCTTCTACCACTTTTCCGGAACTCTGGGTCGCAGAGGCAGCAGCTCAAGCAGAGAAACCCAGACTTCCCTCTCCCCGGCCACCTGCTCCAGCTCTTCAGAGAGCAAAACGTTCCCAAGCCAGCTGGGAGACGTATTCTCTCCAGCGTGTCTTGGGTCTGCCCCGGGATCTCCTCCCGTGTCTGCCTTACAAAGGTCTTAAAATGACCACAATTAGTACAAAAAATATGACAACTGTTCTCTTGTGTTATAGAGAAAAATTCTCAAAATTTTGTAAATGAGTGGAACAATTAGCAATGTTTTTTATTAATTTGCAACTTTTTCTTACGATTTTGCATTTTTTTTCATTGTAGTTGTGTATATAACATCCATCCATCCATCTTCTTCCGCTTAATCCTTTTCGGGTCGCGGGAGGGCTGGAGCCTATCCCAGCATCTTTGGGCGAGAGGCAGGGTACACCCTGGACAGATCGCCAGTCCATCGCAGGGCCAACACAGAGAGACAGACAACCATTCACTCTCACAGTCATACCTAAGGACAATTTAGAATCCCCAGTTTGATGCCAGTTAACCTAACTTGCGTGTTTTTGGCATGTGGGAGGAAACCGGAGAAATCCCGGAGTAAACCCACGCAGACACGGGGAGAACATGCAAACTCCACACAGATCACTGTTGGTCAAATTGCTGCTTTTGTTCATACAAATTTGCTACTTTCAAATTTTTTCTGTAGATTTGATATTTTCCTCATGAGTTTGCCTCTTTTTCCTTGGGAATTTGAGATTTTTTTTTCCCCCTAAAATGTGACTTTTTACATGTAAAGTTGCAGCTTTTTTCATGTAATTTTTTTTGTTTTTTTTGTAAATTTGTGACTTTTTGTATAAGCCTTTATTAATCCCACAATGGGGAAATTACAGGGCATCCACCTGGATGGATGAAGCAGCCACGGTGCAGTCCTGTCACCATTCACACACACATTCACACCTAGGGCCATTTTAGGGTGCAGACGGCCACTGTTTGGTCTGGACCAAAGGACCGAACAGTGGCTTCCATGGATAGTTCTGTTTGTTTGGTGCCATCTGTACGCGCGTTGGAACTCTGGTGCGCACAAAACAGCCAAAGTCTGGACCCCCTGAAAACGGGGGTCTCTGTTCTCTTGCAAACGAAGTCTGGTGCGCTCTACTTGCAGTGTGATTCCAGACAGAGTATCCAGCGAACCAAAGGGCGGAAGTGCCCCTCGGCGTTTGTGTAACCATAGCAACACATAGTCTGAGAAGTGGAAGTGGCGTTTACCGTAGTACATTTTGGGTCCGAGAAATCCTTTTATCGGTGAAAGCCGAGGAGAAAATTTGTGGCGGACAAACAACCCGGCTGAAGGGAACGGATTTCCGTTTTCAGTCCTGGCCAATCGATGAGCCTGATTTTTCTTCTTCGCTGAATTTTTTTTCTTCCTGGTCAGTGGTTGTTTTGGCTACAGCGCCCCAAACGAGCAGCTGTTGTAACTGTGTGACGTTGTCCAGGCAGTTTGGTCTGCTGCAGTGTGAATGCAAACTAAACGAAGGTGTGAAAATTTTTGGCGTTCCCTGCCCAGTCAAACTGAGAACGCTGGACTATCCTGGTCTGAATGCAGCTTAGAGTCTCCAATTAACCTAACTTGCATGTTTCTGACCTGTGGGAGGAAACTGGAATACCCGGAGTAAACCCACGCAAACACAGGAAGAACATGCAAACTCCACACAGAAGGGTCACCGATGGTCAGGGGGTGGGATCTAACCCACGATGGTCAGGGGTGGAATCGATCCCATGACCTTCTTACTGTGCCGCCACAGTGCTAAACACTGCCCACCGAGCTTTTTCCTCATAAATTTACAACTTTGTTTCTGATGTTTGGCTTTTTCATGTAAATCTCCAACTTATGTTATAAAAGTGTAACCTTTTCTTTTAAATATGACTTCTTCCTCATAAATTACCAAGTTTGTCCTTCCCAGTTTGTGTGTGTGTGTCTTTTAAACAATAGCTGCCACTTTCTGATGTGTGGGTAGGGGCTAGTTTCAGATATTTTTGCTGAATAATTAAATATAGTGCCAACATCGATCCTGGGAAAGTCCAAATTTCATATGAAGTAGATTGATGACCTCAGCTTTACAGTAATTTTTATTTCCAGTAAGTACATGGGCAAAGCTGACTGTAATGTAGTCGTGGATGCAAATGTTGTGATGTCTTAAATTTGATTAAATAGCCTGAAAAAAGTATTTGAAAGTGTTAAATTTAATTTCCTAGCTGCACATACTCTGGGTTTGGGAGCAGCACTGATGCTCTCTTCTTTTCTCTCTTTCCAGTGGATGATGAGGAGTCAGAAGGAGAAGAATTCACTGTGAGAGACGGTTACATCCACTACGGACAGACTGTCAAGCTGGTCTGCTCCGTCACCGGCATGGCTCTGCCCAGACTGGTAACAACTGTTGCATTTCTGATCAAGAAACTGGAATTTAATTTGGTGTTTTAATGGGTCTGAGTCATTACAGTGGGTAAATAAGAAAATAAATATCTACAAATAAGGAGAATTTCAACAGCTAGCTAATTATTTTAGAAAACAGAATCACTTTTTTGGGGGGGGGGGATGCTGAGTCTGTAACAGTGTTTTTATGGCAGGAGTTTGTAATCTGTAAGGATGGAAAGAAAAGTTTAATGTTTAAGTTTAATGCTTATTTGAAAGGGACATTAATTCAATTCAGCTTTATTTATATAGCGCCATTTCACAACAACAGTCATCTCATAGCACTTTCAAATGTAGGGGAAACCCCCACAATTGCAGAAAGACCCCAGAAATCAGACGATCCCCTGTGAGCAAGCGCTTGGTGACGGTGGAGAGGAAAAACTCCCTTTTAACAGGAAGAAACCTCTAGCAGAACCAGGATCAGGGAGGGGCAGTCTTCTGCTGCGACTGGCTGGGGGGGTGAGGGGATAGAGAAGAAGAAGAAAAGAACAGACATGTAGAGAGCAAACATTAAAGGAGTGAATCCCAGTACATTATTAGAGGTCCCCCAGCTGTCTAAATCTATTAGCAGCATAACTAATGGAGGGTTCAGAGACACAGGATTCATCCCTAATTGTAGGCTATATCGAAAAGGAAGGTTTTAACCCTATTCTTTAAAACAGAGATCGAGTCTGACTCCCAAACCCAGATTGGTAGCTGGTTCCACAGGAAAGGAGCTTGATAGCAGAAGGCTCTGCCTCCCATTGTACTTTTGGAGATTCTGGGTATTACAAGTAATCCAGCATTTTGGGAGCGTAGTGCTCTGTTAGGATGATAGGGTAGTATCAGATCTTTTATATAAAAGGGGGCCTGATTATTAAGAGCTTTGTAAGTGAGAAGAAGGATTTTAAACTTAATTCTAAACTCTGTGGGAAGCCAGTGAAGGGAGGCCAGAACTAGAGATACAATCTCTCTTTCTAGTACCTGTTAAAACTCTTGCTGCAACATTTTGGATCAGCTGAAGACTTTTTAAAGGTATTTTAGGACAACCTGATAATAAAGAATTACAATAATCTAATCTCGAGCTAACAAAAGTGTGGATCAGTTTCTCAGCATCACTCTGAGACAAGATGCTCCTAATCTTGGCAATATTATGCAAATGATAGAAGGCAGTCTTAGAAACGAATTTAATATGTGAATTGAAAAACCGATCTTGATCAAAAATAACTCCAAGGTTCCTCAGAACTATTAAGAGAAAGAGTAACTGCATCCAAACTAAAAGTTTGATTTGGAAAGGTATTTCTAAGGTTTTTTGGGCCAACAGGAATGACTTCAGTCTTATCTGAATTTAATAGCAGGAAATTACAAGTCATCCAAGCTTTGATTTTCTTAAGACAGGCTTCTAACTTGGCTAATTGATTACTATCATCTGGCTTCATTGACAGGTATAATTGTGTGTCATCTGCATAACAATGAAAATGTATACAGTGCTTTCTAATAATGTTGCGGAACCATATATAAACTAATTATATAGTTATATAATGTATGTTCACTACATACTAATGAACATTAATACAAATGTAAGTATACCAGATTTAGCAATACTGCTAATTACCTCCGCCAGGCTGCAGGCCAGGAGGTTATGTTTTTGCCAGCGTTTGTCTCTGTCTGTCTGTTTGTCTGTCTGTTGGTTAGCAAGATAACTCAAAAGGTTTTGGACAGATTTCGATGAAACTTTCAGGCATTGTTGGAAATGGTACAAGGAAGAACTGATTAAATTTTGGGGATGATCCGGATCACCGTCTGGATACAGGAATTTTTTAAAGGATTCTTTAACATGGTGAGATACGGCCATTTTCAACATGTGTGCAGGCCCAATGGAGGGCGCTGGTCGTCGTGTCTGACGAACACAAACTCCACGTTCTTCAAAGTTTTAGGCACAAAAGCACGCAGAAAACAGTGGTGGGCCGGGCCCGGCAGCATGCCTGTGTTTGCGCTACGCTGCAAAAGCGTACCGGAGTGGTGGCTCAGTTACCGGAGTGGTGGCTCAGTTGGTAGAGCATCCGCCCCACACCCGGGAGGCAGGGGTTCAAATCCCGGCCGAGTCATGCCGAAGACCTTATAAAAGTGGAACTTCCTGCCGTCCAGCTTGGTGCTCAGCAATAAATGGAATGGAGGAGGGAACTCTGTGGCGGCGCCTTGCATGGCAGCGGCCCTCTGATTCTGCACTTGGGGTGTGTGTGATTAACACAGTAGATAGGTAAAGCACAATCTCATTCTGCTGTACATGATTGGTTGTACGGTTGAATGACAATAAGGGTGAAAAAAAAAAAAAAAAAAAAAAAAAAAGCTGAGATGGGCAGCTGTCCGGCGCCGGATTATTTGGCAGAAATTCCCTGGGCAGCCATAGTGGCTGCGCAAAAACAAGCTCTCTGCCGGGGAAGCTTCCAAATCCTCTTTTGCCGCGGAGCGCAACCCCAATATAAAACCCACGGCAACCTGTATACCCAATTTGCATCCGTCAGTGAAGCCCTGAGTGTTGCTTTCAGTGATCTATGAAAACGCTTGCATAACCCATTGGCCTGTGGGTTGTACGCGGTTGTGCGATGAATTGCAACGCCCGCAGCCTGGGAGTTTGCAGATGGAGGAGATGGACACAACAGCAACACTTCAGTTTATTACCTCCGCCAAGGAGGTAATGCTTTTACTACTGAACCACTAATCCTATCATTGTGAATCCAATTGCTAGTCATATGTTTTCATGGTCAAGGAATCTGAAAACGTACACACAAACACTGTATGGGGGGGAACTGTGGCGCTTGGCGGAGGTCTGCGCTCTCTGAGTGCTTTTCTAGTTTGCATCTGTAGTCCCCCGGCAGGTCACAAGTATAAAGTGTAAATATGCGAAACAAAGTTGCATACTTGTGAGAATAAACTGGGAAAAAGTTGTAAATTTAAGAAAAAAAAATCACAAATTAAGAAAAAAGTAATGGAACATCTATGGGGAAAAATAGTAACTTTACAAAAACATTTTATATTTTACCAGAAAAAAACGTGAATTTCTCCAGAAAAAAAAAAAAAAAAAAAGATAAACTCATACACTAAGGGAGGAAAAAAAAGAACATTTATGACAAAAGACTCCAGTTTACAAAAAGCTTTTAAGGTTCAAGGTTCAAAGGCTTTATTATCATGTGCACAGTTAAGAAATGCTACATTTCCTGAGCAATGAAATTCTTACTTTGCTCTCCGAACGAATGCCAAGTTAAAGGTACAGAAACTACAGTTCTAATAGGTCATGACACACTAACACAGTAACTCAATCCTAGTACTGATGGATGCTAATGACACACACACCAACACACAATTAGGCAGTAGAGGAATGAAAATGAAAGTCACCGGATGACTAAAGTGATAGTGGTATATTGATATCAGAGATGGTGTGAACCTGAGATGGCATGAACCTATGTACAGTGTGCAAATGAGCATTGTGCAACAAGCAGTGTATAATTACACATTATTGGTAAGTAGCAGCAGAGATGATATAGACATCAGACGGGTGAGACTATATCTACTGTACAGGTGAGCAGTGTGCAAATTTAGCAGCCAGTGTGTGAGTTCCTATATGCAAAGCTGTGTTACAAATATACAAGGACAAATGTGTACATTGGCAAGAAAAATTGCAAATTCATGAAGTAGCAATTTTATGAAGAAAATTAGCAAATTTATGAGGAAAAAAAATTCACAAATATAGAAGATGAAACTTACATTTGCTGAAAGAACTTAAAATTTAACAAAATTCTTTCTGAACTCCTCAGAAAGCTCTTTCCTTTGCTTTTTCTGGTTCTTGTACGGTGTGGTGCACTCAGTGATGCCAAACTACACTGTAACATGTTTTTGAAACCTTTAAATTAATTAAAATAAGCAAGTATTTCTGCATGCCCATAGAAAGCAAGTGTAAGCAAGCTTTTCTGCTGCATGCCCGCCTTTGATCTTTGACATGGTTACCATGGCCACAGTAACTATGGTGATGCCTGCCTTTGATCTTTGACATGGTTACCATGACAACAGTAACTATGGTGATGCCTGCCTTTGATCTTTGACATGGTTACCATGGCAACAGTAACCATGGTGAAACCGGCCTTTGCACTTTAACGACACCACTCGTTCAGTGATGCCTGCCTTTGATCTTTGATGATGTCATAGTGAGTCCTATGATGTTGACACACTGATCTCTATATGACGTCATATAGACGTCATGTAGAGATCATAGGGACATCATAGGCGATCCTTTGACCTTTTAACGAGTCCACACAGACACAGAGATTTTTTTGAATCATATATAGAGTGATGATGTAGCAGTTTAGTTTAAAGAAGATATATAGAGTGATGATAAAGAGTGAAGTACTGTATGTGGATAGGACACACGAGCATAAAGTGATGATATAGAGTGAAGTACGTGGCGGTAATGCACCTGTAAGCTGGTTGCCAACTTCCAATCAAATCTAAAAGAAGAAGTTTATTTTAAAAAGTGTAAATTGACTAGAAAGGTCAGACATTTATGAGAGAAAAATCTCATGTCATTATTAATGCTTTCATTCCAGATTAGTCAGTATATGGCATTTAATTATATGCTTTTTTCTCATCCCTGGATGACCAAAGCACTTTCAAGATAATAATAATAATAATGGATTACATTTATATGGCGGTTTACATGTCAAGTGACATCTCAAAGTGCTTACAGTGAATTCATTATTCATTCACTCCAGACAGACATTGGTAGTGGTAAGCTACTACTGTCGCCACAGCTGCCCTAGGGCACACTGACAGAAACGTGGCTGCCAGTCCACAGCCAATGGCCTCTCCGACCACTACCAAACATTTATACACATTCATACCCAGTGTCATGGACACTGGAGGCAAGGTGGGTAAAGTGTCTTGCCCAGAGACACAATGGCAGAACGGCTGGGGAGAGTGGGATTCGAACCACCAACCCTCTGGTTATTGGATGACCCACTCTACCTCCTGAGCCACTGCCGCCCACATTTCCCTCCTCCGTTCCATTTTTGCTGCGCACCAAGCTGGACAGCAGGAAGTTCCATTTTTATATGGTCTTTGGCATGACTCGGCCGGGACTTGAACCCCGACTTCCTGGTTGTGGGGCAGATGCTCTACCACTAGGCCACTACTACTAGATACAGCTATCTACCCATTCACACACACATTCACACACTGATGGCGGCGGAGCTGCCATTCAAGGTGCTGGCCTGACCCACCAGGAGCAACTTGGGGTTCAGTGTCTTGGATCTAATTTGTTTACGTGTGTGAAATGGCAATAGACGTCTTCATGCCGATTAAGATGTTTAGCAACAGTTACTGGCTACATTTAGAAGGGACTATTTTTTTCTCAGTTGTGCAAAATAACTGGTTAAACAAACAAATCATAATATTTTGTCCAGTATTGCTGTCATTTAATAAATTGTGCTTGCGGAACTGTTGTATAAAAGCTACACGTCGGGCATATGATGTATCACACCCGCAGTTACTATATCCATTGATACCGTACTCCCTCTCATGTTTTCTGGAATTTCCCCATTGTGGGACTAATAAAGGCTTAGCTTAATATTACTTAGTATCTTTCTTCAGTTTCTTTCTTATATACTTTGCTTTGATTTTTTTTTCCTGTTTTCTCTCTCTACCTACTCTCCTCCTTGCCTCTCTCCTCCAGTTGTCTAATCTCTCTTGTTCTCCTTTAAGATTATCCGGAAAGTAGACAAACAGACAGCGCTGCTGGATGCCGACGACCCCGTCTCCCAGCTCCACAAGTGTGCCTTCTACCTGAAGGACACAGAACGCATGTACCTGTGCCTTTCCCAAGAAAGGATCATCCAGTTTCAAGTCAGTGTCTAAAACAGACCTCCATACCTTCAAGCGGCATGACCTAACAGGCGCACTCGTACCGGGATATCTCATGTTTACTCATCTCCTTTGTATTCTAGGCCACTCCATGCCCAAAGGAACCAAACAAGGAGATGATCAATGATGGCGCCTCCTGGACAATCATCAGCACAGACAAGGCTGAATACACTTTCTACGAAGGCATGGGCCCCGTCCACTCACCTGTCACCCCTGTGCCTGTGGTTGAGAGTTTACAGGTGTGCATTTAGGTCACATTAAATCTTTGCGTCGCTTGTGTTTGTTTGACTGAGGTGTCTTGATATACCATTTGCCCGCAGCTGAATGGTGGAGGGGACGTTGCCATGCTGGAATTGACGGGGCAGAACTTCACTCCAAATCTGCGGGTCTGGTTCGGCGATGTTGAGGCAGAGACCATGTACAGGTGAGCAAGTGGCAATAGAGGGTTCACCAAGCAAAATAAGATGTGCAAGACTGCAATTTTGGAGGCAAAACTACACCTGTAGTGTTAATCAGTGCTGGGCAAGTTACTCAAAAATAGTAACTAAGTACAGTTACTAGTTACTTCTTTTTAAAAGTAATTGAGTTACTTTACCAATTACTGCATGATTAAAGTAATTTGTTACTTGGAAAAGAAACTTTCACATTACTTTTAAATGCATACTTAAACCATCTTGCACACATAGCAAGATAATTTAATTAATGGATTACATTACGGGCTTATTACAGTGATCCCTCGCTACTTCGCACCTCACCTTTCGCGCCCTCAGTGCATCGCGGATTTTTCAAAAATATTCATCAAAAATTCAAAATTGAGAAAAAATGGGCGGGCGCTAGCAGAAGGCAGGGAGACTACATTAGAACATCAGGTATCAACACGGAGAGCCCGCACAACTCAAAATCCACCTCTCTGTTCGCTGTTCTTGTGTTGGCACGGCTCGGGAATCTCGCAAGCTGATTGGCCGAGACGTTTTACCCAGCTTCTCTCCCTGCCGAGCGCCCATACCCAGCGAAGGAAGACCGCATTCATTGTTCTTTATCGCTCGTGTTGCTTAGTCTTGCTGCGTGGAACTTTTCGCTGTTCTCTTGTGCCTTTTTGTGCGAAATAGTCTTCCCGTCGAGCCACTACGCCGCCTCCTGCAGCTTCTCCAGCTCTATCGGAAGCTGCCCTCGACGATGCTGCGCCTCTAGCACCTGACGATGAGGCGTCACCTGAGGAGCAGTAAAGCTCTCATTAACCTGTGCAGTAAATCATCTTCATCTTGAGTTACGTATCTTGTTATAAGAATAAAAGAGTTCTAAAAACATATTTATGTACACTTTATTTACATCTACGTATGTATGTACACTTACACACACACACACACACACGTATCATATGAGAGAGAGAGTGAGAGAATGAACGTACGTATTACTTATGGGTGACGTCATTAGGGGTGACGCTACTTCGCGGTTTTTTCGCGGTCGGTTCTGGAACCCATTAACCGCGATAAGTGAGGGATCACTGTAATGGCAGGCTGAAAACAGACTGTTTCAGACAGAACTTCAGACAGTTTTTTAATGCTGGTGTTGCTGCACATGTGCCAGTGTGGGACATGAAAGCTGTCCATGTTTATCTTACCTGTATGTGACAGATACATGATCCAGTCTATCAAATGCCTTTTAGAGATCAAAATCCATTTTTGAATAATCTTCATACAGATAGCAAGTAAATGTGTTTTAATGTCAATTGATCACAGTCCAGCTGTTTAAAGGAAAGTGACTGTTATCATGTCTTCATTCTGTAATGACGCATCTTGCAATCAGTCGGTTTAATTCTTGCTGGGTCACAAGCTGTCCAGATGCATACCTGTGATTGAAATCCAGCCGTGGGTGTTCATATAAGAGTATTTCCATTTTACATCCTGCTGTGAGATCCACTTCACGGTGTTAGTTGTTAGCATAGCTAGCCGTTACTTAGCACTAACTTTGTTGGAGCTTGTTGGTATTTTCAGGCGCTTCTGAAGAGGACTCCATCGGCACTTAGCTTGCAACCCACCAATATGCTTTTGTCCTTAACCGTGACAAAGGAAAAATAATCTGTGTCTGTCCACAAAAACAAAGTAGCTTTATCTCTTCCTCTGCTCAGTAATGGAGACTCGGTGCTTTGCAACAGGTCATTTTGACTGACTGCTCATCTCAGCTACGATAGGGTCAGTTTGTATATTCATTTATTCGTGCTAAAAATATCTATCCATATTAATAAAACGAGTAACTCATCTGATCAAATTTCAGTAACTGTAACGCATTATTGAATTTTTAAACTAATTTCGTTTCACAACACGCTACTGCAAAAGTAGTGGCGTTACAATAACTCGTTACTCCCAACACTGTGTGTTATGCACTGAATCATTCAACAGGGGGGTAAAAAAAAATAAAATGGAAGTCATTGTATGTTGGAGGTAGAGCTAGTTGTCACAGCTTGGGGAAGTGAAGAAATGGAAACAGGCATACAGGTCCATATTGCAACAACGCGGTCCATAATCAGTTGTCACTGATACAGAATATGTTTATGGATGTTTCCAAGTTCATTTCCTTATCACAGCAGCGTAAAAATGAATTTTCCGCCAAGCTCAAGGTGTAAAAGAGGCCAGACTAATTATTCAGAGGTGTATTTTGGATAATCAAATCCAAAGTGCCCCTGCCCATCCCATTAATGCACAGAGGCACATTATCTAAAGTGAGCTCTAGTCATGATGGCCTGTTTACGATGGGTTTTGCGTGGATCGAAAGGGTGTGAGCGAAAATGCACGTGATGGTTGCACTGCTTGGTAATAGGGAAGACATAAATTACAGTTGATGCCCAGTTAGTTATTTTAGAGAGAACAAACAGGAAGAGAAAATGCTGGGCTGAAAAAAAAATCAGCTGAATGGTTTAACATGGTGCACACGAATGCAAAACACAGGCATGAATGGGTTTGAAGCTTTAGGAAAAGAAGACATTGCCTCTGCAAACTTTCATAAAACAAAAGGATCATTAATGTTGGTGCGGAAGACACTCCTGGCCTGTGGGGAGATGGAGTGCTCTCTCTCCTGTTGATTTCGCTGACCGAGGGTCTCCCATGGGGTTTGTGGCTTTCTGTCCTTCCAGGCAGAAGGGAAGAAGATCTGGCACGACATGCCGTCCGCCATGAAGTGACCCTGCTCTCGGTGGGCTTTTCCAGGGGCTATAACAGTGGTAGTTTGGACGCCCACAGCTCAAGAACCCCAACTATAGGAGCTGTGTGGGCGGCCTCGGCCTGACTGGAAACATGGGGGCACGTGGACGCATCTCCTGTCTCTCTGGGGAGTTAAAGTGAAAAGTTAAAACCCTGTTCATTCATTTCTTCATTTATTCCTTCATTCCCACAAAATAAACACATTAATGCCTAAGAAGTCCGTGATGAAAAGGAAAATGGGAATGAAATTAAAATCTTCAGAATGACACACCACCTCCCGTGCACGGCATCCACACCAGAATGCACACATGCTCCCTGTTCATTACATTACATCAATGTCTAATCTATAGAGGCCAACAGTAAGTCCCCAATTAAAATGAGAATGTGGATGGAATTTAAAAAAAAAACAAAAAACAACTATTTAGTGTATCTTCATATAATAAAATGACGGGTGATTATATTATGACTGTTACATCTCTCTCCATTAAAATAACAGAAAATCCCAACACTTGCTGTTTCCTCATGAGCTCTGGAGCTGCGCAATTTCAAAACACACTGCTGAAATAGCTTTAAACAATCTGCTTCTGACAACAGACCTCCTTTTTCTTGATGAAAAATGCATTGTCATCACATGCACCATAATACCGGTGTGCATGAGATTGCATGCTGCCACACCTCTTTGAAATGACTCTTTACCTCCCAGCGCAAAGTGGGCACACTGTCTACTAGGGCTGCAACGATTAGTTGACATTGTCGATAACGTCGATCATAAAAATTTGTCAATACAAATTTTTATTGTTGAGGTAAAACATGACCTGGAGCCCCGAACAGGAGCTGTGCCAACAGGAAGCTGAGATGGTGGACATGAGAGAAATAATCGCGATTAGTTGACTAATCGAAAAAATAGTCATTAGATTAGTTGACTACCGAAATAATTGTTAGTTGCAGCCCTACTGTCCACTGGTGGCTTGACGCAAAGCGTAAAAAAAGGCAATGCGTTGACAAAAACTAGCAAACACTGGCGTATAGCTGGAAGTCTGGCACACAAGTCTGCTGATGACCATCAAAATAGGGCCCTCAATGACAAGATGACTTACTGACTGGATAAATGATTTTTTAAAAGGCAGGTAGAAACAGTAACTTAATAAATGTATTAATCAAGGTAAATAAAATGTTTAAAAAAAGACGAGTTGTGGGGGATCTGGAGCCTATACCAGCATATTTAGGCAAGAGACAGAATACACCATGAACAAGTCACCAGTCCATGGCAGGGCCACCACAGAGGGACAGACAACCATTCACTCACACTTTCATACTTAAGGACAGTTTTTTCCCCAGTTGATGCCATTTAACCTAACGTGCACGTGTTTGGACTGTGGGAAGAAATCGAAGTACCCAGCGAAGACCCACACAGACATGGAGAGAACATGAAAACCACACAGAAAGGTCACCGCTGGCCAGCTCTTCTTGCAGTGACAGTGCTAACCACTGCTTCACAGAGCCACCCTGACTCAAAAACATTTTTTAAAGGGTTGTCTAAACCTAATCTGATCTAAAATCTGATCTTTCAGATTGGAAATGAGCCACTTTCACATATGATCCCAGATTTGTTATAAATCCATTTTGTGGTCATGTGACTTGATTGGACCTCAGCACATGTATAAGGCACTCTGTTGTTAACAACAATGCCAGCAATTGCGCTTGCAGTGCCGCCATCTGGTTTCCTTCATTCTTCTGAGCATTATCACAGAAGTCTGACTAACTGCTACTGTCCTCCAGAGTAAAATCACCAACATATCTTTATTACCTCCACCAAGGAGGTACTGTTTTCATGTTTGGCAGAGGTATGCACTCTGAGCGCCCACTAGTTAAAAGTGCATCTACCTATTTTCTCTTAAGTGAATGAGTGGTTGTGCAAGTATGTCATTTGTTGTTGATGTGCCTTTGTGTACCATGCATGCTGTTTTTGGGCACACACCCATTAATTTTATTCAAATAAAATTAACTCATATTTATGAATGTAAAATGTCATGTTATACAAATCAGTTTGATCCCAAAATTCATAATGAATAGTGTGAAGCAGGGATGGGCAACTTTGGTAGTAGTGAGGGCCACAAAATTTTTTCCTCACTTCCAGATGGCCAGATTTACATTTAAACCTACTGGGGGGGGGGGCAAAGTTAAGTTTCACAATTACTACTGAAAATGCAAATGAAAATAAAAGCTACTCAGTGTTTTATCATATTAGAATTCACATTCAAATTATATCTGCCCTACAATGAACTGGCGATCTGTCCAGCATGTACCCTTAGGTTCCTGCTCATACATGTGGTGATTTATAACAAAACAAACCACAATAGTGGATGTGCACTGTTGGTTAAGGTTATCAGTCATTTCTTGGGGGGGGGGGGGGTTGTCTGAGGTGTTTGACAGTTTTTTTTATTCAGCTAAATGCCCTTTGTGATGTGCCAAGGTCAGTTATGACCAGGATGTATAGTATACTTCATTTCAAAAGGGAAACAAATGTTAATGCTACTAATGGTGCACATTGAGTTTTTATGCACTTTGAGATATGCCTGAGTATGATGTGACCAAAATGGTTATTTACAGAATTTTATTTTTTTCATTCTATTTATTTAATTGTTGTTCAAGAGGAAAAAGTATTTCTATTACTTCAAGTTCTGCTCAACCCCAGCAGTGTTAGTGTTTTTATGCACTTTTGACAGACTGTGATGATGATGATGATGATGATGAATGTGCTTTTGTCAAGTGCCAAGCGCACACTTAAAACCAAGACAATGAATTAAAAGTGCATATTTTTCATCATATTGATTTGTGTTGGTTTGAAATTTGTCATATTCAACAGATCGCTGAATAAAATGGCTAAAATGGATCATGACCTAATTTTTAAAACTCTCCATCAAAATGATGAGCAAAGAGAAATTCTGAACGATAATTAACAAAAAAAGTCAAGAAGAAAAGGCAATATGACGAGGCTTTGCTTGCTCATGGATTCATTGTGGGTGTGAATGGGCAGAGAAATAGCTGTGTGGGCCTGGTAATGTCTGGCTCCCCAAAATGGGGAATTAAAAAAAGTTTAAGAGCCATTTGTATAAATGAACAACAACAAAAAAAACCCCAGCAGATTACAATGACTGGTCTCTGAACTTTTATTGCTGACATGGGCTTCACCTGCCAAACAAGAATAAATGCTAAAGCTCCTCAGCTGTACAATTTATTCTTGTTTAAAAGCAGTCTACTTTGTACAATTTAGTGCTGTTTACAGCCTAGTAATGTGGTCTTAGCATGCAAAACATACTGTACCTGACAATACTCCGGTGCACACTGTCACTGCTGCTCCCTCTCTTGCTCTTATCACTTGCAGAGAGCTGCACTTAGGTTTTGATTAGCGTGCCCTCTGCTGGCGGAGTCTATAATTGCATTTAGGAATGTGGTTCCAAATGTGATATAAATAAATAATCGATTTTTTGAAATGGACTTGCCGGCCGCCAGTTGCCCATCCCTGATGTGGGGTGTTACATGAATGCAACCGAAGAAACTAGCTAAATTGGACTCAGATCAAGATGGTGAACCTTGTATCACAAGTTCTTATGAGTCTCTGTCTGCTGACTTTAACCTTATCCCTCATTTTGGCTTCTGCAGGTGTGCAGAGAGCATGCTGTGTGTGGTGCCCGACATCTCCGCCTTCCGTGAGGGCTGGCGTTGGGTGCGGCAGCCCGTCCAGGTGCCCGTCACACTGGTGAGGAACGACGGCATCATCTACTCCACCACACTGACCTTCACCTACACGCCAGAGCCCGGGCCGAGGCCGCACTGCAGCGCAGCCGGGGCCATCCTGCGGGCCGGAAACTCGAGCCTGCTCAGCAACAGCAGCCAGGAGGCCGGCCCCGGCGTCTATGGCCCCAACAGCAACTCCAACACGGGAGTCACGTCCTCATCCTCCACCGCCGCGGCTGTGGTCTCCTAACGCACACAGGGGGGGAGGGCGCTCGTACAACATGCCTTGAGAGCAAATATAAAGACTATAGGAAACAAAACTGACTCACTTTAAAGTGCTGCATATTGATTCTGGATACAAAGAAGCTGAAATGGGGGGTGGGGGGGATTGGTGGGCCAAAGGAGTGAACACAGGAACTCTGAAGTTGTCAGCTGATGGGAATACACATAAAAAGTGCCCCTTGACACGCCCCCTCTCCTGTGGTTACTTTAGGGACCTGCCTGGCCATTTGTGGTGTTTGACTGAAGTTCCTGCAGGTTCAGAGCACCAGCACCTTTCTACAGCTGTGAGAACGGAAACCACAACAACAATACATCCACCGTGTGCTCAAAATTAAAGGGTTTTTTTCCTGCATCCTTTCCCTTTAACTCTTCCCAGCACTTGTTTTTTGTTTTGTTTTTTTGTTTTTTTTATAATTACGCCTTCTGTTCCCGTCTCATTGATGTGTGGACCCCTAAAGTTGCTTGGATGTATTGTTGTTGGAGGGAGCGCAAGCATGCAGAGGGACACACATAAAACGTGACGATAACATAGTTTCTATGGACCAAGAATCTTGTATAAGCTTTAGTAAAGGTACATTTTTCTCCATACCTTTTTTTGTATTAAACACATAGTACAGTTTTGTTACCAAATAGTTTCTATTCTTCCTTCGAGCTTTGGGATTATCCCCCCCCCCCCCGCACCCCAGGTCCAAAATCCTAACCCATATGTTATCATGACCTTACCTTTGAATGCCTGCAGTCTATGGACTGTTTTAGTTTGTTTGGGGAGTATCTGAAGTCTGGGGACAAAGGTTGCATTATGTTTTTGTAAAAATAAAAAAAAAAAAATGGGGGGGGGGGGAGACTCAGAGGGCCTGTTTTTTTATCATTGGTTTTTATGAAGTCTTTAAAGAGAAAAGCTTTAAGCAACGCCTCTGCCTTGCCTGCAATACTTAATGTGCGCTCTATCTCCCGGAAAGTATACACATCAGTACATCTCACACAGCGCCGGAGCAACATCTGCAGTGATGAAACCAGACTTCCATGAAATTAAACCACTTCACCATTTTTTCCAGACTAATTTAATGAGCGTAGTCTTTGACTTCTAAGAATAGCCTTAGTACTGTATATCTTACTGTGTGCACAGGTAGACCAGTCACATATCTGATAATATTTGTTGCTCTATGGTCACTGCTGATGTATCCAATTGTGTTGTGTCTCAAAACTGCACCTAGCAAGGTGTCTTCCAGTGTGTGCTGTAGTTCTGGTGGCATTTATCTCCTATAAAAAGGCACTTTTCAATTTGATGTGGCCTTACTGATTACAATTACAAAATACATCAAAAACAACTTCACTGTTTTCCTATCTGCTGTTTACTCACCTTGGAAGAACCTGTGCATAGCACAAAAGCAAGCTAATGCCTCGCTTCTTATCACAGGAGCTCATCGCTGCAGCGCCACACTAAGCAGCCTTCTGAAGGAGCCTCCATCCTAGGTGTACAAGTACAATATAACCCAGTTTTTTACTGTTGTCATACGGTGCCCGGCACCTTCTCACTTTTGGTACAATGTCTCATGAGTGCTGTGATCTCCTGTCAACCTTTGTGTTTTTATTTGTTCTGAAAAAAAGAAAAAATGTCCAGATGGTGTAATGCAGGGGTGCCCAACCAGTCAATCACGATCTACTGGTTGATCTTGAGTTCCTTTTATAGGTCGATCGCAAATCAATCTGGACCATATTAAGGTATGTGTGCCTTGCTGTGCCTACCAGCTTCGCTTTGCTGCCAGAGCGATCGAACGTGTCAGCATTCCGTATGCCAAGCAACAGCCATCTGACAGCTGTCATGGCAAAAGAAAAAGTGAAGGTCTGCCAGAAACTGATCAGCCTGTCATGCGAGCGCTCCTTGCTCAGCCGTGTTTTCCCCCCACCTCTGTTTCATTTACAGCTGTTTTCTACCAATGCAAAATGTCGCCACGAGACTAAGCATGGCCATCCTGAACAGATCCATCCACAGAACACCAAGGTGAAGACACAAAAACATCCCATCACACTCTGGTACACAAGTAAACAGTTTTTCCCACCCATTCCAAAGCACCATGCTGTGCCACGGCTCACTGAGCAGTCAGGATGTATGGAGGTTATTTTCAGTCATAAAGCACAGGCTCCATAGAAAGTTGTTTTATTCACCCATTTTCTCACATGACACAGGCAGCTTGGATAAGGACCTGGACTTATATAGCGCTTTTCTAGTCTCAGAGGCCACTCAAAGTACCAGCTAGGAGACAGATACCTAGGGACAATTTTAGAACAACCAGTTAACCTAGCAGGCTTGTCTTTGGATTGTGGGAGGAAAGCGGAGCCCCCGGAGTAAACACCACGCAGCACAGGGAGAACATGCACACTTCACACAGAAAGGTTCCTACCCCTGCCAGCCTGGGGATTTGAACCTGGAACCTTGTAGCTGTTAGGCAATAGTGCTAGCCACTGTACCACTGTGCTGCCCACCTTGGTGACCTGGATCCCTCTGTGTGCCATATGCACAAATAAAGGGGGGGCAGGGAGGACATGTCCCCAAACTTTGAAAAAAGCGAATTGTCCTCCCCAAATCATCAGCTCCCACCATCTGCTACACAGCTGAACAAAATGCATTTGAAGCATCGATGCGTCTTTCTTTAAAATTTGCTGCCTTTCTCATAAATTTGTAACTTTTTCCTCATTGTTCTCGTAAATTAACTCCTTTCTTTCCGTCTTAAATTTGAAACTTTTTCTTGTAAATGTTCTACTTTTCTAACCAGTAAATCTTGTGATGTTGAAAAGTCTAAAGTAGATCTCAAGTGTGAAAACGCTGGGCACCCCTGGTTTAACGCCTCTGCAGAACAAGCGTGTGTACATTGTGAGCTCACTGTCCGACTAGTTGCACTCGTACATGTTCATGGCGACCGCTGCGTCTCCTGTAGGGAGTATAAAGGCCTTCTAAATGTCTTCTTAATGAAAAAAAAAAAAAATGTGCATTTCTAAACATAACAGCAATATTGTACAGGTCATCTCATCTTTTTCTTTATTCTCTTTTGTCCGCCTGAGCACTAGTTCACCAGCCAGCAAATGTATGCCTGTATGTACGTATGTATGTGTGTGTGTGGTGGTGGGGGGGGGGGGTGATTTTTCGTACATTGTCGCTGTAATGGAATATTGAGTCAGACTCGCTCCATTGGGAAAAGAGGACACAGAAGAAGATGTTTTTCATTGTTTTGTTTTTTTTCCCCCCAGTCTTCCACCTGGATCCAAATGTCAGCTACACATTCGGAGGCAATACTTGTGATCGTAGTATTACAGTACAACTGTGTACAAAGAACAACCATGCTGTAATTTGAATGTCTGCGTAATGAAGTGTTCTGGGCTTTTTGCTACACACCAACTCTTGAAATAGGAATGAAACAGGATTCACTTGCGCCAAATTTGATGTTTGGTTTAAAAGAAAAAAGAAATGAGGGAAAAAGTTAAATTATGCCCCTGTGTCGCCATCTTTTCCCCACAAGTTTGTTAGTATTGTTAAATGTTTTATATTGTAATATTGATAGTTCTTAAATTATTGGTACCAAGTCCCCCCTTATCCTATGTCCAAAAAAAGTGCATTATCGCCCATGCTGCCTTGGTTGGCCTGGGAGGTTGTTTTTCTTTATTTTATTTTATTTTTTTTTTAAAGAAAGACGCCACTGTCCGTCTTTCCTGGGGGCGGGGGAAGGTGTTGCAGCCGCTGTGTAGCATCTCGTGACGAGCCGCAGGTCCACCCCCCCGCCCCTTCTGAAAACCCTTTACTCTGCAGGATGGAGGTCGCAAAATCTTAACTGTAGATTTTTTTAAACTCTTTTCTATGTCTTCTAGCTCGTAATTGAGTGAGATTTTTAGCATGGCATCACATCACTAATTTATAAACCCATTTTGTCTAACAACCCCTCACTCCAGAGCGTCTTTGTCACCTTTGCTTGAACTAAAAGGAACACACAATTGGGTGATTTCATGTTTTTCAAAAAAAAAAAAAAAAAAAGTCGCCTTGTGACAATCTGAGCTGATTTATTTTGTCAAACTCTTAAAATATTTGGAGGTTTAAGGGATAGGGCGGATAGAGAGGTTAAAAAAGGGGTCAAAAATGTTACATGCCTTCTTTAAAATGCTCACTGTATTAACCTGAAATCAAAGCTTTCAAAGAAGAAAACTGTCATTTACATTTTTTATTTACACCTCCAAAAGCAGCTTTTCTTGTGTTAATGTTTTTGAAATAATGAGCTCTGAACAATGTATGTATCTTCTAATATGCCAAATGTCTTTTTATAATGTAGTTTTCATGCACTGCTAAACAGAACAGGGCAGAGTGAGAGGCAGCTTTAAACTGTTGGGGTTTTTTTTTTTCTTTGGTTTGTAAAAGAGTGTGGAGCCCTTCTCTGTCGCACTCAGCCTTACTTCTCCTTAAAACTATTTGGCTGTTTGCACTACAGAGCGCTAACCTTTCTATTTCTCACATTTCATCCTCACTCTTTTTTTTTTTTTTTTTTACACTGAGATTTTTTTCTCTATCCTTGTGTCCCTTTTTTGTTAACACATCTTGTTCCTGCTTGGCTTTGCAGATCTTTTTTTTTTTTTAAATTTGTCTTTTCCTCCTCTTCCTCCATCACCATATCCTTCCACTATCTCTCACTGTATCTGTGTATTATTCTAGTAAATGGTAAGCAGAGGTGTCATTGTGGTAGTATACTCAGTGCTCAAAGGGTTGCTGATGGTAGAAACCTGTGCCGTTTGTAACATTTTAGCAATAACGTCAAAACAAAAGGGGACGTTTTTTTTAATAACATGCGTTAGTTTGTTTTTTGTACATATTTGCAGCTCCAGATCATGCTCAAATCTGTATGTCATTAATAAAAGAAGAAAAAAAAGGAGAAAAACTTGCAATATTGGCATAAAAATGAGAAATAAAAACGTGATATAAAATCTCAGTGCGTGTATGTTTTTGATTGTCATTTTGAAGCTTTAAGCACATTTTGTTACACTTCACTCGAGATACAAGCAAATAAAACCCGGTGCCTTTAGGATGTCAGCAGGTCCAGCCTTGTGCGAAGTCCAACTTGACCTCTGATTTTGTGGTAAAAGTCACCAAGTTTGTCTGGCTTTTTATGAAAGCACCAAGTTAGTCCATCATCTTTATACAACCACTTGGGTTCTTCATAGAGTTGACCAGGGCCAGTTTCACAAAGATAAACCTGGCTAAACCTCAAACGGACATAATGAAACTGTTAAGTCTTTAGCCACATGAGCGGCTAACTGTGGTAGTGGCTGGTTGGATCGTACATTGTTTACAGTGCTGTGAAAAAGTATTTGCCTCTCTCTTTCCTGCTTTGTTATAGTTTTGCATATTTCTCACACTTAAATGTTTCAGATCATCAAACAGATTTTAATATTTGACAAAGATAACCCGAGTAAATAGAAAATGCAGTATTTAAATGATTTCATTTATAACGGAGAAAAAAACTATCCAAACCTACCCAGCCCTATGTGGAAAAAGTAATTGCCTCTTGTTATATCATGAATTAACTGTGATTAACCACATTTTTTTTTTTTGGAAACCTGAGTTGAATTTCACTAGCCGCACCCAGCCCTGATTACTGCCAGACCTGCTGAATCAAGAAATCACTTGAATAGAACCTGTCTGACAAAGTGAAGTCGGCTGAAAGATCTCAAAAAGCAACACATCATGCTGTGATCTAAAGAAATTAAAGAACAATATCTAAAGAACTGCAGGCTTCACTTGCATCAGTTTGGACACTGGTCCATGATTCAACAATAAGAAACAGACTGAGAAAAATGGTCCATGGGAGAATTCCAAGGTGAAAACCACTGCTGACCAAGAAAACAGGCTTGTCACATTTGCCAAAAAAACATCTTGATGATCCCCAAGACTTGGGAAAAAATAATGTGGACCAACGAGACAAAAGCTGAACTTTTTGGAAGGTGTGCGTCCCGTTGCATCTGGCATAAAAGTAACAGATTTTCATAAAAAGAACATCATACCAACAGTCAAACATGGTGGTGGTAGTGTGATGATCTGGGGCTGCTTTACTGCTTCAGGACATGGAGGACTTGCCATAATTGATGGAACCATGAATTCTGCTGGTTCCAAGGTTGTCATAGCCAGGAGCGGCACTGGGGTTAAGCTCCCAGTGCTCATAAAATGCTCCTTATGGCGTGCGTCTCGAAAAGCCTCTGACAACTAAGTCCAACTCCTAGCCTGCCCGTGTGGTTTAGTCTCTAAGCCCGGCGGAACTGCTTTTACTAATAGGAGAAGGGGCGAGGGCGGATCTCTGGCGCCTTAAAACCAGATGCTTCGGGTAGATGGTGGCTCGTCAACCTGGGAAGGTAGCCCATCTAGGGGAAGGTAAACCCTGATTTCAAACCTCTGCTGCCTTGCGGCATACCCGGTCACGGGAAAGGCTTCGGGAGTCAACCCTGAGGAAAAATCCGGAGTCAGAGCCCCTAAGGCAGTTCTATGTTGTGCTCAACATCGTTCTGGCAGCTCCTGCAACGGCGCTGGTGCCAAACTGTAGCAGCCCTGCTGTTCCTTTGGATTCATCAGTGACGTGGAGAGGGGGGACATGCTGCATGGGCAACATCTTGTCCTCCATATCTTCCTGCCCAGGCTTGAATCCTACCAACGCCCAACGCTGGAAGGTAGAACACCGGATCACTGGAGAGGACACTCCAGCTTCGCCTTTGGCGTAGACAAAACACGGGGAATGACAGTTACCGGTTATAAGCCACTGCTCAATTGGCGTAGAGCGTGGCGCCAGGGGTTGTTCCCGACGGTGGGAGGGATCATCAGATCTCACTGGACAGCTACCGCCCGCCTCAAGCTGGGCAGCCCCCAGCCAATAAGGTGTTGTCCCGCCACAGCTTGCTTTCCTCATTGGGTGCATGGGGATAAGGAGAAATCCAAACAGCAGGCTGAGAACCTTCGCACCAGGCAAGACAATAAAACAAAAGAGACCAACTCTAAAACTGGGAACTTGGAACGTCCGCACTATGATGACAGGACTCGCTGCTAACCTCAAGGACATCAACGACACCAGGAAGACTGCCATCATCAATAATGAGCTGAAGAGACTGGGAGTGGATATCGCCACTCTCCAGGAAACACGGTTAGCTGATGCAGGCACACTGAGAGAGAAGGACTACACGTTCTACTGGCAGGGAAAGGGCAGTGACGAACACAGGGAACACGGAGTGGGCTTCGCAGTGAAGAACACTTTGCTGAAGATGGTGGAACCGGGCAGCACTGGCTCTGCACGACTCCTCACCCTCCGCCTGAACACCACTGAAGGCCCAGTCACCCTCGTCAGTGTGTATGCCCCAACACAGACAGCCACACCAGAGGCAAAAGACGAGTTCTACGAGAATCTGGCAACAACTGTCAGGATCATCCCCAACTCTGAACAACTCATTCTCCTTGGAGACTTCAATGCCAGAGTGGGTGCTGACCACGACTCCTGGCCCTCCTGTCTTGGACCTTTTGGCGTGGGCAGAATGAACGACAACGGACAGCGGCTGCTCGAGTTCTGCACATATCACGATCTGTGCATCACAAACTCGTTCTTCAAGACCAAGCCCCAACACAAGGTTTCCTGGCAACATCCGCGCTCAAAGCACTGGCACCAGCTAGACTTGATCCTGACCAGGCGCACCTCACTGAAGAACGTGCTAATCACCCGTTCGTTCCAGAGTGCAGATTGCGACACAGACCATTCATTGGTGTGTTGCAAGGTCAAGCTGCAGCTGAAGAAATTCCATCGTGCTAGACAACCTGGAAAGGCACGGATTGACACCAGCAAGATGGCCCAACCAGAACTTGTTGAGCAGTTTGCCTCCACCTTTGAGAAGGAACTTGGTGTACCACAAGGAGGAGAATCTGCAAAGCAGAAGTGGGAAGAGCTGCGAAACACCATCTACCGCACAGCCTTGGCTACCTTTGGGAGGAAGACCTCGAAGTCACAGGACTGGTTGATGCCAAGTTGACCGAGATGACCCCCGTCATTGAAGCCAAGCGCTCAGCACTTGCTGAGTACAAGAAGTACCCAAACGAGAAGAATCTCCAGATTCTCAGGGCTGCGAGAAGCAAAGTTCAGCAGACTGCTCGGCGCTGTGCCAACGAGTACTGGACTCAGCTCAGCCAAGACATTCAAACCGCTGCCATAACAGGGAACATCCGTGGTATGTACGATGGCATCAAGAAAGCACTTGGTCCGGCTCAGAGCAAGACGGCCCCCCTCAAATCTTCCACTGGGGAGATGATCACAGAGAAGAACAAGCAGATGGAGAGATGGGTGGAACACTACTCTGACCTCTACTCTAGACAGAACACCGTGACACCGTCAGCCCTTGATGCCATCGACTGCCTGCCATCCATGGACGAACTTGACGCCGAGCCAACCATCGACGAACTCAGTAAGGCCATTGATAGCTTGGCCGCTGGCAAGGCACCCGGCAACGACGGCATACCCCCTGACCTGATCAAGCACTGCAAGACCGCCCTACTGCTGCCATTGCATGACGTCCTCTGCCAGTGCTGGAAGGAAGGTGCCGTACCACAGGACATGAGGGACGCCAAGATCATCACCCTCTACAAAAACAAAGGGGAGAGAAGCGACTGCAACAACTACAGGGGCATTTCCCTCCTCAGCGTTGTTGGCAAAGTCTACGCACGAGTTGTTCTCGTTCGTCTACAGAAGCTTGCCGAACGTGTCTACCCCGAGTCTCAGTGTGGCTTCCGCGCTGAGCGATCGACGGTAGACATGATATTCTCCATCCGCCAACTCCAGGAGAAATGCAGAGAACAGAACATGCCTCTGTACGTCGCCTTCATCGACCTCACCAAAGCGTTCGATCTGGTCAGCAGAGAGGGCCTTTTCAAGATCCTGCCAAAGATAGGATGCCCACCAAAGTTGCAAAGCCTCATCGAATCGTTTCACACCAACATGCAGGGGATAGTGCAGCGCGATGGCAACGTCTCAGAGCCATTCAACATACGCAGCGGAGTGAAACAGGGTTGTGTACTTGCGCCAACCCTCTTTGGGATTTTCTTTGCTATGCTCCTGAGACATGTCTTCAGCACAGCAACAGAGGGAATCTACCTGCACACAAGATCTGACGGCAGGCTTTTCAACCTCGCCCACCTGAAAGCCAGAACCAAAGTACGCGAGGCTCTAATCAGAGACATGCTGTTCGCAGACGACGCTGCAGTCGCAACCCACACACAGCAGGAGCTTCAGATCCTGATGGACCGCTTCTCCCAGGCATGCAAGGACTTCGGGCTTACCATCAGCCTGAAGAAGACTAACGTCTTGGCGCAAGGCACGGAAGCACCACCAACCATCACCATTGATGACTACAAGCTGGAGGTCGTGAATCAGTTCACGTACCTGGGGTCCACGATCAGCAACAACCTCTCCCTTGATACAGAGATCAACAAGAGGATTGGAAAATCAGCCTTCACACTCGCTCACCTCACCACACGAGTGTGGGAGAATCCCAAACTCTCTGTCAAGACGAAGATGGCAGTGTACAACGCCTGCGTCATCAGCACACTGCTCTATGGGAGTGAGACGTGGACAACATACGCCCGGCAGGAAAAGAGACTGAACTCCTTCCACTTGCGCTGCATTCGCCACATCCTGGACATATCCTGGCAGGACAAAGTGCCCAACACAGAAGTTCTGTCCCGCGCCGGCCTTCCCTCCATGTTCACTCTACTCAGGCAGCGCAGGCTCCGCTGGCTAGGCCACGTTCACCGTATGGAGGATGGCAGAATCCCCAAAGACGTCCTCTATGGAGAACTGGCAACTGGCAGGAGAGACGTTGGCCGCCCACAGCTGCGCTTTAGAGACGTCTGCAAGAGAGACATGAAGGCCCTGGATATCAACACAGAGCGCTGGGAGGACCTTGCAACGGACCGCTCCAAATGGAGAGGCACCCTGACCAGACAGCTCAAGGCGGGTGAAGAGAGACTGACTGCTGCAGCAAATGAAAAAAGGACCCGCAGGAAGAACCGCCACAGACCCAGCAGCACGGAGACCACCCACAAGTGTGACCTGTGTGACAGGGACTGTCATTCGCGCATCGGCCTGTTCAGCCACAGGCGGTGCTGTTCCAGCAGAGTAGACGTTTAGGATTCTCTTCCATGGTCATCATAGACCGACGGAGGCCGACGACGAATTCTGCTATACTAGAAAATCCTGAAAGAGGGAGTCCAGCCATCAGTTTGTGTCCTCAAGCTCAAGCCCTTCAATGTGGCTGAATTAAAACAATTCTGCAAAGAAGAGTGGGCCAAAATTCTTCAACAGTGATGAAAAATACTCACTGCCAGTTATTGTAAACACTTGATTGCAGTTATTGCCATGAAAGGTGCACAACCAGTTGTTAGGTTTAGAGGGCAATTTTTCACAGAGTCAGGTAGGTTTGGATAACTTTTGAATAACTTTTCTCCCTTAATAAATGAAATCGTCATTTAAAACCTGCATTTTGCATTTACTCAAATTATCTCAGTCTAATTTTAAAATTTGTTTGATGTGAAACATTTAATTGTGACAAATATGGAAAAATATAAGAAATCAGGAAGGGGGCAAATACTTTTTCAAAGCACCGTATGCTGAACAATGACTGTTTTACACATTGTTAAAGGCGATGTATGCACTTTAATGACATGTCAACACAATCCTCAGAGGTGTTGATTAAATGTTTCTGACATGCTTTGGTCAAAATACCTCAGGGTTTAAATGTCGCAGTGTAGGAAACTCGAAATGAAGAGGCTGAATGATTTTTCAGTATTGGTTTATTCCATCTCAAGTCCTACAGCTCCTCTCTCAGTCAGGGAATGAAGAGGGCGAGCTGAAGTAAACCACATACCTTTATACTGTTACATCAGACACAAATCACATTCACATTAAACACAGAATTCCATTCATATCTAATCCTCCTATTGTCCTCTCGGCTTCTCTGTCTGACCCTAGGAGTCAGACAGTCTCTTCAGGTTCACTCTCAGATCTCACTTCTCCTCTAGTCCGCAGGGGGTCCCAACTCAATGTCCGTTTGAAGCGTGATGTCAATACACACTGCGAGCTCCAAGTTCCCTCATGTCTGGGTCTCTGCCAAGGAATATGTGAGCTACATAATGTTACGCCACATCACTCCCCCCGAAACGCCCAAGAACGGACATACACCAACCTTAAGTCAATAATGGACAGTCATACACACTATAGCCTGTTTTCCACTAGCCCAGCACACCTCGGTACGGCTTGATTCACTTCAGTACGGCTCGGAATGCTTCTGTCTCCATTAGCACGGTGTTGTGCTTGTG
Organism: Pholidichthys leucotaenia; assembly: GCA_020510985.1. NCBI lineage: Eukaryota > Metazoa > Chordata > Actinopteri > Cichliformes > Pholidichthyidae > Pholidichthys > Pholidichthys leucotaenia. The sequence goes on from CM035836.1 coordinate 158,268,451, forward strand.
CTGTGATGGTTTGTGTTAGGAGGTTTTAGAAGCGGGGCGGCAGCAGATTCTCAGCGAGGCGGGGCCACACTCCCGTGACGTTACACACCCGACTGAGTCCTTATTTACACGAGACAAAAAATGGAGGATCCAAGGATTATTGCCTTGCTCGCTCTGTGGTTTTATCTCACAATTAATTTTATCTCATAATTAAGCTGCAACAACACAAGTCACTTTTGTTTTGAATTAACTGCCAAATGACCTAGAAATAATGAGCTGAAACTTGTTTTTATTCGTATTAAATAATGAGACGGTGGCACACTGGCCAACACCAAATTGTATTATTTTTTACATCCTAGGGCATTTTGGATGTACTGAATTAAATTTTTTTTTATGTTTTTCACCTTCAGGTCAACGTTTGGAACAACAGTATTATTATTTTCCATTTAGATGATGCTACACTCCTTCTAAAGTATTGTAAATCTCTGAATTTGGAATGCCGATAGAACATTCAATTTACATATACTTGTACCTACTTTGACTTGGTGCTAATTTTTTATGATATTTCAATAAAAAGAACAGAAAGCTTACAAAAAGATTTCTTTTTTGGTCTAGTTAAAAATTACATTACCTTTACAATGGTTGACCCCTGACAGGATGATTAGCATCATTTTGATCAGACTAGGCCACATGTGTCAAACTCAGGCCCGCGGGCCAAATTTGGCCCGCAGTGTAATTATAATTGGCCCGCGAGATCATATCAAATGTGCATTAGAGCTGGCCCGCGGTATATACTGTACCGCTAATACTACAAATCCCACAATGCTTTGGTAGTATGTTGGCGCGCAGTCGAAACCGGCAAGCGCTCCTTTTTTCTGTTGACAGTCATTGACAACCATGCTCCAGTCACATCGGACAAATTAATTTCACCCTCCACAAAAATGGCCAAACGAAAGATGGACAACAGGAGCTTTCAAGACAGGTGGGAGGCAGATTATCTGTTCACGAATATAAAGGACAGACCTGTTTGTCTTGTGTGTGGAGCTAACGTGGCTGTAACAAAAGAATATAACATAAGAAGACACTATGAAACAAAACATTATGAAAAGTACAAGGACCTGGAGGTAAAGCAGAAGCTGCAGAAGGTGGAGGAGATGAAAAGAAGTCTGGTTTGCCGGCAGACTATGTTAATGAAAGCAAAATCAAAAAGTGAAGCTGCTGTAAAGGCCAGCTTTATTGTGGCAGCAGAGATAGCAAAATCAGCCCGGCCCTTTAATGAGGGAGAGTTTGTCAAAAAGTATATGGTCAAAGTTTGCGACATCATGTGCCCAGATAAAAAGCAAGAATTTTTAAATGTGAGCCTGAGCAGAAACACCGTGGCTGAGCGCGTGTGTGAGCTTTCCACTAATCTACATGACCAACTAATAAAAAAGGGAAAAGATTTTATTGCATACTCCCTTGCTGTGGATGAGAGCAGCAACACGTCTGATACTGCCCAGCTGTCAATCTTCATCCGTGGAGTAGACTCAAGCCTGTGCGTCACAGAGGAACTTTTAGGATTAAAAGCAATACATGACACCACCACAGGAAAAGATATCTTTGAAGAGGTATCCAAATGTATAACTGAAATGATCCTGCCTTGGGATAAACTTGTGGGACTGACGACAGATGGTGCGCCCGCGATGTGCGGTCAAAAGAGTGGATTGGTCGGCAGGATTCAGGAGAAGATGCGGGAGGAAGATGCAGGTGAACTTACAGTTTATCACTGTATCATACATCAGGAAGCGCTCTGTGGCAAAGCTCTGCAAATGGAACATGTTATGAGCTCTATAAAACGAGTAATCAACTTCATAAGAGCCAAAGGTTTGAATCACCGGCAGTTCAAGTCTTTTTCTGGAGGAGTTGGATTCGGAATACAGAGATGTGCCCTATCACACAGAGGTGAGATGGCTAAGCAGAGGAAAAGTACTGAACAGATGTTTTGAGCTACTTGAGGAAATCTGTCAGTTTATGGAAAACAAAGGGAAGGACACAACAGAGCTGAGAGATAAAAAGTTTCTGTGTGAGCTTGCATTTCTGTCTGACATTGTGAGCCATCTCGATGTGCTTAACCTGCAGCTTCAGGGACGGGGCCACATCATCACAGACATGTACGCAGCAGTGAGGGCCTTTAAAACTAAGTTGTGTCTGTGGAAGACTCAGATGCTGCAAGGAAACTTGGGTCATTTTCCGTGCTGCCAAACCATGGTAGAGCAAATTTCTCCTGCCGTGCTGCCTAGCGCACAATTTTCTGAAAAAATCAACGCGCTCAGCGCCGAGTTTTCCCGGCAATTTGCCGACTTTGAGGCTCAGAAAGGGAGATTTGAACTGCTCAGTAACCCGTTTGCGATCGACGTGGAAAGCGCACCAACCAGCCTCCAAATGGAGCTAATTGAACTCCAGTGTAATGACATGCTCAAATCAAAATATGACTCTGTTGGTGCTGCGCGGTTTCCATGTTTCCTCCCCGACACAATGCCTCAATTACGCACCCAAGCTGCTCAGATGCTCTCAATGTTCGGCAGCACATATCTATGTGAACAACTGTTCTCTATGATGAAGGTGAACAAAACACCTCACAGAAGTCGACTCACTGATGAACACCTTCACTCCGTCCTGAGGTTTTCCTCAGCTCAGAGCCTGACCCCAGACATTGATGAACTTGCATCTAAGAAAAGATGCCAGGTATCTGGCTTAGACCAATGTGCAGAGTAAATCAGAGTGTAGCAAACTGAGCTTGAATATATCTGTTATTTATGCACTTTTTCTACTGCAAGGCATGGTCTGTTAATAGTTGAAATGTTGGATTTTTATTGAATGACATTATTATTTTTGGTTCTTTTGTTGTTGGCTTTGAAAAAGATTTACTTTAAAAAGGAACTTGAAAGGATACGGGAAGAGACATACTTTATTTATTTAAATAAGAAATGAATACCACTGATGTGTCTTATTTCAAATTTAATTTCTCATGTGTTTGTAATATCAAGCTTTGGTTGTTCCAGATTCTGTGTTTAAGCAAAACTAAAGTTTGTTTCCATATGAAAAGGTTAAACATTACATATCAGTTGCAGTTAATTTTTCAATAAATATTGAGTTTGGCCCGTGACTTTACTTCACTGCTTAATTTTGGCCCACTGTGAATTTGAGTTTGACACCCCTGACCCAGAGTATAAAGGCTATGGGCGGAAGGGGTTCGCCCTCTTCGCCTAGTAGATGCCCTGGCCTGCAGGAGAGTGTCGAAAGCCTGCACAGTCTTGTCAGTGAATTCTGTTAATAAAGCTCCGTTAACGGTACTCCCGCTCTGTCATTATTGTCTAAGTTATGGACACAACATTTGGAGACAAGGTAAAAGTGGTTATGGAGAGGTCTGTTGCCAATTTTCAGCCATTTTTGGAGACACCTGGCGAGCCACCTGTGGCGTGGTCTCGGTGGTTCGCCACATTTACCAACTACTTGGTTGCTCTAAACCTCGGCGAGCTAGAGAAGCTTCGTGCGAAGGCAATTTTAGTCCATAATTTGGGCATGGAGGGACAGAGGATTTTGGAAAACTTAGTAGGAGCCGATAGCTTTGACGAGGTTGTGGAGCTAATGGCGCACAATTTTCGCGCTCCTGGAAACATCACTGTCCGACGCATTCAGTTTCAACAGCACCGCCAGCGGACGGGAGAGTCTGTTAAAAAGTTCATTGCAGACCTCCGTGAGCTGGCGAGGGAATGCAAATTTGGAAGCCTGGAGGATGAAATGGTTCGGGACCAGCTAGCGGAACATGTCCGGTGTCCTGCTGCTCGGTCTAGGCTTTTGACCCACCCAGGTGAGCTGACGTTGGCCGCTGCTATCGAGCTAGCATAGCAATTTGAGACAGTAGTGAGAGGTCTCCGAGAGAGAACATCTCCGACCCAGGATGAGCCTCGCTTGAGGGCACTGAATTTGGACCCTGAGGAAGAGGACAGCGGGGATGACGATTATGCCTCCGTGGTCAAGATTAGGTCCTCCCCAGGTCTGCCCAGATGTTATGGCTGTGGGTCCCCTAAACACTGCTATAAGTCCAGGGAATGTCCGGCAAGAGGCAAGCATTGTGGGAGGTGTGGCTTGTTAAATCACTTTGCCAGGACTTGCAAGAATTTTGAGCGGAGGGATCGACAGCGTGAGGTGCGTCCCTTCCCGAAGACTCCAGCGATAGTTCATACGGTCTCACCGGAGATGAATGGACGGATCAGTTGTGTGGTGTCACTGGATGGCGTCAAGGTGCCGCTTTTGGTGGATACCAGAGCGGTGATCTCCGTTTTGAACCTGGCGACAGTGAGAAGTCTGTTTCCCTGCCACCGCATCGATAAATGGGCAGCACCCTATTTTGGCTACGGTATCAACAGGCTGGCTGTCTTGGGATTTTTGGAGATGGAGGCGAAGTACAAATCCGTAACACTGCCAAGCGTTCAGGTTATTGTCACCACCTACGGAGTCAATATAATGGGATGCAACATGTTTTATGGATTGGGTTTTTCTATCGCCAATGACACCAGAGAGGAGTGGTCAGGCTGTGGGTTGTGGAACCGACCTACTCCATGTGTGGAAGATGAGGAGGTGTGGGATCCTGATTGGTCCGGCATTTCTGAGGAGAAACACATCCGTCACCGCGCGATGCCGCCCCGGGATGGACCCGATGCCAGTGTCCATGGTACCCTTGGTGTGGGTGCTGGATGGCACGACGGGACCCCCGTGGTGACTAGTAAGCCCGTGGCGCCTGCGCTGAGGATAGTAGGGGGCGAGACCACAGAGCGCAGTGTCAAGTCGCTCCAAGCAACGGCCCTCCAAGACGACAGTGAACCGGACCTGCGAGACGACCGGCTCCGAGGAGGAGGATCACTTACATCGTAGTGACCAGAGAAAGCGGAACAGGACTCCCCTGCAGATTGGTGTTGGAGTTTGTTCATGGGTTGAGACTTGGCTGAGAGGGACATGTGGGACACACGGAAGACGCGAGGACCAGGGGCGGCTCCAGGTGACGGCTGCCCGGGCTGATGGACATTCGGGCCTGTCTGAAGAGACGTGGAGGCACACCAATGAACTACGTCGCGTGGTGGAGAAGAGGAGATGGCGCAGTTCATCCCCAGAGACCAGGAAAAGGAGATGCTCTGGGAGGGAACCACGAGAAGATAATCCGGGGGGAGGGCGCTCCACAGGGTGTGTTAATTGACTGGGAAGTGCGTTTGTTCACATGTTGTAAGCCCATCCCTGTGTCATGTTGTGCATAGTTTTAGTCTTATTGGTGTGGGCCCCGGGTGTTTAGATTAAGAGTAAATGAAGTATTTTATAAATTGACTGCTAAATCTTAAGAGACATTGATTATATTTAGAAATTGTGTAATTTAGTTAAAAAATAATAATAATAAAGAAAAAAAGAAGTATGTTGAATGTCACTAGTTGATTAATGTGAATATTGATAAAGGAGAGGAAAACACTGAGGAAACACTGAGTGTCTGATTTGAATATGTAAATGTTTGAATTGTCTTTATGAAGGATTGGAAATTATTGTTGCTCATGTGGGAGCTGCCCAACACCTTTGTGATTGAAATGTGTCCAAATGCGGGGTGAGTGTGTTGGGGGTGGGGGCCACCACTAGGGGTTTAGATATGTTTGTGATTATATTGTTAATTGTTTACTATTTTCATGTATATATTGTAACTGTTCTGGAATTAATTTTCTTTTAGAAACACCGTGTCTTTTATTTTGATAGACTGATACGGATGAGGCGGCAGAACAACCCACCTGGCTGTGTAGGAGGCGCTGGTAGTCTATCCAGTGTCCCCAGCCTTGGTTGTGTGAATGGATAGGTTGTTTGTGTATTTCTGTACATTTGTTTTATTGTTAGAGTGTGAGTCGGGAGATAAATTTGGGTGGGCCAACCCGTGCGCTTGCATTTTTTTTTTTTTTTTGAAGGGGGAAAAATGTTACCTATGAAAATAGTTAGTAGTAGCAAGATGGCGGCAGGGTCGGCCGGGGAATAGATGGGGGTGGCGAACTGCCTGTTCCAGTAGTGACGCCACCCAGAGTATAAAGGCTACGGGCGGAAGGGGTTCGCCCTCTTTGCCTAGTAGACGCCCTGGTCTGCAGAAGAGTGCCGAAAGTCTGTACAGTCTTGTCAGTGAGTTCTGTTAATAAAACTCCGTCAACGGTACTCCCGCTCTGTCGTTGTTTTCTAAGTTATGGACACAACACCAACCAGTAAACTTACTGGGATTGTTATATTTTATATTCTTTTACCCAAAGTAGGCATGCAACACAAAACAAAAAAACCCTTCCAAATCCAACATGATCCATCAAACAAAGAATTTACAGCACACTATTGAGGTCATGGTATCAACACTGAAACATACTTGTACAAGGAAATAAATAAGGAATAATTTGCTACATCGATGCTGCTATATTTACCAGGAAATCAGGTGGGTAATGCTGGGAATTCACTCTTTGAAGAGGAATTGCAGGTGTGTTTGGTCCCACAAAAAAGTGATAAAGCCTCTTCACTTGCCACGGTACATTCCCCTTAGGTACACACGTAGAGTGGGTCAAGGACAGAACTGTTTGTGCAGTAGCGGACTTTGTTTTGAAGTTGTTGACCTGCTGCTTAGGCACTGTAAGTCTGCTGAGGATGGTCAGTGAAGTCCCTTTTTTTTTTTTTTTTTTTTTTTTTTTACAAATACAGTGTTTCTAGAACACAAGTGATTCCAGGGTTCCTATAGTTGAAAATCCAATACAGTCAATACAGCTCAGTGTGGTTTTAAAATGTTCCTCGGCCAAATGCCTAATGTTAAAAAAAAAAATGCATTAGGAAGCGGGAACAAATTACTTTAATCTGCCCATACGAAAAGCTGAAGTAGCCCGTTCTTCTTCCGTTCTGATACATGTCCCGCTACACGCTGTGCCACCAAAACGCATGATAGTAACAGGTTTGCACTGTGGTTTGTTCAGATCACTGACAATTCACTACTATAATCTACTATAAATAAAATCTTTGTGATTACCCCACCCCCACCCTTCAGCCAGCATTTGTTTGCAATTACTTCCATAAAGGGGGTCAAGTTCAGACACTTGCATTTTTATACATAAAAAATAGAATTAGCGCCACAAGTCAAACAGTGTAGCATAGTTAACATTGTCACACAAACACACAAAAAATAATATCTGTGATGGTGCACATTTGTGACCTGTCAAAATTTTGCTTGTAATTTATATTGGTATTTTTTTTTTACCATAATATTTAGCTTTTTTCCACAATTACAATGCTAATAGCTAAGCTAACCACTTCCCAGCTCTGTCAAATTTCAGTCAAACTTCCTCTTAAAACCTGATTTACTTCATGTGTACTGTAACCAAACATTCACAAACTCAGGTTTTAGTAAGAACTTGTACATATTCGCTAAGTAAACTGCACTTCAATCACTGAATTTCTGAGAAAGATGGCTGATCTGATTTTTTTGCTCAAGCTCCTATCTTATTGAGAGGCGAATAGGGCTGTCTACACATCTGGGTACTTGCATGTGAACGCGCAAACCTGGAGAGTGGGGAGGTGCGAAAAACTGGCAGTTTACCATTGAAACAATACGGCACATCGATATTATGACGAGCTTTCACCACAAGATCAGATCAGATATGATCAAAAACTGTAAATTTTTGATCTCAAAAAGTGTCCCTACCATCTACCAGTCAGTATGTGGGAGAATGATCCAACGGAGTGGCCAGAAAAAAATATTTATTGATATTTGTAACTATGAATAGATGCGCCAGCTTCGCTGTGCATTGGAGGGACACTCTAATAATAGAAAATAAATTGTACCTGCTGTGGAAATCCCCCAAAAGCCATCATGTTTAGGTTTGCAAAATTTATCCACTGGAGCTCACAGGAAAAACAGCCTCCCGTCTCGTGTAGGGGAGACGCTGTTTGTTTACACTCGTTTACCCTCGTTAATCCCAACACTTTGTTTAGCTCTACAGAGCTTTGGTCCATTTGTCAGCAGGTGTCAGTCTTATTTTTAAACTAGTTAAATTGCAGTGTTAATATGTTTACTCTGAGGCTGATTAGCGGCTCAAATTGGAATGAATATTCCTACCGAGCCAACGCGTTTCTATGCTAACGCTGGTCTAACTATTAACTCCCTCGGATGCAAATTCGAGTGTTTTTTGCTTTAACTTTATGTGTACGCAAGTTTCTTTTAATGATAAATAAGAGGCATAGTTTGGTTAAGAGACATACCTGTTATAAAGTGGTCAGAACAGACGGAGATGTGGGTCATATCATCCCTCAGCCAACTCGTATGAAAAGGCGGCCCACAAAATCCTCCTTTGGTAATCTCTGCTGGCTGATGTGAATCGATAAAACGTATTTCTGATTGCTATCACCATCTTTCATACGATGGTGATGGCTACATGAGCCAGCTGTGCACCATTTCGGCATTTTCTTTGTTTAAATTTAGCTAACCATAGAAATACATTGAAATTGCCATTTATTCATCCTCGCCATACTGCTAGGGCGTGTTCATGTGATCAGTGATGTAAGCGTAGACAGCCCTATGCTGACAAACATTGCGATTTTTGGATTTGCCAACTTATTTGAGGAATGTTCCCAAAAATCAGGATTCACCTCTGTCATTAGCAACATTTAACAATGTTTAGTGACAATTAGCAACATTCATGTGAATGTTTGTGAAAGTAGTTGCAAAAGACGGCAAACATTAGTAAGCGTTAGCAACAGCGTTTGCTACGATTACCAACTATTTGCCACTTTTTCACCGCTGTTGGGGGAATGTTTTGGACTTTTGTCAACTCCAGGTAAAACATAAACTTCAGACTTTCAGGTCAGCTACAAAACATGTTGATTATGATATTATTACAGTGTTTTTATGACAATCTGAAACACCATTTAATGTGATTTAGCTCATCCGAGTTGAACTCTGTCAACAAGCCTTTCCTGTTCACTAAAGAAACTGCCTACCTTGTATACGTAGAATGCATATACAACCTGGCTTATGTTCCATGCAAAATGCTTTTCTGCTTCATTAGAGCACCACCGTTCTGTGTCAGACTTGTGGCCCCCCAAAATGAATCAAGCCTCAGTCAGACGCGCAGGACTACATGCTTTAAGGAGAACTTTAGTTTGAGCGCACAGAATGTTCTCAGCTTCTGTTCCACCATTTTTTTGCCTTCCTTCTCATGTCACACAAGAGTTAAGCGTTGAGCTAAAACAGCGCCACTGCTCATAAACTACTCCTATAATTGATATGAGGGCTTTACATTAATACGACACACCACATATTCTCCTCACACGTTTGCCCTTACATACATAGATGTGAATCTATTTTATGTCAGCTCATTCCACGCTCGGACACCGGTGTACGTGAAGCGTGTGCTGCCTCCACTTGGCAGGGTATGACCATTCTGCTCAGGGCTTTTTGGCACTGCTCTTGATCTGCCCACTTCCTCTTTAGTCACTTTGCTTCCGGCTGACCTCCCTAAACCGCGACACAGCCTGCCGGCCCTCCTGGAGCAGCTGCAGCAGGTGAAGGTGGCCAGCATGCCCTGGCGGAAGCGCTTGTTCATGAAGCAGTAAATGATAGGGTTGACGCAGGCGGAGGTGTAGGACAGCAGGTGAATGAAGGAGATGGGCGCCCCAGTCAGGCGGTAGGCTGAGTGCTTGTCGAAAGCCTGCCAGGCGTTGACCACGAAGATGGGAGTCCAGCAGAGGAAAAAGAGGAGGACGATGACCAGGAGCATCCGGATCACACGTTTCTTGGCCATCAAGTTGGAGGTGGAGTTGCTGCTGCACACACGGCCCACCATGGGGTTATTACCGGGGTTTCCTGAGCCAAGTGTCAAGCTCTTCTTTTTGGATGGCTGCAAGTAGCAGCCGTCACTGTCCCCAGGTCTGATGCTGCTGGTGCTGGACTGTCTGTCTGTGGGGGAAGAAAAAAAGATTTTGTTTTCTTGGCAGCAAAAATAGATAAAAGGGTCTTGTTGGATCTTCATGTGCCAGTGAAAACCAGAAATAATCATCCAAATAACAAGTGGTAAGAAGTGTACTGAAATATGATTGATCACAATGCTGTCAAACTTGATGTTGACTTTTTTTGTTCTTGCAAAAGAAACTTTGAATAGACCAAAACCCCTTAAGAATTAATAATACAAAAGCAGTCATAGGGAAAACCATGCCTGAGTACTTTATTCTAATGGTGAGAATGTTCTTTTTGTGGTTATTCTCCAAACTACAGAGATATGAAAAAGTTTTTGCCCCCTTCCTAATCTCTCTTTTGTGTGCGTTAAATGTTTCAGATTAAACAAATTTAAATATTAGACAAAGATAACACAAGTAAACACAAAATGCAGTTTTTTAAATGAAGTTGTTTATTAAGGGTAAAAAAAATCCAAACCTACATGGCCATGTATGAAAAAGTGACGCCCCCCACCCCCTTAAAACCCCACTGTTTTGGAAAGCTGAGTTCAATTTCTCTAGCCACACCCAGGCCTGATTACTGCCACACTTGTTTTCAATCAAGAAATGACTTAAATAGGACCTGCCTGACAAAGTGAAGTAGACCAAAAGATCCTCAAAAGCTAGAATCATGCTGAAAGAAATTCAGGAACAAATGAGAAACAAAGTAATTGAGATCTATCAGTCTGGAAAAGATTATAAAGCCATTTCTAAAGTTTTGGGACTTTATCGAACCACAGTAAGAGCTATTATCCACAAATGGCAAAAACATGGAACAGTGGTGAACCTTCCCACGAGTGGACTGCTAAACCAAAATTACCCCAAGAGGTCACAGAAGACCCCACAACAACAGCCAACGAACTGCAGGCCTCACTTGCCTCAGTTCAGGTCAGTGTTCATGACTCCAGCATAAGAAAGAGACTGGGCAAAAATGGCCTGCATGGCACAGTTCCAAGACGAAAACCATTGCTGAGCAAAAAGAACAAAGGCTCATCTCGGTTTTGCCAGAAAACATCTTCATGATCCCCAAGACTTTTGGGAAAATACTCTGTGGACTGACGAGACAAAAGTGGAACTTTTTGGAAGGTGTGTGTCCCATTACATCCGGTGTAAAAGTAACACAGCATTTCAGAAAAGGAACATCATCCCAATAGTAAAATATGGTGGTGGTAGTGTGATGGTGTGGGGCTGTTTTGCTGCTTCAGAACCTGAAAGACTTGCTTTGGCAAATGGAACCATGAATTCTGCTGTCTACCAAAAAAATCCTGAAGGAAAATGTCCAGCCATCTGTTTGTGACCTCAAGCTGAAGCACACTTGGGTTCTGCAGCAAAACAATGATCCAAAACACACCAGCAAGCCCACCTCTGAATGGCTTAAGAAAAACAAAACGAAGACTTTGGAGTGGCCTAGTCAAAGTCCTGACCTGAATCCGATTGAGATGCTGTGGCATGACCTTAAAAAGGCGGTTCATGCTCAAAAATCCTCCAATGTGGCTGAACTACAACAATTCTGCAAAGATGAGTGGGCCAACATTCCTCCACAGCGCTGTAAAAGACTCATTGCCAGTTATCGCAAATGCTTGATTGCAGTTGTTGCTGCTAAGGGTGGAACAACCAGTTATTAGGTTTAGGAGGCAATCACTTTTTCACACAGGGCTATGTAGGCTTGGCTTCTCTCCCCCCCCCCCCCGCTTAAAAAACACCTTCATTTAAAAACTGCATTTTGTGTTTATTTGTGTTATTGTTGTCTAATATTTAAATTTGTTTGATGATCTGAAACATTTAAGTGTGACAAATATACAAAAAAATAAGAAATCAGGAAGGGGGAAAACACTTTTTCACACCACTGTAAATTCTTCATAACTTTAGTCTGCTCCCTTATTTACAGGTTTTGCCACATATTTGATTTAGCAAGGATATTTATGCTAGATGCCTTTCCTGGTGCAACCCTCCCCATTTACTTGGGCTTGGGACCAGCACGAGGAGTACACTGGCTTGTGCTCCCTGCAGCTGGGTAACCAACGTTCATTTTGACATTCTATTATATTGAGCACCAAGCTAAAAGGCAGAAAGTACCATGTTTATATGGTCTTTGGTATGACTTTGCTGGGGCTTGAACCCACAACCTCCCAGCTTTTTTTTTGGGGGGGGGGGCTCTACAACTGGGCCACCACTCCACTTTATTTCACTTTCTAAAGTTTTGACAATCCGCTACTGAGAATAGCACCTCAGGACAAACCTTTTATACACTCTAATTAATAGCAGGTGTTCAAATTCAATCATCCAGCTACATCTAGTTCACAACAACCATTACTATTTGAGAAGAACTGCAAATTTTAAAGAAAAAAGGTCACATAAATTTAAATAAAAGAAATAGCAAATAAGAGAAAAATCTCAAAATTGTAAATATAACTCTTTTTTTTGCTAATTTATAAGTCTTAAGTTGCAAACTTAAAGAAAAACAAATTAAAGAGGATGCAAATTTTACAACTCCCCCCCCCACACACAAATTTTAAAGAAAACTTTAAAAGAATTTGTGATGGTTTAAAAGTAATTTTAAACAGAGACAAATGTCAAAAATTTAGGAAGACACCCCCCACACACACACACACAAATATTTAGAAGAAAGAAAATAGTATATTTATAATAACAAATTAAATTTTTATATAAAACTGACAGATTTACTAGTATAAAGTCACAAATGTACAAGAAAAAATGTAACTTTATGAGAAAAAATACACTCTTGCCAGGAAAAAACAAAACAAATTTATTGAAGAGAAGTAGTATTTTTAAAACTGGGGGGTGGGGGTGGGGATTTCAACATGAAACACCGTCTCCGTGCCCTTTTTTGTCCGTACCTCTGCTCGTCTTCCTGTTGGACAGCTCAAACTTGATACCCATGTAGAGCTCGACGGAGATAAGGCCATAGGCTGTCATCATGATGATCCCAGGGATCAGGAAGAGGACCAGCAGCAGGGACACGTACCTGCCAGCAATGCATTATGGGAGCTAAGTGGTTGTGTTAATTGTGTCTCATCCAAATGAACAAAACAGCCAAATTGCTTCGTGAACATTAGAAACAGCTGCAAGCCTATGTAGGACAAGTCATTAGGAAATAAATTAGACGTCATTACCATGAAGTCATGCTGATGTAATGAGATATTTTATGTATTTGTGGTATTTCCTTCATACTTTACAAGAAAAAAAGGCATGAGATGAGTCAAATTTCAGAGAAAAATCAGATAACTTTTTTAAAAAAAAAAAAAAATCCTTTCTTCCTGCTACTCAGGTAATTTCTTTGGTGACTGCTGTTCCATATACATGAGCTGTTAACATAACAAGGTAACACTACTTTTACTTGAGGACAGTTTTGGGATATGCTGTCCAACCCAGTGTAGCAGTATCGGCTAAAACAGCTGACTGCACAGTAAAAAAGGAGAAAAAAAACCACCTGTGCTTTTGCTTTTTCAAGGGTCAGAGCTGTGTTTTGCCTGACAATGTTCCCACTTGGCCGTCTCTCACCATCAGCACCAGACTGAGTGGATCAATAAAGTGGCCGTCTGAAGCTAGCACCGGACTATATTAGCATCTTAGTGTGAAGAGACCTTGAATGTATGAAGCACTCTAATGCACTTTGTTTCAGCTCACCAGGACTGCTGGATGACTTCGTTGGGCCACACCAGCCGGCACATGTGCCCCGTGCTGTTGTTGAGGCGGGTGAAGGGCCTGAGGGTGCTGGAAATAGGGTAAGGCAGCATCAGTATGAAGGACGCCACCCAGGTGCCGGTGATGACCTTGGCGGCATGAGATTTGGTCTGCCACGCCCGGGAAGTCAGCGGGTTGCAGATGGCGCTGTAGCGCTCCAGGGAGATCGCCACCAGGTTGAAGGTGGAAACGCTAACAGAGACCCCTGCATGGATCAAGAACATCCAGAATTAAAACAGAGAATATCTGTTGTCAGAAGTTATTGAGGAAAACTCTCCCCCATCCCTTTCTTGTCTTTCATAAGATATGGTATGAGTAGACATGCATAATGCAAGGATATGGTTTGCGCGTTGACTATTCAGGCTCATGACATTGGAATCATCACTTTTAACCCTTTGAGTCTTTAACCCCCAAAACTATATCCACTGGCTACAGTGGCTGTGTACAAAGTTTGGTGAGCCTAGTTTCATCGGTTCTTGAGTGGGCGGACAGACAGAAGAGACTGTGGGAAATAATTTGGGATGGGGTAAAAAAAAATCAATACAATGCAATATTGTGATACTTTATTAAATATTATTAATAAATGTTGCACATATAAACTTACGTACAGACGTGGACAAAATTGTTGGTACCCCTCTGTTAATGAAAGAAAAACCCACAATGGTCACAGAAATAACTTGAATCTGACAAAAGTGGTAATAAATAAAAATTCTATGAAAATTAACCAGTGAAAATCAGACAATGCTTTTAAATTGTGGTTCAACAGAATTTTTTAAAAAACAAACTCAATAAAGTTTAAAAGGCACGGCGCAGACATTCCAGCACATGATGGATGCAGTGTTGCGAGATCTGCTGTTTGTGTTCGTTTACCTGGACGACATCCTGGTGACCAGCGTGTCCGAGGACGAACACGTAGCTCACCTCAGGACAGTTTTCCAGAGGATGGAGGAGCACGGATTAATAATCAACCCGGCGAAGTGCCAGTTCGGGGTGACGAGAATCGATTTTTTTGGGCCACTGCATCTCATCGGAGGGCGCAATACCCTTACCAGACAAAGTGCATGCAGTGGCAGATCTTCCCCGGCCTCAGACGGTCAGGGTGCTGCAGGAGTTTTGGGGGATGGTTAACTTTTACAACCGTTTCTTCCCCCACGCAGCCCAGCTCATGCAGCCGTTGTACACCGCGCTTAAGAAACAGAAACTGGCGGACAGAGTCGAGTGGACTCCTGAGCGAGAGCAGGCGTTTTCCGAGGTTAGAACAGCCCTGGCGAAACGCCGCACTGCTGGCCCACCCGGACCCGGTGGCTCGGATAGCGATCACTACCGACGCGTCGGACGTGGCCATAGGGGCCACTGTGGAGCAGCGCATCGCAGGTTCTTGGCAGCCGCTTGCTTTTTTTAGGAGGTCTTTGCGTGACAGTGAGCGTAAATACAGCATTTTCGACAGGTGGTTACTGGCTCTCCACCTGGCCATACGCCACGTCCAGTTCTGGCTGGAAGGGCGCACCTTCACTGCGTTCGTGGACCACAAGCCACTAACGTACGCTATGGCCAAGGTTTCGGAACCATGGTCGGGTCGGCAGCAGAGACAGCTGGCCGCAATCTCGGAGTTTATGACCAACATTCAGCATGTGGCCAGTAAACTCAGCGTGGTGGCGGACTGCCTCTCGCCCGCATTAATGGCCCCAGTCTACGTGGGGATAGATTACACGGCCATGGCCGCTGAGTAGATCGGCGATGCAGACGTTTGCGCGCTCCAGTCTGGACCAACAAGATTAAGGCTGGAGAGCAGAGTACTGCAAGACGCCCCCCCCCCAATCTGTGACGTCTCCACGGGCCGCCTGCGCCCGGTGGTCCCACGCGCTTGGCGCCACTGCGTTTTTGAGTCGGTTCACTCCCTGGCGCACCCAGGAGTGCACACATCAGTCAAAATGGTGGGAGCAAAGTTTGTCTAGCCGAGCCTGCGCAAACAGGTGAAAGATTGGGCTGCAGCCTGCGTAGCGTGCCAGCGAGCCAAAGTGCACAGGCACACAAAATCCCCTTTGGAGCCGTTCCATATCCCAGGTAAGAGGTTCGACCACGTTCATGTGGACCTCGTGGGCCCCCTCCCGCCATTGCAGAGGTTCACGCACCTCCTGACAGTGGTGGACCGCACCACATGCTGGCCCGAAGCAGTTCCGCTAGCTTCCACCGCGTCCGCAGATGTTGCACGTGCTTTTTTGACAACATGGGTGGCACGTTTCAGCGCCCCTTCGGATATCACGTCCGGTCGGGGCCCGCTGTTTGTTTCCGACCTCTGCTCCACCATGGCCTGCAGCCTGGGCATCACACTTCATCGCACGACCACGTACAACCCCTAGGCCAATGGGTTATGCGAGCGTTTCCATAGGTCACTTAAAGCAGCGCTCAGGGCTTCGCTTACAGATGCAAATTAGGTGGACCGGTTGCCGTGGGTTCTGTTAGGGTTACTTTCAGCACCGAAGGAGGATTTGGCAGCCTCCCCAGCAGAGATGTTTTTTTTCCCAGCTGCTGCGGCTCCCAGGGGAATTTTTGTCGGACAGCCCCGCGCCGAACACTGATCCATCCCCGCTTTCACTGCATAGCGCAGTGGCAGGGACGGTACCCGGTCCGGTCCACCACTGTTTTCCACGCTTTTTTGTGCCAAAGGCCTTGAAGGACACGGTGTTCGTATTTGTCAGGCACGATGCCCACTGGACCCCCTTGCGCCCGCCCTACGATGGCCAGTTCAGAGTGCTGGAACCAGGGGAGAAACATTTTGTGTTAGACTTGGGGGGGGTGCAGGGATACAGTCTGTATAGACAGGCTTAAGCCCTCGGCGCGGACGACCCCCACTGAGAACTCCCCAGGTAAAAGACTAGTCAGATCAGTCACAATGGCATGCTAAAGATGTTTCCCCCCCTCCCAATGTTCCCCCACAGACGGACGCACCCCCAAGAGCCCCCCACCAGCACAGCAGTGCCTCGGAGCCACAGACCCCCCGTTAGAGCCGATATGGACGTAGGCTGAGGCCCAAAGGACATGAGGGTTAAGGCTCAGTCTGAGTTTCTGGGGGGGGGGGGGGGGGGGGCGGTGTGGAAACCCACTCAGTATGTCAGTATGTTTCCACTCAGATGGAAGGACAAGGGGAATCATCATGGGGGGGTTTGTGTGTTGATGCGGGGGTTGGTGTGTTGATGCAAACAGTGACAAAGAGAATGGGAATTGCAAGTCTTTCATGTTACGGCAGCACCACAAGTGACTGAGCGGGTCGTAGGCTATAAAAGGAGAGGTGCCTGCGACCTGTTACTTTTTCTGATGCTTGTTTGGAACCACGAAACCCAGATTCATGACAGCCCCCCCTCCCCCCCCCCCAGGGGTGATTCCAGAACCCCAGTACCATCAGCCGAAAACAAAAAGAACACACCTCAAGGGACCCCCCCCCAGTAACAAACAATTACCCAGAGTGGGAGGTGGGGGAAAACCGGTTAGGAGGGAAGCAAACAGTGACAAATACAACACGTAATAAGCAAGTCAAGAACAGTGACCCTCCTAACAGCCCTCACCTAGGACACTAACCCCCTTCCCCAGAAGTCCAAAGTTCAGGGGGTCAACCAGAGTCCCAGGCCCCCAGCATGGCGAGGGGTGACTGATTGGGTGGCCTGCAGAATAGTGTCCGGTGGCCTGCTCGGGCTGATGGGCCACCCGACCCGAAGGCCAAGTCTTTCAGGTGGCCGACCAGTGTAGTGGAGCCACCAGAACCGGAGGGGAAGGCGGAGAGGCAGCCTACCCACCCAGGAACCTCAGTGGCCAAACCGAGGAACAGGAGCCCCCCTGCTCTCCGAAGCTTGGAGCAGGGGGACCGTAGCACCCTCAATGGTCCCGGTCTGGGACGTGGCTGCACCCGCGATGGTCCCGGTCTGGGACGTGGCTGCACCAGCGGTGGACTCCAGCTGGAGCTCTGCTGCACCGGCAGCGGACTCCAGCTGAAGCTCTGCTGCACCAGCAGTGTACTCCGGCTGGAGCACCGTTGCACCTGCGGTGGTCCCCATTGGGGTCCTCATTGCTCCCGTGGTGGCCTCTCCAGCGAGGGAGGTAATGCTCCTCACGACCCCTGGCGCTGGGCCCTGATCATCAGCAGCTTCTGGTGAGATCAGCTGCTCTCCGGCGACCCTGGCAGGGGGTTCCGAACCCGGAGGGAGAGAAAAAGAGACCGGGTCAGGGTCACTGGCAGCAGCAGAGCCCGGTGAGGCAGCCCCGAGGGCTAATACGAGCCGCCCCGGGCCCTCCTCGCCATGAGTGGGGCAGTGTGACATCGACATTGACATTATTGACATAACGGAACACACTTGCCTGAACTCGGGCTCCACCGCCGTCCAGGACTCTGGCGACTTGGGGTGCGGGGATTCCATCGGTTCACCCAGTGCTGTACCCCCATCGACCTCCTCTGGGACCGTTAGCTCTGCATCGTCGTCTGTAGGCAACCCTGGTAGTGGCAGCTCCTCTCCGGCGACCCTAGGAAGGATCTTGACAGGGATAGGAGAGGAGGAACGGTTAAGGTTGCCGGCAGCGGCAGAGCCTGGCGAGGGGAGTCCAGGTGTGGCCGGGAACTGCACCCAACTCTCCTCCCCAAGAGCCAGACAAGATCTCTTAATCACTGACAAATGAACTACAGGAGAGATTACTTGCCTGTGCTCAAGCTCTACTGCCGTCCAGGACTCCGACGATGCCAATGATGACGTTCCGGCTCCCGTTGGCTGGAGGTCTGGTCTGGGAAATGACTGCTGCGGCGGCCCCCGCAGCAGGTGTGATGGTGGTTGCAATCCTGGTGATCCCGTGTGCCGTCCTCCATGCCACCGGCTCCTCTGGCGTGGCGGCCGAGGGTGACCTCTCTGCTGGCCCATGGGCTGGACCCTCCTGGGCCTCTGGTTCCTTCCCCCTTGAGCGACCTGGGTCCAGCGCAGGCAAGCTCGTAGGGGCACACAAAAGAGGCTGGATGAGGTTGGGTGAGGGAACATAACGTGCCGCTGGGGCGGAGCACTCAGGGGACTGCACACCCCGAGTCTCCTCACTAGGAGGCAGGCAAAATTGTTCATCAACAGAAAAAGTCAAATGAGAAAAAACTTGCCTGTTCTCCTGGCATTGGACCTCCCCAGCGGCCTCAGGACGTCTCCTCTTCTGTCCTGATGCTCCTCCAATTCCTCCGGGGATGGAGCAGAGCATGGCTCAGGGCAGAGGGGCAGTTCTGTTGTCGGCAAGGCAGGCCGCTTCTTGCGGCGAGAGTTCTTCCTCTTCTTCATGGGTGGCTCGGGAACCAGATAATCCGGGATGCGGAGCACTGCGCTGGGCAGCGAGTCACCGGAGCCGAGAAGCTCCGTCTTCTCTGGAGAAGGAAGCGAAGTGACCGCGAGGAGCTCGAGCGCTGGGGAATCCTTATCCGATTCCTCCTCACAGCACTCCCCCTCCATCCGGCAGTTGAACCGGGCCAGTCTCTGCTCCTCCTTCACACGGCGCTCCTCCTTAACCCAGCAGTCGAGCTGGGCAAGCAGGGCCAACCACTTCTCCTCCGTCGACAAGCCCATGGATTGAGTCGGCGCAGGGGATGAAACCCTCACAGGCGGGGATGCGCCTCCTTGGGCTTCTCTCTCATGGCGCTCCTCCTCGATCCGATGGTTTATCGTGGCCAGCAACCCCAGTCTCTCCTCCTCCGTCATCATGTCTGAGGATTGGGCAGGCGCCAGCCCGGGAGAAGAAAGAGAACCGCAATGAAAGGAGGTCTTTCTCCGATGGGAACGTTTCTTCTGAAGGGGGGCTGGCTCCGGTGTAGGAGAGACACCCTCCGGCTCCACGTCTGGCGAGGGGAGGATGGCAGAGAGGATGGCGTCCACCCTAGGAAGGATCCAGAGGTTAGGATGGCGCCGCTCGACGTCCTCTGCGACAAGCCGTGCCCACTGCACGTCCTCAGGAAACTGTGGCCACTGAAAGGCAAAAATCGCCTCTTCCAACAGCTCTTGGGCTCTCTGCTCCTCGTCTGTCCAGATCATCCCATCGGTACTCGAGGAGAAAGGAAAAAGGGGTGAAAGAAAAAGAAAAAACGCACGTCTACTCCGCTGAGTTTTTTTTTGTATGGTCGGGGCATTCTGTCAAAATTCTTCATGCGCCATAACGCGGCGCACGAGGGAGGGAATGAAAAACTCAATTGCTGGAGTAGAATGTGCCATTTATTAACATAAACTACAATCAAAATAACAAGTCCAGTCGACCACAAGAATACTGAGCATTGCAATAATGGAGTAAAGGCCACCAGACAAACAGGAACGCCACCCGGATGCTCTACAGCCTTGCAAAGGGAATGCCTAGTGTCGCAGAGCTGCTGATGGCACAGGGAGAAAGGCAAACATAAAATTTACGGTACTGGAGCAATCTGGGGCTGTTCGTGCAGTCTGCTGGATGAGGGAGTGAGGCAGGGACAGCCGCTAACATCAAGGGATTAACCAGCTGAATAACGAGCAGGTGATGAGACAACATACGTAGAGGAAAACGCTGCCACGTATGAGGGTGAATGCCCCGACAATCTCGTCATACTAACCCCTCGTTTAAATAATAATAATACTAACGAGGGAAGAGATCACCAGTGTGAGAATGAGTGGGCTGGACATAATTGATCCCTGGTGTGCATGGGTGAGTGTATGAGCGTGTGAATAGGAATGAATGGTGTGTGTGTGTGTGTGTGTGTGTGTGTGTGTGTGTGTGTGTGTGTGTGTGTGTGTGTGTGTGTGTGAACACCCGTAACAAGGCACAGCTGATGGCACTTGACAGGAGCAGGGGGCGTGCCCAAGCTGTCAGGGAGTGAAGGACCCAAACAGCTGCCTGACGTGCCTGATAGAAAATAGGGTAAATCAATCATAAGTCAGAACTGGGTTTGGAACCACCAAACCCAGTTTCATGACAACGGATGCACCAATAGAGATATACGGCTACATTACTAGTATTTGTACCTGTAGATTTTAACCAATAATCTGTACAATACCACACAAGATGAAAAGAACTATGGTGCACAAACTGCAAAAGGCGTTGCAGTGCATCTGGTAACCACTCTTTGACTGGTGAGTAGAGCTGTGGTTGAGGAAAACTTAGAAATATGGAAAAATTTAGCAATAAATCATGCAAAAAGCAGGGCGTATACAGAGTAGAAAACAAAATTGTCAAGTATTTTCATTAGGACTCCATATCTGTGAGTACTCAAATTGAAGTACTTTTGCTTATACTTTATAACAAGTTAAATTTTGTTAATCTGACATACCCTTCCCTGGAACATTCAGGTTTCTGTGGGAAATTGTCTAATTTCAATTCTTCATTGGTCCAAAAAATGTAAAATAATTTGTCCTTGTTCTACATGGGTGCCTACAGAACCCCCGCACCACAACAACAACTTATTTGCAATTTTCTGGACCAATTACAAAGTGAAATTATAAACTTTTCCACAGAAACCTGGGGTCCTTGAAAAACACTGCTCTACAGCAAAATTTACCACTGATGTTTTATCAAATTTTAGCAGTCAAGATTAGCTGCATAAATGAGAATGGTATAATTCCACAGGATGTAGCCTGTCTCACTTCTGAGAACAGTTAGATAGGATTAAAACATTGAAAAAAGTCATTTTTTTAATTAACATATTATTTATTGGTAACTGGCAAAATTTAGCTTGCTAGGTTAGCCATTTACTTTTTGCCTGGTTTCCTTTAGTGTGCTCATCATCAGGCTCACTAATTCTAAAATAAAGGACAGTTTGCACTTTAAAAAAAACAACATAATTTTAGATGACACACTTCACTGACTGTTCAGTTGAGGCATTTTTAACCTTTGGAGAACGCAAAGCTAGAGTGCGAGCCTTTTTGCCATGCCATAACTTCTTATTTAATGGGAAGATACAAGCAGTATTAATCTTCCCATTAAGTGTTATTCTTAGTTTGTCTTCCTCCACGAGGAGCTGTAACTCCCAGAATAACATCCACACAGCACATCAGTGTTTGCTGCAGTGTTTGTGGTGCTGTGGCACATTAATGTTTTGTCACATTAAAACTAACTGCTGAGTAGCAGCAGATCACATCCTGCCGTCTGTCACCAGATCACTGTTAGCACTTGGTAACAATAACAAGAAGCTCTATAAATGCAGTGAAAACGCTCCTGTGCACAATCCAACAGGACAGCGCATAAATAATCATTTGAAAATCTGATGTAATAACATCGGAGGGAATGGCTAAACGCCACAACAGGGGGTAAGAAGAAAAATGAAAATTACATTTCCTTGTGGATCTGTAATTGAATGAAAATGAAAAATCAGTACAAGGTCCCACGCTTGTAATGACTGCACCTTATTAAGGAGGAGCTGGCTCATTCCTGATTGGATTGAGTAATTTCCTCTAAGGCTGTGTGATTTCAAATGTCTGAACAAACATAAATTTAAACTAGAAACTCCTCAAAGCCCGCGTGCGCTATAAGTCTGCTGACTGATAGACACACACCACCAAAAAAGACCTCAGACACAGTAAAAACACCACAACATTTAGAGGACAGGGAATCTTTGTAATATGTCAGTTGGATGTTTGTTTGATGTGTACTGTTTTAAATCATTTCTGGATAGACTACCACTACAGCAGCTGGATATTTAAGAAATAACTTGAAATTGGTAAACAAACTGGTGAGAATTTTTTTCTCCCTGCACTTCTTTATATACTGATTCATGAACATAAATTCCAGATTCAGTTTTGGGACTAAATAGTTTAACATACAACATTCTCTACTCTTATGCAACTGTAGAACAATATTTGTCCATATGTTTACTCAATGAAAACCTGCTAATATGGCGCATATTTAGGGCGCATATATGGCATTCATATTCACCCACATATACCTAGTAGGCATGACGGTGCATATTCTGGAAGCTTCACGTCTCAATGGCCAAAGAGGACCTGACCCTGCAGAGACCTACGGGAAGTGTGAAGTCGGTCTTTTAGGAGACGGGAAGTGGGAGAGAATGTCCCAGCAGGAGCCCCGGAGGCTAGAAGGATGAGAGAGACAATGGAGACACCAAGGAGCCTCGGGGGCTGTATGTTTACTCAAGGACTGTGGGTTGGGAGTGTGTTATTTGATGTTGGGGGTTTTGTGTCTTTGGAGGGTATAAGAACTGTGAAGGATGATTGTTCTACCTCTTTCCTGAGATTCTGTTCTTGTTGGAGGATGTGACCTCTCAATAAACCAACCCTGAGAAATAAACTCAGTCACGTTTGTGAAAGGCATCCTCTACACTGATGACCTACGACAAACTATGGCCAGTGGTGACGATCTTCCCACACCGGACTCTTCAGGAGCCAACCGGGTTAACGCAGCTACCACACTACAGCTGCCCGATTTCTGGCAACATAACCCGCGCTCCTGGTTTACCACTGTGGAGGCGCAGTTCCACCTTCGGGGAATCTCAGCGGACGCAACGAGGTTCTACCATGTCGTCACGAAGCTGGACAGCCCCACAGTGCAGCGGGTGGAGAGCCTGACCAACCACCCGCCCCAGGACGACAAGTATGGCGCACTGAAAGCCGCCCTCATTCGAGCTTTCACTCCCTCGCAGGGAGAGCGAGCAGAGAGACTTCTGGCGCTGACAGAAGGGGAAGCAGACAGGCCGGCAGATCTGATGGCGAGGATGATGAACCTGAGAGGCGAAGATGATGACAGTTTTATCTTCGCCCACCTCTTTCTCAGAACACTACCGCCAGCAGTGAGAGTCACCCTGGCCAGCTCACAGCTGCTCAACGACCGTGACTACCACGGGCTGGGCCAGGAGGCGCAGCGGCTCGTCGATGCCCATAGACGACACGCAGCCACGACCGCGGCAGCGGAGCTGAACGCACCCCTGCGAGACGAGGGGAGACCAGAGGCCGCAGCACCGGACCCACTGACGTCAGCAGCGGCAGAGACCAGGAGAAGCGGAGCGGACGGCACCCTCTGCTTTTACCATCGACGTTTCGCCGAGAGGGCACGCAGATGCATCCCACCGTGCCGATACAAGCGCCAGGGAAACGCCAAGACCGAGAGTCGGTAGCAGCTGCTGCTCTCGGCGCGAAGAACAAGCTGCTTTTCGTGACGGACGTGAATTCAGGGAAGGATTTCCTGGTGGACACAGGCTCCCAGCTGAGTTTTGTCAAGCCTTCCTACGCGGACCTGCTGGCGCCTTCCAGCGGACCCCTGGTGCTAGCGGCAAATGGCTCGACGATCAAAACCTATGGGGAGAAGACGCTCCTTCTATCCTTCCACGGGCGCACCTTCGAGTGGACTTTCGTCATAGCTGCAGTTAGCAACAACATGTTAGGTGCTGATTTTTTATGCTCAAACAGTTTATTAGTCTTTCCACTCTATCTCCTGTACAGCTCAGGTGGCCCCGCCTTCTGCACATCCTAATGTCACAGCTGCGGGTGGTAAGTTTCATGCACTACTCAATCAGTTCCCAGCACTCACGGTCCCAACATTTTCAGCGTCAATAGCTAAACACGGGGTCGAGCACTTCATAACTACCTCCGACCCCCTGTTTTTGCAAAAGCTCGGCGTTTGGACCCAGCTAAACTGGCCATCGCGCGCGAGAAATTCGCCAACTTGGAAAAACTGGGCATTGTTAGACGCTCTAACAGCCCTTGGTCGTCACCCCTGCATATGGTCCCCAAGGCTGACAGCTCGTGGCGGCCTTGCGGTGATTTCTGCAGGTTAAATAATGCTTCAGCACACGACCGCTACCCGATTCCGCACATCCAGGACTTTTTGGCACATTTGGCGGGGGCGCGCATCTTTTCCAAAATAGATTTGGTGCGCGGTTATCACCAAGTCCCAGTCCGCACTCAAGACATACCCAAAACGGCAGTAATAACCCCCTTTGGGCTTTTCGAGTTTTTGCGCATGCCTTTTGGCCTCAAAGGCGCCACACAGACGTTCCAACGCATGATGGATGCGGTGTTGCGCGGACTCCCTTTCGTGTTCGCCTATTTGGATGATATTTTGGTAGCCAGTGCATCCGAAGACGAACACGAACGCCACCTCACAGCGGTTTTTCAGAGGCTGACAGAGCATGGGCTGATAATTAACCCAGCGAAATGTCAATTCGGGGTAGCGCAAATCGATTTTTTGGGCCACCGCGTTTCTCCAGAAGGAGCGGTCCCGCTGCCCGATAAAGTATGCGCGATAACGGATTTTCCCCAGCCGCAGACAGTTAAAGCATTGCAAGAATTTTTGGGGATGGTCAATTTTTATAACCGTTTCCTCCCCAGCGCGGCACAGCTCATGCACCCACTGTACGTGGCACTAAAGAAACAAAAACCTGCAAATAAGGTCGAGTGGTCCCCGGAACGGGAGCGCGCTTTCTCCTAGGTCAAGTCGGCCCTCGCGAACGCTGTGCTGTTGGCACAACCTGTGCCAGCAGCTTGCATAGCACTAACCACGGACGCTTCCGACGTAGCAGTGGGGGCGGTTGTCGAGCAACTGGTAGCAGGGAGCTGGCAACCGCTTGCGTCTTTCAGCAAAACATTGCGCGATAACGAGCGGAAATACAGCGCGTTCGATAGGGAGCTTTTAGCCCTGCATCTGGCCATCCGCCACTTCCAGTTCTGGCTGGAAGGGCGCCGTTTCACCGCGTTTGTAGACCACAAACCATTAACATTTGCAATGGCCAAGATTTCAGAGCCGTGGTCGGGCCGACAGCAGAGACAGCTGGCCGCGATTTCAGAGTTTACCACCGACATTCAACATGTGGCGGGCAAACACAATGTAGTGGCAGATTGCTTCTCGCGCACAGTTGCAACGCCAGACCCCCAGGGGGCAGACACGGTGGCCGTGGACGCGGGCCAGGCTTGCGGCGCGGAAGCGCTCGCAGCCCCGGTCTGCGTAGGCTTAGATTATACAGCCATGGCCGCCGAGCAGGTTAGCGATGCGGTCAGTCAGGGCCAACAGGGCTAAGGCTGGAGCACAGGGTGCATCAGACAGGTATGCCTCCTCTAATCTGCGATATCTCCACGGGGTGCCCCCGCCCCATGGTCCCAGCTGCGTGGCGCCACCGCGTTTTTGATTTAATCCATTCGCTGGCACATCCGGGAGTTCGCGCTTCGATCAAAATGGTGGGAGAAAAATTCGTTTGGCCGGGGCTGCGTAAACAGGTCAAAGAGTGGGCCGCAGCCTGCGCAGCGTGTCAAAGAGCAAAGATACACAAGCACACGCGGGCCCCCTTAGAACCTTTTCACATCCCGGCCAAACGCTTCGACCACGTGCATATTGACTTGGTGGGAACCCTCCCGCTGTCGCAGGGTTTCACACACCTTCTAACCATGGTAGACCGCACAACGCGCTGGCCAGAAGCGGTCCCCCTGGCGTCAACTACAGCAGCAGACGTGGCACGCGTTTTTAACGGCTTGTGTCGCGCGTTTTGGAGTCCCGTCAGACATAACGTCTGACAGGGGTCCCCAATTCGTTTCCGAGCTCTGGTCATCCATGGCCCTCAGTCTGGGGGTGAAAATTCACTGCAATACCGCTTATAACCCTCAGGCCAATGGTTTGTGCGAACGCTTTCACCGGTCATTGAAAGCAGCCCTCAGAGTGGCTCTCACGGACACAAATTGGGTTGATAAACTTCCATGGGTTTTATTAGGGTTGCGTTCAGCACCTAAGGAAGATTTGCAAGCCTCTCCGGCTGAGCTAGTTTTTGCCCAACCCCTCCGGTTACCGGGCGAATTCCTTCCAGAGAACCCCGCACCAAATTGCCCCCCCGCTCAGCTGCTGCAGAGCGACACGGGATCAAACACCCTCCCCGGCCCAGTTCATCACAGTTTCCCACGCGTTTTTGTGCCTAAAGCCTTAAAGAACGCAGAATTTGTCTTTGTCAGACACGACGCTCAGAGGCCAGGTTTAAGGCCGCCTTATGATGGACCGTTCAGAGTGTTGGAAACTGGGGAAAAACATATTTTGCTCAATTTGGGTGACAGGAGGGAATTAGTCTGCATTAACAGACTCAAACCCGCTTTTGTGTTGGCTGATGAACAACTGCAGTTAGCCAGGGCCCCCCGTCGCGGCAGGCCACCGGGGAGACACTCTTCTAAGCTTTCACAAGGATGTGCTAACGACTCTGATCCACAGATGCAAGAAACAGCTACAGGCAGATCGAAACCTGCTTACAGCAGATATGGCAGGAGGTTGAAGCCCAAGCAGTTGGAAGTGTGATATGTTGTGCCATTTTGCTGTTCTGTGTGATATGACATGTTTCTATGCATTTTGGGGTGTACTTTGTCCTTATTTAGACGTTTGGGGGGGTTATATGGCGCATATATGGCATTCATATTCACCCACATATACCTAGTAGGCATGACGGTGCATATTCTGGAAGCTTCACGTCTCAATGGCCAAAGAGGACCTGACCCTGCAGAGACCTACGGGAGGTGTGAAGTTGGTCTTTTAGGAGACGGGAAGTGGGAGAGAATGTCCCAGCAGGAGCCCCGGAGGCTAGAAGGATGAGAGAGACAATGGAGACGCCAAGGAGCCTCGGGGGCTGTATGTTTACTCAAGGACTGTGGGTTGGGGGTGTGTTATTTGATGTTGGGGGTTTTGTGTCTTTGGAGGGTATAAGAACTGTGAAGGATCTACCTCTTTCCTGAGATTCTGTTCTTGTTGGAGGATGTGACCTCTCAATAAACCAACCCTGAGAAATAAACTCAGTCTCGTTTGTGAAAGGCATCCTCTACACTAATACTTTTCACTATAATCATTTGTATTAGGGCTGGTGTGGCGGGTTTGGGAAAACCCCCACAACAGGCTAAGGACAGTCAGCTCGCTACTCCTGGTTTTTTCCGCTGCACTGCTGTGATGTAATGTGCCATTCATGCATTGTGATGTTAATGTGCCATTCATGCATTGTGTTCATGCGTCCTGTCCTTACTGTGACCTAGAGACATGCCCATACCAACTGCTGTGAATGCTCTTTCATGTATTGTTGTAACTGGGTATATATGCTGCACGACTCTGTAACTCATTCTCTCCTTCAACTGCTGCTGCTGCTGGACACACACACTCTGTGTCCCCTCTGCTGAGAGCCTCCGGCTCGCTCCCGGCGCGCATGCACGGCGCCGGGCGGAGTTCGTGATGGCAGTATGATTTAATAAACTCTACTTAAAACTCTCAGTTCGCAGTTTATTATTTCTTTGCCACCGCACTGGTGACCCCGAAGACGCACACGTTTTGTGCGACGCAACCTTCTGGCTTGGACAGCCACGCTGCCGGCGAACGCAGCACCCGGCGGTGATGCTCCGACGACAAGCGAACGCAGCAGCTCCCTTCTGCTTCAGGGAACTTCACGGACATCACCCACGACCGGGAAAGCCGCAGCAAACTTCATGGTGGGATCCGCAAGCCTAGATCCCAACATCCACGCTGGACTGGCCGCGCTCACAGCTCCTCCACTCGAGAGCGCATGTACCTCGTCCCCTCTCCACGACGGCGATCTCCATGGCCGACGGAGAATGCAGTGCGTGGACCTGAACGCACCATGGCCGAGCGAGTGACAAAGATCGTCTCCTCCCTCTCACCGCTGCAACGCATCTGCATGAGCCCGAGGGACAAAGATCGTCTATTCCCTCTCACCGCTCCAACGCACCATGACCAATCCACAGCCACAGCTCAACTTGGATATTATCGGCACCGATTGCGCTGATTTCCACCAAGATTCTGGACCCTGACTCGCCCCTCCAGCGGCCCACCCACGCACGGAACCCCGGCACACGCACCGGGGAGTTACGAGGACGGCGCACCACGCACGAGACAAATACGGCTCCACAGACCGCCAGCATCCTTCGCCGCTGCACACAGAACCTTCAGGGCTGCTCGCACACCTGAAGCACGCACGCAGCTCGCCCACAGGATTTTCTAATGGTCTCAGCCACGGCACATAAGGGAATTCAGCCGTCAGCTTTTCCCGAGGGCTTTAGGGCTGCGCCCACACCTAAAGTCAACACGCCAAGTCCCTCTGCTTCTATTTTTTTCTTACAGCCGCTACGCAGCCTCGCCGCTCCTTTTTTTTTTTCTTCATGGCCACGAGAGGAGTCAGAGACAAATTTTTCTTCTTGTGATCTCCGCACGTGCAACGGGACAGCCCCTCGACGTCGCGGAACAACAAGCAATTTTTGTGCGGCCCGGACGATTTCGCTGTCCCCGGCCAGCATTTACTACCCCCCACCCCCCTCCACCTTCGCCGGTACAGAGCTTTCCCTGCTCGCTGCCAAGCTGCACTATCGAGGTCTCGGCCCCCTGCCGAGCCCTCTGGGGGGGAGCGTGTGGCGGGTTTGGGAAAACCCCCACAACAGGCTAAGGACAGTCAGCTCGCTACTCCTGGTTTTTTCCGCTGCACTGCTGTGATGTAATGTGCCATTCATGCATTGTGATGTTAATGTGCCATTCATGCATTGTGTTCATGCGTCCTGTCCTTACTGTGACCTAGAGACATGCCCATACCAACTGCTGTGAATGCTCTTTCATGTATTGTTGTAACTGGGTATATATGCTGCACGACTCTGTAACTCATTCTCTCCTTCAACTGCTGCTGCTGCTGGACACACACACTCTGTGTCCCCTCTGCTGAGAGCCTCCGGCTCGCTCCCGGCGCGCATGCACGGCGCCGGGCGGAGCTCGTGATAGCGGTATGATTTAATAAACTCTACTTAAAACTCTCAGTTCGCAGTTTATTATTTCTTTGCCACCGCACTGGGATAATTAACGCATTAAATTTTTCAATTAATGTGGGCCAATTAATACATTAAATAAAAAGCACAAAGGTGCAGTGCCTCAGTGCCTGTGGCATGGTAGCATGGGCAGCTGTAAAAAAGTGGCATTCCGACCTCCACCGGCCCAGCATAGTTATTACATTTCCTGTTTTCGCGGCTGCATTGACAGAAATGGTGAGTTAAATTTGTACTTATTTTGAAAACAAAGCCTTATCTTGTAATTCTGGCAAATTAAAAGTTGATATGGTGATACAATGATATAAGCCTTTAGTTCCACTTAATTTTGACTAGGTGAGCTGAAACAGAGAGGCAGACAGACAGACAGACAGATGGACAGATACACACAGCCACAAACAGATGCACTAGATGATTACTGTATGCTTCTGTTTCACCGAGGTGTGCTGGCGCACTTATTGAGAAGTACAGTGTGGTGATGCTGGCTTCCAGCTGCATCACCACACTCCGCTTCACAATAAATGAAGCGCAGTGTGAATAAGCGGCACTTGTGAATAAGTGGTGTGAATAAGCGGCACTTCCTCTTATACCAGATAATCCCGCTGGGTGCTTGCCATGTACTGCTTCACTACATATTCAATAAAGCTGTGTTCGATGTTACCACTCTCTTCGCCCCATTCATCACCAGGTTTGTGGACATAACATTTGGTGACTAAGGATTAACTCATGGACGTGTGCATTACACCACTCTGTCCCTTCCTTGACCTCCCGGGCAAGACACCAATGCCATGGCCGCATTGGTTGGAGGCCTATCAAACGTACATTACGGCGCTGGACCTCAGGAAGCTCGATAAGGTGAGGGCACGTGCACTTCTTGTCCACAACCTGGGTATTGAAGACCAGAGGTTCCTACGGACGCTCGGCGTGTCAGACTCATGTGAGTATGTTGTGGAGCTGCTAGCTAACCATTTCTCCACCCCAGGTAGTGTGACTGTTTGGAGAATTCATTTTTGCCAAAGAAGCTAGCATGTCAGTGAGCCTATCCGCCAGTATGTCATTGATTTGAGGCAGCTAGCTAGCGGGTGTTGTTTGGGGCTGCTTGAAGATGAGATGGTACGTGACCGACTGTCAGAACACACATGCAACGCTGAGCTGCGTGCTAGGCTATTAATGGCGCCTAATGACTTAACATTAGCTAGAGCCATCGAGGTAGCTCTCCCGCTTGGAGGCCTTCGATAAGCTAGCTCTGGAGCTGAATTGGCGCCAGTTACAGAAGCCACCGGAGCCACCAGCCTCAACTAATGTTGCGGACCCTGATAGTGAGGATAGCTTGGACAAAGATTATTGGGAAACCAATGCTGCCAGCCAAAGGTCTGCCCTGGAAAACTCCCATTGCAGGGGTTGTGGGTCCGCAATGCACCGCCATAAAGTGACAGAGTGCCCGGCAAGAGGAAAACATTGTAGTAGATGTGGACACTTGAATCACTATGCCAGGGTGTGTCGTTTGTCTTACTCGGGGAGCCCACAGGAGAAATCACCCCACCTGCCCCCAACAGATGCCCTCACTTTCAAGTCGGCTAGTTTTTGCTCAGTGTCGGTACCCATGCTGATGAGCGACACCATGCTAGCCCCATATGCCTCCGGTACTTGGCCACAGGTGGATGGGGGGTCTGCAGCTACGACGGTGAACACTGCAATGTTTTAAGAAGAGGACGGGGCCGGACCGACGAGCATGGAGTTACCGCATGCTCAGCAGCAGCTCATCAGGTCGAGTAAGATTCCACTTCAGCTTATGGACTTGGTTCGGGTTCGGGGTGATGAACAACCACGGTGAAGATGGGCCAGACGACAGCCAGCAAAACATCAAGCACGTCTGCGGATAGTGGCAAAGTTGGGAGCTGCATGCTTCCGGTTGTCTGATGGCTCGATGAGGCATGCCAACCAGCTACGGTGTGTCCAGGAGGCGAGGCTGGACGGGAGTCGGTGATGGTGGTGTGGGATCCGGGCTTCGTCGTCCAGAAGATCAGCCATTGCTCCGGGGGCCTGCTGCCTTCAGGGGTGCGTCTGCTGAGGGGCTAGGTTGTTTTGTGTGAGTGTGTTAGGCCATTTGAGTATCTTAGTTTTTGTTATTTTAGAGGGTGATTTGGGTTCCAAATTGGGGTGGGTTTGAATTGTATGAGTGTTTTGGACTTTGTAAAGGGGGACGAATGTGCTGGCGCTCTTATTGTGAAGTGCAGTGTGGCGACGCCGGCTTCCTGCTGCATCACTGCACTGCCCTATATAGCGGGGTGGGTCACCATTGGCACTTCCTCTTATGCCAGATGATCCTAGTGGGTGCTTGCCATGTACTGCTTCACTACATATTCCATAAAGCTGTGTTTGACATTACCACTCTCTTCGCCTCATTCATCTCCAGGTTTTTGGACATAACACGAGGCATAAAAACTGACACTATTAGGTCTCCCTCTGAGGTCATGTCAGCAGTGGTGACTGGTTTGTCTTAGTAGCTGGCTCAACTTAAAACAATAGCGGTATGAGGTAACCCCCACAACAGCCACGGACAAACAGAGCGCTTAGCCGGGGCAATTAGCAGAGCAATGAGATGTGTGTGTTGAGATCAATAGGCAGCCTCTCCGTGTCTAGTTCAGGCGCCAGTATCCTGTGGATATGTATGACTTAAATGCAAACGTTCATGCTTCCTGCTCTCATTGTGTTGCAAATGTCCTATGCCTGACTGCAGTTCCTTTGATGATAACATGCCTTTGATGTATGGTCTGTAGCTGGGTATTTAAGTGGCTGAATATGATATGTTCACTCTCTTCTCTTCTCACTCTGACTGCTTCTGACTACTGCTCATGAGAGCCTGAGAGCCCGCTCCAGCATGCTTATACAGTAGCTGGGGTGAGCTCCGTGATGGCGATGATTGATGAATAAACTTCCTTAAAAACTCCAGTCACCGTGCCTTATTTTAACATCGCCACACTGGTGACCTGACGCTGAAAAGAACACGCTGACAACGAATGCAGCCCCAATGGTATCTCCGACGACAAGCGAACGCAGCAGCCTGACGCAAGAGCACTGCCCTCCCTTCTGCCACACGGGAGACCTCGAAGCAGAACCGACATCAGGCGAACTCCCTCGGAGATCATCCATGACCGAGAAAGATAAGATAAGATAAGATAAGCCTTTATTAGTCCCACAACGGGGAAATTCCAGGATTGCAACAGCACAGGGATAGCAACACTCAGAGCAACAATCAGAAGGCAAGAAAAAACAAGCAAGCAAGAGCAGCTAATATACATATGTACATATTACTATAAAATATATATATACACACACACACACACAGACACACAGTGCAGAGCATTGTAGCTGGATGGAATAAATATATGAATATATGAACACACAGTGCAGAGCAGAAAGCGTCATTGTGTGATCCACGCCTGAAAGATCGTCTCCTTCCTCTCACCGCTCCTACGCGTCTACGCGAGCCCGAGGGACGAAGATCGTCTACTCCCTCTCACCGCCCCAACGCACCATGATCCGGCACGAGCGACGACCAACAGCCCGGACAGGGGAGACCATCGGCGCCAACTGCGCAGATCTCCATCAAGCCCCCTGACCCTGATTCGCCTCGCGACAGCGGACCGGCCATGCACAGAAGCCTCGCATCAGAACAGCGCAGCTGGAAGGTACGTGGCCGCAGCGTGTGTCACGCACCAGAGACAAGCTGGCTCTACAGGCTTGTACATCATCCTCCGCCGCTGCACACGGCTCTTCAGGACTACTCACACACCTGAAGCACACACGCAGCCCGCACACAGGATTTTGTGTAGGTCTCAGCCTCGGCGCACGACGGGAATTCAATTCAGCCATCAGCTGTCCCCGAGAGCTTTAGGGCCGCGCACGCGCCTTAAGCCAAAACGCCAAGTCCCTCACACAGCTTCAGCTCCTGTTTTTCTTCATTGCCGGACTGGATCGCGAGAGGAATCAGAGACTAATTTTTCTTCCCACAGCCACGGACATTCCCCGGCACTTGCTACCCCCACCCTCCTCCCTCCCCCGGCACAGACCTTCCCAGCAGCTCGCTCCCAATGCCGGATGATCGAGGTCTCATCTCCCCGCTAAGCCCTCTGGGGGGGAGTGTATGGGATAACCCCCACAACAGCCACGGACAAACAGAGCGCTTAGCCGGGGCAATTAGCAGAGCAATGAGATGTGTGTGTTGAGATCAATAGGCAGCCTCTCCGTGTCTAGTTCAGGCGCCAGTATCCTGTGGATATGTATGACTTAAATGCAAACGTTCATGCTTCCTGCTCTCATTGTGTTGCAAATGTCCTATGCCTGACTGCAGTTCCTTTGATGATAACATGCCTTTGATGTATGGTCTGTAGCTGGGTATTTAAGTGGCTGAATATATGTTCACTCTCTTCTCTTCTCACTCTGACTGCTTCTGACTACTGCTCATGAGAGCCTGAGAGCCCGCTCCAGCATGCTTATACAGTAGCTGGGGAGAGCTCCGTGATGGCGATGATTGATGAATAAACTTCCTTAAAAACTCCAGTCGCCGTGCCTTATTTTAACATCGCCACAGCGGGTCTTGTTTTTCAGCGTTTAAATTTACACAACACTAAACTGATTGTGTGGTACTCAGGATGACCTCATTCTGTGAACACACTTAAAGCACACACACGTATGTGCACAGAGAGAACTAGGAAAGTTACCTTAAGTAGAAGCACTGACTTCTGCTTTGACAGTTTCAAAATAAAACAGGAACTGTGACAACAATATTAAAAATGGTAGTTTTGCAGTGAAATTGACCCCCCCCATAATGAACTGAAAAAGAATATTACAAATTGATACCATAAATTATAACATTTTTAAACTGAATATGCATTCATGATTATCAAGTGTTTTATGTTGCTCTAGCAGTATTTTCGTTGAATATGAGTCCCCCTGCAACCCGAAAAGGATTAAGCTAAAGAAGATGGATGGATGGATGGATGGATGAAGGTCACAAGTATACTCGATGAATGAAACTGTCATGATCTGAGCACAGGGGATTCTGTCGTGCTCAATCTCATGGTCTTTTTCCATATTTGTTTATCTGTTGTATTTTTGTGTTCTTAGTTCCTGTCATTTTATCCTTGGTTGGTTTTCATATATCTTGTATTGTTTCTTAGTTCTACCCATTCTCCTGTTTATGTTCATTGTATATTTATTTATTGAGTATTTGCTGGTATTTATTCATCAGTCTTTGTTTGCTGTCATTTTAGTTCTCCTTTTGTATTTGTACTCCTGTGTTCTCTCTTTCTCTCTCAGCTGTCAGGGGCACTTCCGGGTTTTGCTCTGGTAGTGGGTGATGCTCCTGTCAGGCTGTCAGTCGGGTTTCCTCCCCTCTCATGACACTCAGCTGCTCTGTATTGTTTGATATCTCTCACCTCCTGCCCGCTCATGTGATCCACACCTGATGCACTTGTGATGATTAATTGCCTGCCTTATTTAAGACTGTTTTTTCGTTTACTCACTTGTCAGTGCCTCAAGCTTGTCATAGTGGATTATACTATTCCCATCGGAACCCCTTCTCTGTTCTGATGTACGTCCCTGTATTTTACCTCGCCGTTTTCCAGCACTCCTCAGTTGTAAATTTATTTTTGCTCACTGTATGGACTTTGTGTTTTGTTTATTAAATTGCACAACTAGCAGTTCGGTGTTTGGGCCTTCCTCTTTGCCCCAAAGGGGCGATTTATGACAGAAAATACAATTAAAAGTTGCTAAAGCATACTTCTTTTTCATTGATTCTTTTATGCAAGTATAGCAATTAATCACAATTAATTATAGAAAAATGTGCAATTAATTAGTTAAACTTTTTTAATAGATACACAGCCCTAATTTGTATATGACTGACATGATCACTTTTAATGTACTTTTATTGTGTCGTGAGTAGAGTGACAGTAAAAAGGCTTCTTATATAAATATTTCATTTCATCACGATCACTTTATTTGTCATTTCACCCCTTGCCCCCTATTTTTTTTGTCAAATTGTTGAAGTTCTCTTCAATTAAAAAAAATGCAAATAATTTGCCATTGTTGTGCATGGGTTCTGTAGCGGCTCTTCCATGTCAGTAGGTTGCGGTATGAACGCAGTATAGTTACTGTCTTCTTCTTATTCAACTTCTTCATGTGTTTTATGGAGATTAATGACCTTGTTAAGACGTGCTAGGTGGTGGTGACTAGATGAAACACAGTAATGGATAAATATTTGAAGAGGAAAGTGATAGAAAAGTTTTATATTTGTTTCATATTTGTGATTTGCTTTGTCTCGGAGTCTGTGTGAAAGTGCTAAAGATGCTGATGCAGCAGTACTTTGTTATCGCTTTGTTTTAGTTCACTTGTACTATTCCTGTGTGACTGGCGCTGAGTGAGTGTCATGGTTCCTGAGAAAGAGATAATCTGTACACTGTGGCCACACATGTGACCTACTTTGTGACTTATTTAAGACCTCACATTTTAGATAAGAACAAAGACAGAGTTTCCTTGGAGATAACAGGAAGCTGTGAAGGTGTTAGCTTTGGTATGCAGGGCCTGAAACTGTGGGGGTGATATTAAGGGATTATAGAGGAGATGCATTGTGACTGGCGATTATAATGCAATGTGACTTGTGATGCAAAGTGACTTGTGAGCTGTGAGAGTCCCAGGTATTTAAGGGACGAGAGTTTCCTGTGATGTTCTCTTTCTACTTTGAGATGTTGGAGAATGTGTAATAAAGCTGTTTTGAGACAAACCTGCCTCATCAATTGCACATTCCCACAACACCAAGTTTTGACCAGATGTACTGAACCAATCATCATTAGTAGTAGTAGTAGATTAGTTTATTTGACAGGGACAGTGCAATAAACATAGACAATTAATCAAAGACAATCAATCTGATGTGTTGCACATAGAGTGTATAGCTATTAGCTAATTTGCAACTCTTGTCCCTGGATGGGCTTTAGAAAAAAGAATCAAGATAAAAAATATACACAATAACCACATACATCAATGCAGAAAAATTATAAATACACAATTATAAATATTATAAATATTATAAATACACAAATATAACAGCCTGACTCACATTTAACATAAATATTATAAATATTATAAATACACAAATATAACAGCCTGACTCACATTTAACACATATAACATAACTCACATTTGCCTATTTCAGGCCTTCCTCCCTCCGTCACTCACTATAAACAAACACATTTATTCCTTCCCTTCATTCACTCTCACTTTGCAGACAATTAATTCATACATGAGTACATTCTTGTTTATTTTTCAGCCAGTTTTTAACATTTTTAGTGAATGTTTTAAAGTCCGTTATTATTTTAATTTCATTTGGCATTGTGTTCCAGATGTGACTGCCCTTTATAGAGAAAGCTGTTTGTCCAAATGTGGTTCTGCGGTGGAATATTTTACAGTTATTGTTAACAGAACTCCTGGTGGCTCTCATTAACATCCTCTCCTCCACCTCTCAGATAATGAAGGGCTTTAAGGACTGAGCAATGTGTATTTTAGTCAGAATGATGCGCGAATAGGCTCCGAGACTGTTTTTGTGTTGTTCTCCACTGGCCAGTGTAATTAAATTTGCTGAAACTCTGATCCTGCCTGATTTTTGACTGAAAGTTAAGAAGAATTTTTCTAACATACTTGGCCCCTGAGCTATAGGGACTCCAGATATCTCTCCTCCTGCTTCCGGCACTTTGGCACCAATACAGCTAGTGCAAGGCTATGGAGAAAGCCCTCCCCCACCGGCCCCAACGATCCGGCTTTGTGGAAGTGAGGCACGGTCCGGAGATGCTGGGAGCAGAAACGGAGAGACGGAGCCAACCCACAGGTGGATCGAAGTGAGTAAATTTAATTATTAATGATCTAAAAGTGTTTCCACCCAGTTTGAGTCCACAGTTGAGTCCACTGCTCTTGCTTGCTTGCTTGTTTTTTTCTTGCCTTCTGATTGTTGCTCTGAGTGTTGCTATCCCTGTGCTGTTGCAATCCTGGAATTTCCCCGTTGTGGGACTAATAAAGGCTTATCTTATCTTACAGTCGGTCTGAGAATACGCATAAGAGAGTTGAAAGTTCAGCGTTAGTTACCGTAAGGTCCAAATTGGTCCAGGTTCGGTTTGGTAAAGCTCGACTGTGTCCCGGTTGGAGTCCTTCAAAGGAAGTCCATTTCTGCTGTGTAAGTAGACACACAAAAGAGCGTGCGGGAGGTATCGTGGCAGGATACCCCAGGAAAATACAGCGGCTGGTGACCACGGAGTGATATAAAAAATATAAAAGACAACAAAATGAGATGATAAGGTTATAATAAGAAATAACCTTCAGTCAGAAACACACAGAGAGAGGAAAGACAAAAAATAAAAGACAAAAGCAGAGATGATAAAGGTTAGGATAACCTTTAACTAGAAAAAGGGAGACAGAGAGAGACAGAGAGACAAAAAAAAATTACAAAGGCAAACAATAGAGAATAAAGGTTATAACGAGAGATAACCTTAAAATAAAGATAAATAACGCTAATATAATAAGGATTAATTTTAATGTGATAATAACAACCAAAATACCTTAAGGTACCATTCAAAACAGGTATAAAATAAAATAACCCCTAAAAAAATATAAAAGATAAAAAACCTCTAATTATAATAAAATAAAATAAATACATTAAATAAATAACTGCAGTTTGTTTGTCTGGTCGTTCGCGTGCTTGTTCAGGTGTGTTGTTAATGTTTTATGGTTTACTTAGGTGAAAAAAAAGGGGTAACTGTTGCAGCAGAGGGACAGACTGTGAGAACGTGGAAGTCAGGCAGCGGGGCAGAAGCCGAGATTGTTTTTTTTCTTCTTGTTGTGCAGCGCACGAGGATGAGAATGAGATTTTTGTGTCGTCAGGTGATGGTAAATTTATGCATAGGAAAGACAGGAACAATGCAGTTTTTGGCAAAGATGGCAAAAATAAATGTGTTTTCAGGGTGGCGGAAGATGATAGATGGTGAGAACCTTGGGTTGCCAGATCTGCTTATTATTAAGTGACTTTGGGATTGTTTTACTAACATGTGCGTGCTTATCTGGGGCTAGCTATGTGTGTATGTGTGTGATAGGACTAACTTGTGTTTGTGCTGAAGGTAGTAATGAGGTCACACTGAACTGGGAGTTTGGTGAGATGATATGTATTAGATGCCTGTTTTTATCTCAAGATAGTTTTGACAATAATTTCTTTGTTGTGCAGTTTTATTTGTGCTTGCTTTAGGATGGATTACTTGTATTAAGCAATGCAATCTTACTTTGTTGGCAGATGTATTTTTATTTTTAACTTATGTTATCAATTGCCAGAATTTTTCACTTGTTTTAAGTAAAATTATCTGCCAGCAGAGCAAGAAAATTTGATTTTTCATTTTTTGGGATGCCTGAAGACATGTAAACAGCATTAGGTTATTTCATTTGACTTATATTTGACTTTTTGCAGTGTAATTGTATTGACTAATATGTGTTCTGTCTGTTCTGTGGTGACGGGTCTGGTGTGGGGACAAGAGGCTGTGCTTCTGCTCCTCCTCCTCCATACTCCTCCGCTGCTCAGCCCATATACCGCGATCTCACAGAACTCCAGGCTGGAGAGACCGCGGCTGATGTCACCTTGCCTCTGCTCATCACCATCCCTACTTCCCGGGAGCAGCCATACCGCAAATGGTGGTGAAATCCAGTGTCATGCCAAAAAGTGATCACCGTCTACAGGAGCCAGGAGTGCCTGCTTGTTAAAGGTGTACTGCCTGGTCTCAGTCCACCTACAATGTGTCTCAATGTTTTGAGGTTTTATCACATCTGAAAGATTATAGTGTTGGCCAAAGTGTTGCAGTCTGGAAAACAACATATAGAATTGATCTGATTGCAATATTTATGTGCAAAAACATTGTTGTTTGGAGGTACATAGAATATATATTTATACAGTATCTTCATGTATATATGCAGTAAATCTATGCATTTTTCTATGTAACCTTGTGACTGCGTTATTTTAATTGCTTTTAATCCTAGATCAAGTTTGTTTCCGGTTCAAAATGCATCATAAGTGTTAAATATATATTGTTATACCTAACTAAGTACTGTTTATCTGTTGAAATATATATTTAACGGCTAATATAAACCTGTAACAATATGGCCCTTGGCGATCATTTTTTGGGCAGCTGATCAATTTTTGGCATGGCATAACAGGCGACCTCCGTCTTGTAATGCGCCGTAACACCACTTATTACAGAACTGACATAAATATTATGTTTAAAAGTGTAGTCAGTGCTCGCACTACAGACTTAATCTAACAACGGCTGATAACTGAAATATTGATAATTACGGTCTCCTTAAACGTAGCCACCATTCTCTGCCATTAAGAATAAAACCGTTTTTGGATGGTATTACAGGTTTGGAATAATAAAAGCAGCACTCCCAAAGAGACAACAAACTCTTCATGTTGACAAGCTAGCGCTGCTACTTCTTCTGTGGTGTTCTGCGGGGTTGCATAAAGGCACTTCACACTACATAATGACGTAGCCCTGACGTAATCCCCGACTAGCTCCATATCGGTGGAAAACCAACTGGTTCTTATGATGCACTACAGTTGAACTGGTTAAGCACTGGCACCAGCCCCAGAACCAAACTAGCACTGGCTCTTATTTTGGTGGATCAGTGACAGTCGGTATGTCTTTTCTACCATCCATCACTTTGCACAACAGTGGAAGAAAAGAGGCATGATTACATCAACAGGAAAGCCAATCCAAAGCAAAGACCTCATTTTAAAACTCTTACACAGTGTAAAACTTGCCTCTAAATTAGCCATATGTTAGCGTGTAGCACACACCAATTGGACAGATTGAGTTTCTAAGGGCAACAGCTTTGCAGATCACACAGCCAAGGCTGCTGCACTCGGCCTTACTGGAAAGGACACAACAACAGGTCTTCTTTTAACACTGACAGAAATCTTATCACATGACTTTCTCACTGAGGCCCAGAAAACAGCACCACAAGCAGAAATTTATAGATGGATCCAAAAGGGAGCGATTTCTGACAACACCTCCAATCTTTACAAATGCAGCAACAATAAACCCATTTTACCACGCAAACTGTTTCAGCAGGCCTCCACTCTGCTACATGGGGTTTCCCATGTATCAGTGGGGGGTATGATCGCTATGCTGAACAGATCCTTTACTGCTTATGGATTCAGCAAATTTGCTATTCAATTTTGTAAGAAATGCCTAATTTGTGCAGAAAACAATGCTCAAGGGAACTTAAGGCCTGAAAAGGCACCTTCCCTGCATCAACTTATCCATTTCAAAACATTTGCATGGATTTCACTGAATTAGATAAATGTGAAGGCAAAAGATATTGCTTGGCTATTTGTGACATGTTTACCAAATGGACAGAAGCCTTCCCTTGCACTCACCCAAATGCTGCTACAGTAGCAAAAAAAAAAAAAAGCTGTTAGCAGAAATTGTGCCCAGATTTGGAATACCTGAAAAGATTTACTCAGATAATGGAACGCATTTTGTATATTAGATTATATCCCACTTAGGCACAGCACTCAACACTAACCGGAAATTCGGTGCAGATTGGTGGGCAGATTGGTGGAATGCACAAATAGGACCATTAAAGAAAGGCTTAGAAAAACAATGGCAAAAACAGGACAAAATTGGATATATTACCTACCCTTAGTTCTGTTTTACATAAGAATAGTTCCCATCAAAGGGGGGTTATCCCCATTTGAAATGATGTATGGTAAACCTTACCTACTCCCACCATTAAGACCATTTAATTCAGGTGATGAGGAAGTGTACTTAGCTGATTACATGCAAAGAATGTTGACTGACAGAGATATTGTTCATGCTGCTCTTCCCAGGAGGGACCACGGTGAAGCACCCATCTTGGCCAAACCGGGGGTTCTGGTCCTTATCAAAGTCATCAAAAAGAAAAACTGGGCCGATGCTCCCTGGCAAGGACCACACAAAGTCATCCTGGCAACACCAACAGCTGTGAAAGTCAAAGGACGTGACTCTTGGGTGCATTTGACACATTGCAAACTTTACCCCGCTCAAAACCCTCAACAAGAGACTGTTTAATCCCCATTGCAAACTATATCCCACTAAAAAATCCTCAATGAAGTGTTTAATTGTTTCTCTATACAAGTGTCGACTGACGGTGCCCTCAGGTGCCCAACAATGGCTTGTGTAGCAAAACAACTGTTGTTTATCATGGAGAGACAAAATACCAGAGAGAGAAGGTTGGCAGCAGAAGGATGTGAATGGTACACCTGTTTTTTCATCATCATCATCATCATCCTTGTGGTGACACTTTGATTTTGGTTATTTTTAGGGATACCATTACCGATTTATCGCAGGGCTAGATACATCATTCACACACATCATGCCTGGCTAGAGGGACCAGGCTATGAGGACCATGTTTATGCTGGTAATGTGTGGTGGAAGTACGCTAATAACACAGCCAAAACAGCTAATCGTTCAAATTGTTATGTGTGTTCTTTGCTCCCACTCTCAGATGGGCAAATATCTGTTACTGCTAAACCAATGGAACTATCAGAAGCTGTTTGTTTTTTGCAAGAGTCTATGTATAGAAATAGTACAGCAAGCATTAATTTGAATCACACTTGTCACATTGCCTATGACTCAACTGACCGGAGACACGATGACACCCCTTACTCGGTGAAAGCAAGATTAACCTCGCCAGGGAAATTTTCCTTTTGTCTAAAAGGGTGTGGAAACATCTCTTTGGGCAGTTTTTCGCTTTCTAGGTATGCAACGGTGCATAGTACGTCTTGCCCCTGTACTGCTACCTGCCAGACCGGCGTAGTGGGCAAAAGCTGTCCTGAAGATCCTTTTTGTCACTCTAGAAGTCTGGAAGGCAATGTCACCCTGCAGGAGCTCTGTAGTGCCACAATTTGTGATTCTCACATACACGGCATGCATATGATGACAGGGGGTTGGTGGCTGTGTGGCCATCGTGCCTACTCAGACCTGCCCATGAATTGGGGAGGGGTGTGTGCCCCCGTAGTTGCAACTGACCCTACCATCATATTATTGGCAGGACAGGCAGGCAGGGTAAAGAGAGATGTCTCCTTTGCACCAGATGATCCCATCTGGGGCACAGATGTGCCGAAAGAATTCAAGTTAGAAACTACAGGGCAGAGCTTCATTGATGCCTTTCTTCAGTTCCTGTGAGGATATCTGCTTTGTGTTCATCTAAACAGGCCCAGATTTCACATGGAGTACAAATTAAATACAATACTAGATTGTCATTACATATTGGGGGGGAGGAGCAGAAATGTTCATAGGCTGAAAAGTTTATTTTTCAACATAGTGCCCCCTTCAGTCCACACACTTCTTCCATCAGAGTTGCAGCGCTTGGATCCCTGCAGTTGAAAAATAAACCACATTTAGTCAAATTTGACCACCATGAACCTTTCAGCCCCCCCCCCCATGCTGTAATAGGCCATAATGTGTCATTTAATAACATTTTTGGTTGGTGGGGTGCCTCAAGATTTTTTTTTCCAATGTAAAAAGGGTTTCTTGGCTCAAAAAAGGTTGAAAAACACTGGTCTAAGCTACTTTTTTTTTTTTGTACTTATTTTGTACCCGTAGGTAGATTTGTTTTGCAGTCTGGTGACAAGCCACCAGCTGCCGGTCGCTGCGTGCGCAAGCGTCCCGTATCCCTAACCTGCATGTTTTTAGCATGCGGGAGGAAACCGGAGAAATTCCGGAGTAAACCCACGCAACACGGGGAGAACATGCAAACTCCACACAGATCACTGTTGGCCAGGGGCAGGGATCGAACCCACGATCTCATGATCCCCGCGATCCCCTGGCCGAAGGTAAAACTGTGCTGCCACAGTGCTAGTACCTGTATTACTACCCATATAAGCCTATTGATTATGAATATTGCACACTTTGTAGTGACTGTCCTCCCATCCCCTCTATAGTCTCCTACAGCCATGCAAACACTGAGCAGCCCATGAGGGACTGCACTCATGATTCCAGTGATTGGAGGTGGCTGCAGCATACGCACATGGGGCATAACCAGCAGAACCACAACAAATGATTGACATACAGTATCTTCTACAGACTACACCTCATCGGTCAACATGTCTAACCAGTGGGTGGTATGTTCAAGTACCAGCATGCCAGCGTGCAAGATGGTGTCAAGCTGGTAAACTTTCTCCTATATCTGACCTGATTTAGTAACAGACCCAGAAGCAGACTACAGACTTGGTTATAATTGCAATTATCTTTATTGGAAGTGAGTGTGTGTGAGTGCAG
The DNA here is from genome assembly GCA_020510985.1 of Pholidichthys leucotaenia. Lineage (NCBI taxonomy): Eukaryota > Metazoa > Chordata > Actinopteri > Cichliformes > Pholidichthyidae > Pholidichthys > Pholidichthys leucotaenia. The sequence continues at coordinate 158,312,252 of CM035836.1, forward strand.
AATGGGAGGAGTCTGGCCCCCTGCAGAGGAGAGAGAGAAGGAGTAGTGAATAATTTGTAGCACACAGTGGAATAATGAGAGGCTGATAATAATCTTATGGAGCAAGGAGTGGATGGGATGAAACGACCTGTGGCCACGTTCACTCCTTGTTGCTGAGGTTCCGTGAAGATGAAAAGGTGCCGGTGCAGGTATATACAGTGCCTGTTGCTAGGGATATTCCTCAGCTGAGGGAAAAGGGGAAAAGTTCAGTTTGATGATAAAGGTACTTACAGGATGCCGGCGGGGGTGTAGAGACTCCGGCTCCGAGAATGGGTCCAGGTCCGCCGCCAGGAGATGTGCCGGTCCGCCAGGGAGAAGGTCCACCTGTGCACAGGTATCCAGACAAGCAGAGGAGAGATGCAGGGAGGTGAGAACAGACTGAGAGGTTGCTTACTGTATAGTGGGTCTGAGACAAGGACCAAAGCTGGAGATGAGAAGACAGCACAAGTGTAGAGGAGCTCCCTGTCTGCATGTGAGCACAGACATCTCCGTGCAGGAGTCGAGGACCCTCACTCCATATAAAGTCCGCTTAATTAAGGAGCGCAGGTGTGGATAAACCCGCAGCTGTGAAACATAATCAATGAGAGGAGAGAGAAAACAACACACGGCTCGGCTCACCAGTGGCCCCCCCCACCCCCACCCCCAAGGGACGCCTCCCGGCGGCCAACTCAACTTTCCCGGGTGGGACCAATGGAATGCCCTGACCATCTCCCGATCCGTGATGAAGGATACCCGGACCCACAATCTCTCCTCTGGTCCGTACCCAGCCCAGTCCACCAGGTATTGTAGGCCTCGCCCCGTGCATCGTACATCCATAATGCGGTCGGCCTTATACGCCGGACTGCGGTCGATCATCACCGGAGGGGAAGGCAGCTTCAATGGAGGACACAGAGGGCTGGTGGAGAACAGCTTTACCTGAGAGACATGAAAGGTGGGACAGATGCGGAGAGCACAGGGGAGAGACAAGCGAACAGCAGCTGGATTGATAATGTGAGAGATGGGGTAAGGGCCAATAAAGTGGGGAGAGAGCTTTCTGGAATCAGTCTTAAAGTTAATGTGTTTAGTGGACAACCATACCTTCTGCCCAACCTGATAGGAGGGAGCTGGGGTCCTCCGACGGTTAGCGATCTCGGAGTTGCGATCTCAGAGTTGCGGTCCGCAGTGTGGTAGAGAGCAGCCCTGGTGGTCCTCCAAATCCGGTGACAGTGCTTGATGTGAGACTGCACAGATGCTACAGCGATCTCCACCTTTGTCTCCAGGAATGGGGGGGGGGGGTGTAACCCAAGGACGCCTCGAAGGGGGAGAGACCCGTAGCTGCAGAGGTGGCGGAGTTGTGTGTATACTCAATCCAAGGTAGGTAGTACTCCAGGACGCAGGATTGGAGGCCGTGACACACCTCAGGGCTGCCTCCAGCTCTTGGTTGGCTCGCTCGCTCTGGCCATTACTCTGGGGGTGATACCCAGAGGACAAGCTAACAGTTGCCCCGATGGCCTTACAAAAAGATTGCCAAACCTGGGAGACAAACTGGGGACCCCGGTCCGAGACCACGTCCACCGGAATACCATGGAGATGGATGATGTGCAACACAAAAAGGTTGGCTGTCTCCTTGGCAGACAGGAGCTTACTCAGGTGAATGAAGTGAGCTGCCTTCGAGAACCTGTCCACGATGGTGAGAATGACTGTACGTCCAGCAGAGGGGGAAGCCCCATCATGAAATCCAGCGCCACATGGGACCACGGCCTGCTGGGGGTGGATAGGGGGTGCAACAGCCCAAATGGAGGAGAAAAGAATAACTTGCCAGTGGCGCACTGGGGACAGGACTGGATGAACTCATTAATGTCCTTCCTCATCGACGGCCACCGGAAGGTCCTTTGCAATTGTGACAAGGTGCGGGACACGCCGGGATGGCACATCACCTTGGAAGAGTCTAGCCAATCGATGACCTTGCCACGGTCCGAGGAAGGAACATAGATCCGTCCCGCAGGACCACCATCCAGGTCAGGCTCAGCGACCTGCGCCCTCATGACTTTCTCCTTGATCTCCCAGGAGAGCACGCCAACCACACACGAGGGGGAAACAATGGGGTGCAGCTCTGGCAACATCGTCTCAGTGGAGAATTGTCTCAAGAGGGCGTCAGGCTTGATGGTTTTGGACCCCGGGCAGTAGGTGATGGTAAAATTAAACCTGCCAAAGAACAGGGACCAACGGGCTTGTCTTGAGTTTAGCCGTTTAGCCGTCCTGAGATACTCCAAGTTCTTATGGTCAGTCCAGACCACAAATGGCTGCAAGGCTCCTTCCAGCCAGTAGCGCCATTCCTCCAAGGCCAAATTGACCACCAGCAACTCCCGGTCATCCACATCATAGTTCCTCTCAGTTGGGGACAGGTGTCAGGAGAAGTAAGCACTGGAACGGACCTTATTATCGGTGATCGAATGCTGAGAAAGGACTGCCCCCACCCCGGAATCCAAGGCATCCTCCTCCACCAGGAATGCAGCCGTGGGTCCACCTGAGCGAGAATAGGGGGAGAAGAGAAGTGAGACTTTAATTTGGAAAGCGCCACATCAGCCTCCTTCGTCCATTGAAAGGGAACATTGGTGGAAGTGAGGTGAGTGAGGGGCAGAGCAACCACACTGTAATCACGGATGAAGCGCCAGTAAAAATTGGCAAATCCCAAGAACTGCTGTAGTTGCTTGCGGGAGGAAGGAACAGGCCACTCCAAGACCGCCTTCACCTTACCTGGGTCAGCCCAGATCTCCTTATGGGTGATGACAAACCCCAGGAATGTGGTAGAGGGTGTATGGAACTCACATTTCTCTGCCTTGATGTAAAGTTGGTTCTCTAACAGCCGCTGAAGGACCCTCCTCATGTGCACCCGATGCTCATCTAAGGAACAAGAGAAAATTAGTATATCATCCAGGTACACAAACACAAAGGAATTCAGGAAGTCCCTCAGCACGTCATTGATGAGCCGTTGGAACACAGCTGGTGCGTTCGTCAAACCAAAAGGCATCACCAAGTACTCGAAGTGGCCACTAGGTGTACAGAACCCCGTCTTCCACTCATCGCCCTCCTTGATCCGGACAAGATGGTAGGCGTTGCGCAGGTCCAACTTGGTGAAAACAGTTGCACCTTGAAGCAAGTCAAAGGCAGAGTTAAGGAGTGGCAAGGCATGCTTGTCCTTCACAGTAATATTATTCAACTCCCTAAAGTCAATGCAGGGTCGGAGAGAACTGTCCTTCTTGCCCACAAAAAAACCCCACCCCCACTGCAGAAGAAGAAGGCTTGATGATGCCGGAACTTAACGACTCTTTGATGTATTTATCCATTGCCTCTCGCTCCGGGGCAGACAGACTATACAGTCTACTGGATGGCAACGTAGCTCCCGGAAGGAGGTTAATGGCACCGTCGTAAGGGCGGTGGGGGGGGGTAGAGAAAGTACCTTAGACTTGCTGAAGACCGGAGCAAGGGCGTGATATTTAGGGGGAACCGAGGTGAGATTGGGCACATGGGTGGGCGAGGGACTGATAGTAGCAGAGCGAGAGCAGGCTGCAGACTGCAAACAGGCGGCTAAGCAGAAGGTACTACAAGAAATATCCCTTCCTGCCTGCCAGTCAATAACCGGGTTGTGGAGTCTTAACTAGGGATACCCTAAAATGACAGAGGAGGCAGAGATGGGCAAAATAAAAAAAAAAACCAACCCTCAAATGCTCCCGATGGTTGCCTGAAACCAAATGGAAATGGGAGCAATTTTTTTGGGGACTCTGGTAAGTGGCTCTCTGGAAACGGCAACCAAATTTAATGGAGTCTCCAGATCTTGATATGGGAGCTTCAGCCGGGTTGCCAGACTCTTCGAAATTAAGCTTTGTTCAGTGCCTGAATCAATGAGAGCAGTAGTGCAAAAGTCAGTGTGAAAGTGATCAAAACGAACGGGCAGCACGAGTTGAGTAAGGGATTTTGACCTGCCCACATCCGTTAGCCCCCCTACTGTGACGAACGGACCCCCCCTTTTGGCTGGTTGGGACAGTGAGCAACCTCATGTTCAGCACTAGCACAATACATGCACAAACCAAGATCACAGCAGTGCTGCCATTCAGCGGGGGGCAGCCTAGATTGGCCCAACAACATAGGTTTCCCGGTGTTAGAGGGTTTGGAAGGAGGGAGGGCTGGAAGAGGGGGCTGAGAGGAAGGGTGCAGCTGAGAGCCCGAGTGATTAGCAAGGCTGAGCTCGTTGGCCCGTTTCCTTAAGCGATTATCAAATATTGATGGCCAGGGAGATTAGCTCGAGTAACGAGGAGGGTTTATCTAATCATGCCAACTCATCACAAAGGCTAGGGCTAAGGCTGCGTGTGAAGATGCTGCACAGAGACGCATCCTCCCATCCCACCTCTGCTACAACAACCTGGAAATCCACCGAGTAGTCGGCCACGGACCTGGCCCTCTGCCGGAGATTGAGAAGGCAGGTGGTGAGGATGCTATCCTGGTCAGAATGGTCAAACACCTGGGTGAACTCGGATACAAATCGGTCATAGGTGTAATTTGGGTAATCGGGGTGATCCATAATAGCGTACACTCAGGCTAAGCCTGCCCCTCTAGCAGGTTCACCACGTAGTTAATCTGGCTATGATTAGTGGGGAAATCTTCTGGCACTCGCTGAAAAACTAGGTTACACTGAAGGAGGAACCCTCGAGCCTCGCCCAGCCTACCGCTGAAGTGGGTCGGTGTGGGAACTGGCGTTAAACGAGGAAGACATGCTGAGTGGGAGGAATGAGGTGGCAGGACAGCCGACAGCCTGGAACTGGTCTGGGACGGCAGGACTGCGGTAAGCTGGTCGAGCTGTGCCTAGCGGCTGCCCCGGCCTTGGATGCGCTCTGCAGAGCGTGCCCAAATGCCAAGTCACATTTCATTACCTTGTATTCATACATGTGTAATGACAATAAAGTTGAATCTCATCTCATTTATTTATTTGCATTTATTAGGAGAGGTGCCGGTCCGCCAGGGAGAAGGTCCACCTGTGCACAGGTATCCAGACAAGCAGAGGAGAGATGCAGGGAGGTGAGAACAGACTGAGAGATTGCTTACTGTATAGCGGGTCTGAGACGAGGACCAAAGCTGGAGATGAGAAGACAGCACAAGCATAGAGGAGCTCCCTGTCTGCATGTGAGCGTAGACGTCTCCGTGCAGGAGTGGAGGACTCCACTCCATATAAAGGCTACTTAATTAAGGAGCGCAGGTGTAGATGAAACCACAGCTGTGAAACATAATCAGTGAGAGGAGAGAGAAAACAACACACAGCTCGGATCACCACAATATCTTCAAAACCAAAGAGCAAAAGAATGTGTCAGAGAACTCTTGAGGTGAGAAATTGATGGTTTATTTACTCAGTTTGTTTGGCAAGTTTCAAACTTCTGCACAAGCTCTTTGAAGTAATTGCCTCCAGGTGCCTCCATGCCAGTAGAAGGGACCTCAATTAATGCACTGGTCTCAATGAATGCAGTGCAAAGCATTCTATATGACAATGAATGGAGAGCAGAGTAAGGAATAAGAGGGTTGTTCCAGGATTTCTTAAAGTGTACAATGAAGTTTCTCATCAGCACACTTTGATGTCTTGAAAATAAATCTTCAAGAGGTATTTCTGAAAAAAAGATGTCAGAAATAAGCTGTCTAGTTTCTAAATCTGTTTTAAATGATGTTAGCAACTGCTATTTAAGTGATTATTATGAGTTGTCTGGAGCCAATGCCTCAGGTTGAAGGAGTTAATTTGCATAAAGTTGGCTGGACTAAATGGCATTCACTTATATAGCACTTTTTATTCTCATCTCTTGATGACCAAAGCACTTTACAGATCCTGCAATCCACCCATTCACACACTGATGGTGGCATGCTACCCAACATGGAGCTTCCAGACCCATCAGGAGCAACTGGGGGTGAAGTGTCTTGCCCAGGGACACAATGGCAGGATATCTGGGGAGAGTGGGATTTGAACCACCAACCATTTGGTTCTTGGATAACCTGCTCTACCTCCCGAGCCACTGCCGCCCTAAAGGGCCAAGTGCCTGTTTGTTTATATGTGTGTGTGTGTGTGTTCTACAAAATAGTTTAAAAGCTGATAATGAGCTATGCAGGACAAAGTTCAGACGTTTTGTAATGGATAAACATATAAATATCAAACTTGTAAAATGTCTTTGTTGGTGACCTGGTGAAGTAGCCACCTTTGGTTTTGTCTTGATCCTTCACATCTGTCCTTTCTCTGACGGCAGTTATTTCTCAGAATGCAATTATTTACTTATTATTCACTTTGTTGGATGAGAAGATAACATTCCATATGGCAAATAAAAACCAGAATCATCCAAATATATTTCACTTCAAACATACATCCTAACAAACTTCAACTAGCACTTTTTTTTAGCTCAACCTCATTAAATCTCTGTGCTCAACTGAACACGGAGAGAAATGAACCGAACCTGCCTCCAGATGACTTAAATCATCCTCTTTCTGAGTTATATTGCAAGGAGCAATGCACACAACCAAAGACATGCAATGCAATTAAATCACCATAAGAGAGTCCAATTATTTTCAGAAGGCGGTGCATTTTAAATTATCATTTAGATACCTCAGTTATTTTTTCCCCATATCATCTTTAACCTGCTGTCAGGTTTTGATACTTTGGACCAGAGTGACCCAAAGGTGACGTCCACCTACCCATGAAGTACATGACCAGCTTGCAGATGCCGATGCCGAAGATGAAATCCCTCATGAGGTTGGGGATGAAGGTGAAGGGGATGCAGACCAGGGACACCATCAGGTCGCTGAAGGCCAGGGAGAGCAGGAACAGGTTGGTGACAGTCCTCATGCGCCGGTTCCGGACCAGGACGAGGATGATGAGGCTGTTGCCCACCACACTGAGGAGGAAGATGAGGCTGTAGAGGATGATCCTCACTGTCTGGTTGATGTCTGACAGAGTGGGACAGGGTGTGAGGATGACTCAAGTGATAATAATTCACTGTATGGGATCTTGTATTCATTGACAACACCTATTTATATCTATTCAGAAGACACATTTTTTGTCTTTTAATAAAATGAGTGTATGGTATTTCATGTGGTCGTGTCCTTCTTGGACGATACTAGGAAAATGAGCACTGTTTTCTCTGGTTTAAGTTTTAAAAAAGTGTCTGGTGGCGGTTGTGCTCACTTGTTATAGGCTGGACTATAGCGCAGTGACAGCGTTATGTGTCATTACAAACATACAGCAGAGCGCATCAGTTTGGAGGACCAGAGCCATATGCCTAATGCGCACTGACGCAGGAAAAATGCCCACAGCGGCCGCTTTAGAGGCTACATGAGTCCAACTGACGCAACTGCACTAAATTTAATATTAAAATTAAGATAAGATGTCCCAGTGCTCGGTAACAATAGAAAGAAGATGTATTAACGATACCTTTGGGTTCTGGTGGAATGTCCTGGCACTCTGAAATATTCTTGATCCCAAAGCTGCACAAAATCTTGTTCAAGTCCGTTGAATTTACGAGCATATCGTGAATCGTAAACGTCTCCATTGTGCTTTTTTTTCCCCTTCTCGAGACTTAGGTAAAATCTGTTACACGTATTTCAAAAATCAAAAATCATGGTCTTTCAAGAACAAAATAGGCACCAACAAATTTGAAATGGAGTCGATTTCAAAATAAGGAATAATAATAGTCTAATAATAATAATAATAAAAAAACAAAAAAACTGAATGATTCTCTCCAAGTTCTATTGCGCTCTCGGTGCGCCGAGCTGCGTCCCGTGGCGCACAGCCTCAATATGGACGGGTGGCATTTTTGAGAGGCTAGCCCGCCTACAGGACACCCTCCTTTCTTTCTCAAAGAGAGAGAGAGAGATGCTGATTGGTGACAAAGTCGCTCGTCACTAATCCTTAAGACTTCAACATTTGCCCATTTAATTAATTAATAAGTATAATAATATATTGCCATAGTCCTGCTGGCTAAGGTATTGTGTGAGCATGTCTGAGCTGGATTCCTTGTCATCCACAGTCTGTCCTTATCACCTAAACAGTACCAACGCTTATATCTTGGACTGTGTCCAGAAACAGCCCTGCACACTGTTACACTGACTGCAGCAGCCAAGTCATGGTTATATTTTTCAGTATAGTTTGATATATTGGGAAAAGTAAAACCAACTGGTTCAAGACTTATATCTCATCTCTATATTTTTTTTTTTTAGAATGTTCAGTAGTCTTATGCAATCCTGCTAACTAACAGTGGTGGAAGCAATAACATCACAAAGCATAAACACCATTTCGTCAAGCTGAGACAGATATTGCCTGGAACTGAAATACGGCATTTACATAAGCTTTGTGTCATGGTGCCTACGGGGATATGTGGGGTTGCAGAAAAAACATACTGAGAGGCATAAAAAATGCAATATTGTATCAGTTTCAGAAAGTGGTGTCTGTTACTTGAAAAGATAATTTTCCACGTAATTAAAGTTGTCGGCTGCCATATAATAACAGAGTAATATTTAGTTTTTGTTTAAACGACTAGCGGACAACTCCCATCATCCCACATCACTAAGCTGTAATCATGTTTAGTGCTGTGACTTATGCAGAATGCTCATGTCTTCTCTTTTGATCAGAGTTTAAAAATGTAATTTATTCAAAGTTTTTATGTTGACTGAGTTTACTATAAATTTGCTGTTGCTTATGCATTCTGCATATGTATTTTCCTTTAATTAGAGTTTATAAAATTCAATTATTCAATGCTGACTGTGTTTACAGTCAATTCACTGCAAACAAAAATAAATCTATATATCTATACTGTTATCAAGCAGCCTCTCTTTTACACAATGTGGTAAGTTGCCTGTTGGGGTTTTTTGGGCTTGCTTCCATAAAGCTGGTTGCTTGTTTCTCTTGCAAGATCTGCAACATGGCTGTCAGTCATGATTGATCTCCTCACTTGTGCCGTGTTGTCTTGATTGCCCCCTTGGTTTTTTAAGTTCTGTTTCACCTCTGTTCTGCTCGGGTTCCTTTTGTCATATGACGTAAACAACACGCTCCTGGTCCTGCCTGTATCCTGCCATTGTTGCCTTGTTTTTGCCATAGCTTTTGTTGCAGCTTCCGAGCTGTATCTTATTTTCTGTTTGAGCCCTTGAGCTGTGTCAGGATGACCAGCTCAATAAATATAACCTAATTTACGTCCAGCATTTGAGTCCAATCCCTTGCCAGCCATGACAGTAGGAACCCGACAGTATGGACCCAGCGGACAGTGAGTTTCGTCAAATGGGCCTTGATGAGGAGGAAGTTTGGGCTGCTTCCCACATCAAGGCCCTCATCAGGGACGCCTGCTCCTCCCACTTGCTGGAAAAGGCCCTTTATTTCCTGGACATGGCCATGGGAATTATCGAGGGCTTCCCCACTGTGTGGCGATATCCCCCGCTCGCTCAACTCCTGCTTTCAGTGCTGCAGCTACAGTGGAAGTTCCAGTGGCAGGGAAACACACCACTGGTGACCAGTAAGGAGCACAGGGAGGAGGAAAACAAATGAGCCGAAGGACATGGCTCACGCCAGCAGACTCTTTAGCCTGGCTCTTATCATCAGTGGAGGCGTTCCAGACCTCCGCATCTTCCCTCCCTGATGCAGCACCACACCATCGTGCAGCCATTCCCCATCAGGCGAATCCATCATCTTCCAAGAGGGATCATCTGACTCCCCAGTGGCAGCAGAATAGGATCAGAAGCAAGTACCTTTTCATTTTTAACACCATTAAATGAAAGGTCTTGTCCTGTTTCTGTTGAGGGGGCTCTGTATCAGCCACCTACCGCCGCTGAGCTCTCTCCACCCATCTCTGCTATAAACTCTGCTGCCCTTTCCATCCCCCCATCCTCACCTGCATCTCCTGTGTCTTTTTCTGGTTTGTGTGAGAGACCGGCCATACTGGTGGAGAACCGGCTCATCTGGGAGGAGTCAGCTTCTCCAGAGAATCCTGTGGTTTGCCAGCTTGGGGCAACGGCATTGGTACCCCTGTGTGGGGGTGATGAGGAGGAACAGGAGGAGCATTGGCAGGTTGTGCTGGCTCAGAAGGAGCTCATGCTGGACTGCAAACCGTGGCTCCTTCCAGAGCATGTATCCCAGCTGGGTTGGAACCGGCTGGCTTTGGATGACCCAGCTGCCCTGGCTCCCAAACCAGCACCACGTCACTCCCCAGCTCCAGTACCAACACCACATCACTTCCCAGCTCCAGTTCCAGCACCACGTCACTCCCTGGATCCCAGTACCAGCACCATGTCGCTCCCCGGCTTCAGTATCAGCTCCAGTTCTTCTCCGGACAGCTTCAGCTGCTCGCGAGGTGCGCGTCACAGTTCCAGCCATCCCCGAGGTGCACACAGCAGCTCCAGCCATCCCGAGGTTCATACAATGGCTCCCACTGTCTCTGAGATGCACACAATGGGTCCCGCTGTCCCCGAGGCACACGCCACAGTTCCAGCTGTTCCCACAGTGCACACTCCAGTTCCTGCTCTGCTCAAGGTGCACACTCCGTCTCCTGCGGCTCATCCTGAGGAGGTTACTCCAGCCGCAGAGGACCAGGAGCTCAGGCAAGTCCTTTTCTTTACTTTGTAACAGCAATACTAGTTAAATGGCGTTCACTTAAATAGCGCTTTTTCTCACCTCTGGATGATCAAAGCGCTTTACAGATCCTGCTATCCACCCATTCATGCACACATTCACACACTGATGGCGGTAGAGCTGCCATACACACACAGGTGCTAGCCTGGCCACCAGGAGTACCTGGGGGTTCAGTGTCTTGCTCAAGGACACTTCAACATGCAGACTGCAGACAGAGTGGGAATCGAACCCATGACCCTCCGATCAGTAGTCTGTCACACTACACCTGCACCACAGCAGCAACAGCAAGACTTGCCTAGCTCCTGGTGATTTTGGTGACACCTCATCCTGCCCTTTTTCCTTCCCATCTGAGGTGGCTGATTTGGGATAGATTTCCAGATGTTGGGACTTGAGGACGCTCCTGCACCACCTGTTGTTCCAGGGGTCATGGGACCTCCACCTGCCATTCCAGAGGCTGGGAGGTCTCCACCTGCCGTTCCAGAGACTGGGGGTGCTCTATCTGCTGATTTTGAGGTCAGTGTTCCGCCGTTGCCTACTTCTGAGCTAAAAGCCCCAGTATTATTGCCTCCAGGACTGAAGACCTCAGTACTTTTGCCTCCAGGACTAAAAGCTCCCTTGTTGCAGTTCTTAGACTTGGGAACTCCTTTGTTGCTGCGCCCCAAGTTCAGCGCCCCTGATCCTCCTTGTTTGGTACTCTGGTGGCCTAGGGATTTTGGCAGGCCACCAGACCCACCATGTTCTGCAGTCTGGGGATCCTTGGACTTTGGTAGGCCCCTAGATCTGCCCTGTTCTCCGGTCCAGTGGTCCTCGGACAAAGGAAGACCACCTGGCCCCCCATGTTCCTGTTTTTGGGCCTTGGACTGTGGTTGGCCCCATGTGTCTGTGTGTTGTTTTGGACTCTGTTGTGTGTGTGTGGACGGAAGGAGGGGGGTAACTTATTTCTAAAAGGTTCTAAATTTACAAAAGAGTCACAAATTAAAGGGAAATTTTTCTCTTTTTTTTGTAAAAAGTCATTAATCTTGAGGGGAAAGTCACAATTTTAAGAAAAAATTCTACAAATTTATAGGAAAACAAAAACATGCAAATTTGAGACTAACTTACAAAAAAAGTTTAAATTTTTTAACACAAATTTACTGTAAAAACCTGCAGTGAAAGGTAGCAGCTTTTTAAAACAAAGGTGCAAATTTAACGAGAAGAATTAAACATATTCAATTTGCTACACAAATTACAAATTAATATGAAATTAATGGGGGAGATACGCCCCAGATTTAAAATATTTGATTAAAATAAAATTAAAGAATAAATAAAAAGAATAAATAAGAATTTTCAAGAAAGAGTCCCAAATTTTTTGAGGGAGAAAAACAGAAGACATTTTCAAATTTGAAAATCTATGAGGATAAACAAATTACATAGGAAGTCTCACATTTTGGAGTGAAAGTCAAACATTTAAAAGAAAAAAAAGGAAATAAATTTAAAGTCACAAATTTAAGGAAGAAAAACTATATAAGAAAGAACTTAAATTTAATTTTAAATAATAATTGTGGTGACTGCATTTGTTTTAAAAGAATAACATGAAAAAAATTTAAAGGAATAATAAAATAATAGTTTAAGGTTTCCATGTTACCTTCTCCTGAGTTTAAGGGTTCCATGTTGTTACTTTCACCTGAGTTTAAAGTGTCCCTATAGTTATCTCTGCACCTGTCCTGCTCTCCGGTCTGGTGGTCCAGGGACTCTGGAAGACTACCAGACTGGCCATATTTTGAGGTCTGGAGGACCATGAACTGGGATAGGCCTCTTTACCTGCTTTGTTCTCTGGTCTGGTGGTCTACGGACTCTGGTAGACCACCTGACCCACTCTGTGCTCTGGTCTGGGGTCCCATGGACTTGGGTAGGCCCTCTGACCCACCTTATTCTCCGGTCTGGTGGCCCCGGAGCTTTAGAAGACCACCTGAACTGCCTTGCTTTCTGGTCCAGTGGCCCTGGGACTTTGGCAGGCCTTCACCTTGGGTTTGATTATTATCATCATTATGATCAGGCGGTTAATTCAGTCATTATTTGCATTATGATTGTCATGGTCTTGTCTCTCCTGATCCTCTGTTCATGTTTTGTGCCTCCTCCCTCTGTGGTCGTGTGTGTAGCCTCACCCATCCTGTCACTTCTGTCTCCTCATGTGTCAGTTGTCAGTCATGATTGGTCTCCCCATCTGTGCCATGTTGTCTTGATTGCCTCCTTGGTTATTTAAGTTCTGTTTCACCTCTGTTCTGCTCGGGTTCTTTCTGTCATATGACATGAACAACACGCTCCTGGTTCTGTCTGTATCCCGCCGTTGCTGCCTTGTTTTTGCCATAGCTTTTGTTACAGCTTCCGAGCTGCATCTTATTTTCTGTTTGAGCCCTTGAGCTACATCAGGGTGACCGGCTCAATAAATATAACCTAACTTACGTCCAGCGTTTGGGTCCAATCCCCCACCAACTGTGATGTGGTGGCCCAGGACAATGACTGAAACTACATCGGTCCTTAAAAGCACTTTAATGGTGAAACCCATCTTAGTTAGGGTCAAGTTTTCAAAGCAGCTGTCCAAAAATGCTAACTGGGCACAGAGGCTATAACTTCGGTCAGGCCAGAGAGTCTTGACTGGCTCAATACTATGGACCTGTATAGTTACGTCAACAAAAACATTCTGTCTAAACCAGAGGTGTCCAATCATGTGCCATGGAGGGCCAAGACCCTACAGGTTTTCTCTTCTACCCAGTCTCTTCAGCAGGTGTTTTCACTTATCAGCAATCAGTGGGAAGAAATTCAGTGGAATCTGCTGTTTAAGACACTGGTTGAAGATAAAGACTCCATGGTCTTGGCCCTCCATGTGACATGGTTCAGGTGACCCACAGAACAGACACGACTCAGGATTAACACAATTAATGTACTTTATTTGTTAACATGAGTGATTGGGTGTGTGAGTGCGGTTATATGGTGTAATTAAGTTCCCCGCTGACTCTCTTACCATCATCTCTTACCATCCTCACCTGTACATAACTGCATAACTACATAACTACATCTAACTTATTGTACATTATTTGCACATAACAGTACTCTTAACTTTCTGCACTGCTGCATATATTTGCATATATTTGCTTAAATTGCACATACTGTTAATTACCGTATATACTGCACTGCTGTCCTTTGCACTTCTGATTGGATGCTAAACTGTGTTTCGTTACCTTGTATTCATACATGTGTAATGACAATAAAGTTGAATCTAATCTAATCTAATCTAATGTAGTGTAGTGCAATCCGTGTACTCCAGCTGGGCCGGCAGAGCACCATACAGACTGGCAACACTGGAAAGAGACGAGGGCCGTTAGCTTACAGTTCACCCTATGCAGCACGTAAGATGTTGCTATGCTTACTGTCAACGGATGTTGGAGTTGCTTCAGATGGTGCCGAAGCTGCAGCCAGGGAGACAGTGTTTGCGGGCAGGTTAGCTGGAGGTGGAATAAAAGTCCACTGTTGTCCACTGGTTAAGTAGCTTCATTGCTACTTAACCTGTCCAGGGAGAAGGAGGTCTGCCGTTGCGGGCTCCGCCTGTGCACAGGGGAATGGACAGGTTAAGTAGCAATGAAGCTTACTTGATCGTTGGTCTGGGTGGAACCGACCCGGACGCCGTTCAGCGGGGCTTGGAAGCCGAAGGCTGGAGAGTTCAGTGCAGGGAAGCATGGAGGCAGGGTGTGGCATGATTCACAGGAGAGAATCAGATGACTCCGTGCCCAGCACTGGTCCTGATGGAAATAAATAGGGCCACAGGAGATGACAGGCAGGTGCGTGCACAGGTGCCGAGATTGGCGGCCATGACAGTACTCCCCCCCACGGCACGCCTCTTGGCGTGCGTTCCAACCTACCCGGGTGCATCCGATGGAAGTCCCTGATGAGCTGCTTGTCGAGCATGAGGACAGGATGTACCCAGGATCTCCACTCCGGCCCGTAGCCCTCCCAGTTCACCTGGTACTGCAGGCCACGCCCCCGACGGCGGACGTCCAGGATGGAAGAGACGGACCATGCCGGGTCGCCGTCGATCACCCTCAGTGGAGGTGGAGACCTGGGAGGGGGACACAACGGGCTGGAGGAGACAGGCTTAACCTGAGAGACATGAAAAGTTGGACAGATGCGGAGGGGCGGGGGGAGTTAGACGCACAGACACTGGGTTAATAATTCGACATATAGAGAACGGGCCAATGAACCACTGGGCGATCTTCTTGCGTTCTGCCTTCAGGTTGATGTTCTTGGTAGAGAGCCATACCTGCTGACCCACCTGATAAGCCGGGCCCGGAATCCTGCGTTGATTGGCCACCGCAGTGTTGCGTTCCGCCGTTCGTTGCAGTGCCGTTCTGACTGCCTTCCAAATCCGCCGACAACGTTTTAGAAGGGCCTGAACCGATGGAACAGCAATGTCCCCCTCCTCTTCAGGGAACAGTGGGGGGTTGTAACCCAACGAGGCCTCGAAGGGGGACATGCCGGTGGCAGTGGACACCACTGTGTTATGGGCGTATTCAATCCACGGGAGGTGTGTGCTCCATGACGTTGGGTTGGTGGCTGTGACACACTGCAATGCTGCTTCCACCTCCTGGTTGGCTCGTTCACATTGCCCGTTGGATTGCGGGTGATAGCCGGAGGACAAGCTCGCCGTAGCCCCTAAGGCGGTGCAAAAGGCCTTCCAGACTCTGGAGATAAACTGGGGCCCTCGGTCCGATACTATGTCCTGTGGGATGCCATGCAGCTGAATTACATGCTGAACCAGCAGATCAGCTGTCTCCTTGGCAGACGGTAACCCCCGCGAAGGGATGAAGTGAGCTGCTTTGGAAAATCTGTCCACCAGCGTGAGGATGGTGGTTAAGTTGTTGGACGTGGGGAGGCCTGTGACAAAATCCAGCGCCACGTGGGACCATGGTCTACCCGGGACGGGGAGGGGGTGGAGCAGCCCGGCTGGCGGCGATGAGGACGTCTTCCCAGTAGCACACTCAGGACAGGCGCGGATGTATTCCCCCATGTCCTTCTGGAGGGATGGCCACCAAAACGACCTCTGTAGGATCACCACCGTGCATGCCCTTCCCAAATGGCAGGCGAATTTGGAGGTATGCCCCCACTGGATGACCTCCCCTCGGACCGCTGTGGGAACAAATAACTTGCCCGCTGGGCCCCCCCCCCCCCAGGTCGGCTTCGTCAGACTGCGCCCTTATAACCTTATCGCGAATGCCCCAAGCGAGGGTGCCCACGACACATGCTGGGGAGAGGATGGGATGCTCAGTCTTCTCTGCCATCTCTGGGGCGAACTGACGAGACAGAGCGTCGAGCTTGGTGTTCTTTGACCCAGGGCGGTAGGTGATGGTAAAGTTGAACCGTCCAAAAAACAGCGACCAGCGGGCCTGTCAGGCGTTCAGCCGTTTAGTGGTCCGAAGGTACTCCAGGTTCTTGTGGTCGGTCCAGACAATGAATGGTTGTGACGCTCCTTCCAACCAGTGCCGCCACTCCTCCAGGGCCAATTTAACTGCCAACAGCTACCTATCCCCGATGTCGTAGTTTCGTTCTGCTGGGGACAGGCGGCGAGAGAAGTAGGCGCAGGGGAAGATCTTACCGTCTGCCGGAGAACGCTGGGATAGCACAGCCCCCACCCCAGAATCAGAGGCGTCCACCTCCACCAAGCACTGAAGGGTGGGATCCACCTGCGTCAGGATAGGTGATGATGAAAATCTAACCTTCAACTCAGAGAACACAGCGTCCGCCTCTTCCGTCCAGCGAAAGGGAACCTTGGTGGAGGTCAAGTTGGTGAGGGGGAGGACGATACAGCTGTAGTCCTTAATGAACCGGCGATAAAAGTTAGCAAAGCTCAGGAACTGCAGCAGCTGTTTCCTCGATGCGAGGGTGGGCCAGTCCACCACCGCCTTCACCTTTACTGGGTCCGGGATGATCTCCTTCA
The DNA here is from genome assembly GCA_020510985.1 of Pholidichthys leucotaenia. Taxonomy (NCBI): domain Eukaryota; kingdom Metazoa; phylum Chordata; class Actinopteri; order Cichliformes; family Pholidichthyidae; genus Pholidichthys; species Pholidichthys leucotaenia. The sequence goes on from CM035836.1 coordinate 158,328,877, forward strand.
GGGCAATAATGAAGCCGAGGAAATTGGTCCTGGAGACGTGGAACTCACATTTCTCTCCCTTGACATAGAGCTTATTCTCCAGCAGCCACTGCAAGACTTGCCTGACATGCACGCGATGCTCCTCCATGGACTGAGAAAAGATGAGAATGTCGTCAAGGTAGACAAACACGAAGGTGCCCAGAAAATCTCTCAACACATCATTAATAAGACGCTGGAAGACGGCCGGGGCATTGGTCAGCCCGAACAGCATGACCAGATATTCAAAATGCCCACTAGGGTCCTAAAGGCCGTCTTCCACTCATCCCCCTTACGTAGCCGCACCAGGTGATAGGCATTGCGCAGGTCTAATTTGGTAAAGTAGCAAGTCCTCCGGAGGGAATCGAATGCAGAGTTAAGGAGGGGGAGAGTATACTTATCCTTGATAGTGATGTTGTTAAGTTCCCGGAAGTCGATGCAGGGCCTGAGGGAGCCGTCCTTCTTCCCCACGAAGAAAACCCCCGCCCCCACCGCAGAAGATGAAGGTCTAATAATACCTGAGCTGAGAGACTCCTTAATATACGCGTCCATGGCCGCGCACTCCGGAGCAGACAGGTTGTAAAGTCTGCTAGATGGCAGAGGAGCACCAGCCCGCAGATTAATAGCACAATCATACGGTCGGTGAGGGGGAAGGGAAAGGGCTTGGGATTTACTGAAGACGGCCCTAAGGTCATGGCATTCTGGTGGTACTTTTGACAGATCCGGGGGGGGGGGGGAGGGACATCCAAAGGCATGGCAGGCGAGCATGCAGCAGACTGCAGACAGGCACTCAGGCAGAAAGGGCTCCATGACACAATACTTCCCGAACACCAGTCAATTGATGGATTATGCAGATGCAGCCAAGGGTAGCCCAGAATGACCGGGGACGATAACACCGGTAGGACAAACAGATTTAACTCCTCCCGATGGTTGCCTGAAATGATGACTGGCACCAAGGCGACCCGATGAGTGACAGTGGCCAACGCCGACTTAGACAGGGCAATAATCTTAAGGGGAGTTTTTAACAGTTTTAACAACTGCATAGGTAGACCCAGACGGGTTGCCAGTCTCCTAGAAATGAAGCTCTGCTCGGCCCCTGAGTCAATGAGTGCATGTGTCTTATGTTCTTTGTGACCAAAGCAAAACCAAATAGGAATGAGAAAGTGGGTGAGGGGATTGTTATTATTTATGTCCGTGAGGCCCCCTACTTCGACGCATGGACTTCCCCTTTTTGGCCACCTAGGACAGGAATTCAAGTAATGCTCCTCGCTCCCGCAATAGACACACAACCCCAACTCACGGCGGCGCTGTCTCTCCTCAGCAGGAAGTTTCGACTCACCCACTATCATTGGTTCTTGGTCCTCAGAGAGGTCAGTAGACGGGAGGGCCAGCAGGGGGGGCTGGAGAGCACGACGCGGACTATTCTCTGCGCGGCCAGAAGTCTTATGCTCCGCAGCTCGTTCCCTCAGACGGTTGTCAAGGCTAATGGCTAGGGAGATACACTCATGCAGCGTGGAGGGTTTCTCCAGGCGGGCCAGCTCGTCCTGCAAGCTAGGGCTCAAACTCCTCAGAAATATACTACTCAGGGAGGCATCTTCCCACCCGACCTCCGTAGCTATGACCCGGAAGTCAACAGCATAATCAGCAACTGCCCTCGACCCCTGCCGAAGGTTTAACAGGCGAGAGGTGAGTACATCTTCCCGGTGTGAGTGACTAAACACTTCCTGAAATTCCTGGGTAAATTGAACGTATGTCATGGAAGCATAATTGGCCCTAGCCATAACTGCATAAGCCCATGCTAAAGCCCGCCCCTCTAACAGATTGATCATATAGCCAATGCGGCTCTGGTCAGTAGGAAAATCTCCGGGAACCCGTTGGAACACGATTTCGCACTGCATAAGGAACCCCCTGGCTTCTCCCAACGCCCCTTTAAAGCGGGCGGGAGTAGGGACGGGAGTGAGCCAACTAGCGGAACCTGTAGAGTGAGGGCTAAGCGTAGAGCTAGTGGTGGAGCTAGCGGTAGAACTAGCGGGAGCTGAGGAGCTAGCTGGTGCTGTGGGGAAACCCTGTGGGCTAGCTAGACAATCTAACCTATCGGTGATGCAAGTTAGCTGGGTTAGCATCACCTGTTGCTGGTACGCTAATTGGTCTACCTGAGTCTCTAGGTCAGGGGTGTCAAACTCAAATTCACAGTGGGCCAAAATTAAGCAGTGAAGTAAAGTCACGGGCCAAACTCAATATTTATTGAAAAATTAACTGCAACTGATATGTAATGTTTAACCTTTTCATATGGAAACAAACTTTAGTTTTGCTTAAACACAGAATCTGGAACAACCAAAGCTTGATATTACAAACACATGAGAAATTAAATTTGAAATAAGACACATCAGTGGTATTCATTTCTTATTTAAATAAATAAAGTATGTCTCTTCCCGTATCCTTTCAAGTTCCTTTTTAAAGTAAATCTTTTTCAAAGCCAACAACAAAAGAACCAAAAATAAGATAAGATAAGATAAGCCTTTATTAGTCCCACAACGGGGAAATTCCAGGATTGCAACAGCACAGGGATAGCAACACTCAGAGCAACAATCAGAAGGCAAGAAAAAACAAGCAAGCAAGAGCAGCTAATATACATATGTACATATTACTATAAAATATATATATACACACACACACACACACAGACACACAGTGCAGAGCATTGTAGCTGGATGGAATAAATATATGAATATATGAACACACAGTGCAGAGCATTGTAGCTAGATGGAATAAATATGTAAATATATAAACACCCACAGTATGGAGCATTGCAGCTAGGTGGAATAAATATGCAAGTATATAAACACACACAGTGCAGAGCAATGTAGCTAGATGGAATAATATGTAGATATATAAAAACACAGTGCGGAGCATTGTAGCTAGATGGAATAAATATATAGATATATAAATATAAACACACCCAGTGCAGAGCATTGTAGCTAGATGGAATAAATATGTAAATATATAAACACACACAGTGCAGAGCATTGTTGCTAGGTGGGATGAAACAGCATAACCGTCTATTTAGTTATCCTACATGGTATGATTATGTGCCCATACATATTCTCACCCTCCATAGCGACCGGTATGTTCCTAGTTGTATGCCGGAGAGGACCATTGTGTAAGTCTATTGCATCTTTTGCATTCAAAAAAAAAAAAAAAACAACTATTAGTTTGTTACGTCTTTTTGCTATCTCTGCGAGCAGCCCTGCTTAGGTTGTACAGTCTGACAGCCGTTGGTAGGAAGGACCTACGAAACCTCTCGGTTGTGCACCTGGGATGATGTAGTCTGCTGCTAAATGAGCTCCTCAGTGCATCCAGTATGTCCTGCATAGGGTGGAACTCGGACTCCAGCAGAGATGACAGTTTAGCCACCGTCCTTCTCTCTCCTATCTCCTCCATCGGATCAAGGCGTTGCCCCAGGACAGAGCTAGCTTTCTTAATCAGTTTGTTCAGTCTCTTCCTATCGGCTGCAGTAATGCCACTGCCCCAGCAGACCACTCCAAAAGTGATGGCTGATGCCACCACCGTGTCATAGAATGACTTCAGCAGCGCCCCTTGTACACCAAAAGACCTGAGTCTCCTCAGCAGGAACAGCCTGCGCTGTCCCTTCTTGTAGAGTGCGTCAGTATTGTGTGACCAGTCTAGTTTATTGTTGAGATGAATACCCAGGTACTTGTAGGATGTCACCATCTCGATGTCTGTTCCCTGTATATTTACTGGTGCTGTGAGGGGCTGCCCATGCCTGCGGCAGTCCACCACCAGCTCCTTAGTTTTCCTCGCGTTGATCTGGAGGCAGTTCCGATGGCACCAGTCCACAAAGTCCTGGATAAGCCCTCTGTACTCAGCTTCATCTCCGCTGGAGATGAGACCAACGATCGCAGAGTCATCAGAGAACTTCTGTAGATGGCAATGTGTTGTGTTGTGTGAGAAGTCCGCAGTATAAAGAGTGAACAAGAAGGGAGCCAGCACCGTTCCCTGGGGGGCCCCCGTGCTACTGATGATCGTGTCGGAAACACAGTCCCGGGTTCTCACAAACTGAGGCCGGTTCGTGAGGTAGTCCAGGATCCATGATGACAGGTGCTGGTCCACCCCTGCGCGCAGCAGCTTGTCCTTCAGGATCATCGGTTGGATGGTGTTGAAAGCACTGGAGAAGTCAAAGAACATGATCCTCACCATATTCCCGGGCTTCTCCAGGTGGGACAGAGAACGGTGAAGGAAGAAGATCACCGCATCCTCCACCCCAATGCCATGCTGGTAGGCGAACTGGAGTGGATCCATCGCTGGTTCCACCAGGGGGCGGAGATGAGCAAGGAGCAGTCTCTCCAGGGTCTTCATCAAGTGGGACGTCAAGGCCACCGGTCTGAAGCTGTTCAGGTCTTTGGGGTGGGAAGTTTTTGGTACAGGTACCACACAAGATGTTTTCCACAGCTGTGGTACCCTCCCCAGTTTCAGGCTCATGTTGAAGATATACGTCACAATCCCACACAGCTGGTCTGCACAGGACTTGAGGAGCTTTGCGCTGATGCCGTCCGGTCCCGACGCCTTCCTCGCCTTGATCTTCCTCAGCTCCGTCCTCACCTGGGTCTTGGTCAGGGTCAGGATGGGGGGCTGTGTGTTGGGAGTGGGGGGGGTGTCGGTGGAGTGGGGAGTGGGTAGCAGGACTTGATTTCTTAGAGGCAGCAGTGGTTGTTGTGCAGACAGGGGGGAGGGCGGTTGGTCAAATCTATTGAAAAACAGATTCAGGTTGTTCGCCCACTCCCTGCCCCCCGTGGCCTGGGGGGAGGTATTCTGGAGCCCCGAGATGGTTTTGAGGTTTCTCCAGACCCCGCTGATGTCGCTCTGTTGCAGCTTGTCCTCCATCTTCTTCCTGAAGCTGTCCTTGCCTTCTCTGATCTTTCTCCTCAGCTCCCTCTGTACGGACTTCAGCATCTCCCTGTTTCCCGACCTGAAGATCCTCTTCTTCTCTCTCAGAAGTGTTTTTATCTCAGGGTTGATCCAGGGTTTGTTGTTTGAGTGACGCCGTATGGTCTTGGTGGGAACGGATTTGTCCACACAGAAGCTGAGGTAGCCCGTGAAGGTGTGAATGAGGCCATCGATGTCCTCACCATGTGGATCGCAGAGCTGCTTCCAGGCAGTGGCTTCAAAACAGTCCTTTAGAGTGTCCATTGTCTCCTCAGACCATAACTCCACAGTGTGCATGGCCGGAGGTTGTCTGTGCACTAGGGGTTTGTACACCGGTCGGAGATGAACCAAGTTGTGATCCGATCTCCCAAGTGGGGGGAGTTGTGATGAGGTGTACGCCTCCTTAGTGTTTGCGTAGAACAAATCCAGTGTTTTATTGTCTCTAGTGTGGCATGTGACATACTGGGTGAAAGTGGGCAGAATGGGAGACAGTGAAACGTGGTTGAAATCGCCTGAGATGAGGAGAAGAGCATCTGGGTGTTCTGTCTGCAGCCTGCTGGTTACTGAATGGATGACGTCACGCGCTGTCCCAGCGTTCGCCGTCGGATTTGCATAAACAACAATGCAGATCACGTGTGAGTGTTCTCTCGGGAGATATGTAGGCCTCATGCTAACAGCTAGCAACTCAATGTCTTTGCTGCAGTGTCGTTGTTTAACAGTGATATGTCCCGGTCTGCACCAGTTGTTGTTAACATACATGATCACTCCACCGCCCCTAGTTTTGCCACTCTCTGGTGTTCGGTCAGCTCGTATCGTGTGAAAACCCTCCAGCTCAATGTTAGCATCTGCTGCTAGTTCAGTTAGCCACGTCTCAGTAAACAAAAGGAGAGAGCACTCCCGGTAAGTGCTATCATAACGGGAGATAGCCGCTAGCTCATCTAACTTTCCCAGTATCGACCGTACATTTCCCATGACAACAGATGGAAGGGAGGGTCTGTACCTTATATTTTTTGTCCTCCGCCTTACTCCAGCCCGGCAGCCGCGGCGTTTTCGCCTCAGTTCTCTCGGTATGTCGAGTTTTTCCAGTGGGACCGGGTGGCGGTTAAATGCTAGCAGCTCTTCCCTGTTATATCGTATCCTGCTATAAACAGTGGCTCCGTCCACCGGCTCAGGAGACATTTGGGATGATCTGTGTGTCCGTGATATAAGTGGGGTGAAAAAAAAAAGTGATCAAAAGAGAGAGGAAGGGAAAAAAAACTCGGAATCGAGCCGCTGTTGCAAAAGGCAGCCGACTGGTGTGGCGCCGAGAGGAGAGGGAATAATAATAATAATGTCATTCAATAAAAATCCAACATTTCAACTATTAACAGACCATGCCTTGCAGTAGAAAAAGTGCATAAATAACAGATATATTCAAGCTCAGTTTGCTACACTCTGATTTACTCTGCACATTGGTCTAAGCCAGATACCTGGCATCTTTTCTTAGATGCAAGTTCATCAATGTCTGGGGTCAGGCTCTGAGCTGAGGAAAACCTCAGGACGGAGTGAAGGTGTTCATCAGTGAGTCGACTTCTGTGAGGTGTTTTGTTCACCTTCATCATAGAGAACAGTTGTTCACATAGATATGTGCTGCCGAACATTGAGAGCATCTGAGCAGCTTGGGTGCGTAATTGAGGCATTGTGTTGGGGAGGAAACATGGAAACCGCGCAGCACCAACAGAGTCATATTTTGATTTGAGCATGTCATTACACTGGAGTTCAATTAGCTCCATTTGGAGGCTGGTTGGTGCGCTTTCCACGTCGATCGCAAACGGGTTACTGAGCAGTTCAAATCTCCCTTTCTGAGCCTCAAAGTCGGCAAATTGCCGGGAAAACTCGGCGCTGAGCGCGTTGATTTTTTCAGAAAATTGTGCGCTAGGCAGCACGGCAGGAGAAATTTGCTCTACCATGGTTTGGCAGCACGGAAAATGACCCAAGTTTCCTTGCAGCATCTGAGTCTTCCACAGACACAACTTAGTTTTAAAGGCCCTCACTGCTGCGTACATGTCTGTGATGATGTGGCCCCGTCCCTGAAGCTGCAGGTTAAGCACATCGAGATGGCTCACAATGTCAGACAGAAATGCAAGCTCACACAGAAACTTTTTATCTCTCAGCTCTGTTGTGTCCTTCCCTTTGTTTTCCATAAACTGACAGATTTCCTCAAGTAGCTCAAAACATCTGTTCAGTACTTTTCCTCTGCTTAGCCATCTCACCTCTGTGTGATAGGGCACATCTCTGTATTCCGAATCCAACTCCTCCAGAAAAAGACTTGAACTGCCAGTGATTCAAACCTTTGGCTCTTATGAAGTTGACTACTCGTTTTATAGAGCTCATAACATGTTCCATTTGCAGAGCTTTGCCACAGAGCGCTTCCTGATGTATGATACAGTGATAAACTGTAAGTTCACCTGCATCTTCCTCCCGCATCTTCTCCTGAATCCTGCCGACCAATCCACTCTTTTGACCGCACATCGCGGGCGCACCATCTGTCGTCAGTCCCACAAGTTTATCCCAAGGCAGGATCATTTCAGTTATACATTTGGATACCTCTTCAAAGATATCTTTTCCTGTGGTGGTGTCATGTATTGCTTTTAATCCTAAAAGTTCCTCTGTGACGCACAGGCTTGAGTCTACTCCACGGATGAAGATTGACAGCTGGGCAGTATCAGACGTGTCGCTGCTCTCATCCACAGCAAGGGAGTATGCAATAAAATCTTTTCCCTTTTTTATTAGTTGGTCATGTAGATTAGTGGAAAGCTCACACACGCGCTCAGCCACGGTGTTTCTGCTCAGGCTCACATTTAAAAATTCTTGCTTTTTATCTGGGCACATGATGTCGCAAACTTTGACCATATACTTTTTGACAAACTCTCCCTCATTAAAGGGCCGGGCTGATTTTGCTATCTCTGCTGCCACAATAAAGCTGGCCTTTACAGCAGCTTCACTTTTTGATTTTGCTTTCATTAACATAGTCTGCCGGCAAACCAGACTTCTTTTCATCTCCTCCACCTTCTGCAGCTTCTGCTTTACCTCCAGGTCCTTGTACTTTTCATAATGTTTTGTTTCATAGTGTCTTCTTATGTTATATTCTTTTGTTACAGCCACGTTAGCTCCACACACAAGACAAACAGGTCTGTCCTTTATATTCGTGAACAGATAATCTGCCTCCCACCTGTCTTGAAAGCTCCTGTTGTCCATCTTTCGTTTGGCCATTTTTGTGGAGGGTGAAATTAATTTGTCCGATGTGACTGGAGCATGGTTGTCAATGACTGTCAACAGAAAAAAGGAGCGCTTGCCGGTTTCGACTGCGCGCCAACATACTACCAAAGCATTGTGGGATTTGTAGTATTAGCGGTACAGTATATACCGCGGGCCAGCTCTAATGCACATTTGATATGATCTCGCGGGCCAATTATAATTACACTGCGGGCCAAATTTGGCCCGCGGGCCTGAGTTTGACACATGTGCTCTAGGTGGTTAATACGGTGCACAAGTGCGCTGTCTGCCGGGTCACTTTGGCGGAGTCGTACTGACATGGTTCAGGTGACCCACAGAACAGACACGACTCAGGATTAACACAATTAACGTACTTTATTTGTTAACGTGAGTGATTGGGTGCGTGAGTGCGGTTATATGGTGTAATGTAGTGTAGTGCAATCTGTGTACTCCAGCTGGGCCGGCAGAGCACCATACAGACTGGCAACCCTGGAAAGAGACAAGGGTCGTTAGCTTACATTTCACCCTATGCAGCACGTTAGATGTTGCTATGCTTACTGTCAACGGATGCTGGAGTTGCTTCAGGTGGCGCCGAAGCTGCAGCCAGGGAGACAGTGTCTGCGGGCAGGTTAGCTGGAGGTGGAATAAAAGTCCGCTGCCTGGAGGGAGATGGAGGTCCGCCGTTGCGGGCTCCGCCTGTGCACAGGGGAATGGACAGGTTAAGTAGCAATGAAGCTTACTTGATCGTTGGTCCGGGTGGAACTGACCCGGACGCCGTTCAGCGGGGCTTAGAAGCCGAAGGCTGGAGAGTTCAGTGCAAGGAAGCACGGAGGCAGGGTGTGGCGTGATTCACAGGAGAGAATCAGACAACTCCGCGCCCAGCACTGGTCCTGATGGAAATAAATAGGGCCGCAGGAGATGACAGGCAGGTGCGTGCACAGGTGCTGTGATTGGCGGCCATGACACCATGGCACATAATTGGACACCCCTGGTCTAAACTCTGCTTTTCCAGTGGGCGGGGCTTAACTGAAACTTTAAAACAAAAAAACTGAAACATAACAGATTGAGTGATTTCACTCTTGATATGTCTTGTAAGTCATAGAAAACATGTTACAGACATGTTAACAAGAAAAAAACCAAACTCACTTTTTGGCAGTCACTTTACTCCACGACCGCATCTGACATTCATTCTGCCATAGCACAGTTACAGACTCAACATCTGAGTACATTTATTGCCATCTCAGGTGATTTTAACCATATCACCTTGGATTCTATATTAACCATCTTCATACAATATGTAAATTGTCCTACCAGGGAGGGAAAAACATTAGATAGATAGATAGATTAGTTTATTTGACAGGGACAGTGCAATAAACATTGACAATTAATCAATGACAATCAATCTGATGTGTTGCACATGGAGTGTATAGCTATTAGCTAATTTGCAACTCTTGTCCCTGGATGGGCTTTAGAAAAGAGAATCAAGTAAAGAAAAGAAAAGAAATAAAGAAAATACACAATAACCACATACATCAATGCAAAAAGATTATAAATACACAATTATAAATATTATAAATATTATAAATACTATAAATACACAATTATAAATATTATAAATATTATAAATACACAAATATAACAACCTGACTCACATTTGCTTATTTCAGGCCTCCCTCCCTTCGTCACTCACTATAAACAAACACATTCATTCCTTCCCTTCATTCACTCTCACCTTGTAGACAATCAATTCATACATGAGTACATTCTTGTTTATTTTTCAGCCAGTTTTTAACCTTTTTAGTGAATGTTTTAAAGTCCGTTATTATTTTAATTTCATTTGGCATTGTGTTCCAGATGTGACTGCCCTTTATAGAGAAAGCTGTTTGTCCAAATGTGGTTCTGCGGTGGAATATTTTACAGTTATTGTTAACAGAACTCCTGGTGGCTCTGCTGCTGTCCTGTCTTTGGATGAAACCAGCAAGTGGCTCGGGTGCTGATTTATGGAGACATTTGAACGTTAATTTCAGAAAACAGAGGTCAATGAAACTCTCAAAACTCAATAGGTTGTATTTTTTTAAAACATTACAGTGATGCCACCTAATGGGCTTTTTGTCCAAGATTTTTAGGGTTTGATTATATAATGAACCTATATGTCTTATTGTGGAAGGGGCTGCTTGAGCCCAGACTGTCAAACAGTATGATATATGAGAAAAAACCATAGAATGCATATACAGTACAGCTGCTTCGTAAGGTATGTAATATCTAATTAATTTAAAGCAGTTCAGATTTTTTTTTACTGTTTTTGAAATTTTCTTTATATGAAGATTAAATTTGAGTTGAGGATCTAGTACAATGCCAAGGTATTTGAATTCTGTAGCTAAACTGATGTCATGATCATGTATATTAACTTTAAAACGTTGCAGGTTACATTTTTTGATTGAAAAGCACATTGAGACTGTTTTCTGAAGGTTTAGCAATAGATGGTTCTGGAGGAGCCACTCTTGGACATCAACCATACTTGTAGACAGTACATCTGCAGCCTGTGCTGGAGTCTTGGCAGCTGTGTAAATAACTGCATCATCTGCATAAAGTTGGCATGTCGCAGCTGAGCAGTGTAACGGCAAGTCATTAATAAAAATGCTGAAAAGTAATGGACCAAGAATGGACCCTTGTGGGATACCCATGCGGTTGTTTAAAAATGAGGATTTATCCTGGTGAACTTTTACACACTGTTCTCTATTCTGGAGATAAGATGCAAACCATTCTAATGTACCTGGGGAGAAGTTAAAAGTTACCATTTTGGATAAAAGCAAACTGTGGTTTACAGTATCGAAAGCCTTTTTGAGATCTAGAAAAACAGCTCCTACCACATTACCCCTGTCCAAGGACTGTTTGACGTTTTCAATAAGGCAACAATTTGCTGTTTCTGTTGAGTATCCTGGTCTAAAACCAAATTGATGTAACTGTTATAAGATCTGTTATATGCAAATGTAAAAGATGCAATGTAAAAGATGCATATAACTCCTCACCCCTCCCTCCACTTGGGAGATCTGACCACAACTTGGTCCACCTCACCCCTAGTTACACCCCCTTGTCAGGAGGCAGCTTGTAACCGTGAAGATGGTGAGGAGATGGTCAGAGGAGGCTTCTGTGGCATTACAGGCCTGTTTTGAATTAATTGATTGGCAAATGCTTTATGAGCAGCATGGAGAAGATATCAATGGGCTTGTGGAGTGCATTACAGATTACATCAACTTCTGCACTGATTCCATTCTGCCAACTCGGACAGTGAGGTGTTATCCAAACAATAAACCATGGATAATAAAGGATATTAAAATTCTCCTTAACAGGAAGAAGAATGCTTTTAAAGCTGGACACAGGGAGGATATGACAACTGTCCAAAAACAGATTAATTAAAACATCAATTAGAGAGGCTAAGGACAAGTACAGGAGTAAGCTGGAGTGGAAACTCCAGCAGAGTAACAAAAAAAAAAAAAGAGGTTTGGAATGGTGTAAAGATCATCACTGGCTTTAAACCAAAGGGCAGGGAGGTGGGTAAGTGGGGGTGTGGAGTGTGCTAATGAATTAAATCTATTCTTTAATAGATCTGACTCTGCAGCTGATGCGCACCCCCTACTGACTTCACTGACTGATCCACTACCTGTCAATAACCAACCACCCCTTCCCCTTCATCCCATCATTGTCATGTATGCCCCTACGGGGCAGAAGGACAGACCCACTCGCTGAACCGTAATTGTGACAATGTATTAAACAAAAGAACAAAAATTCCAAGAGGTGTGCAGTCTATACAACAATACACACGAGTTACAACGTGTCACGCCGCGCCATTCATCAGCGGCGCCACCTGCTCACGCACCTGCCAATCATCAGCGGCGAGGGATAAAGGCCGTCTCGCCCGGAGGCTCGGCCTGAAGCCGTCAGACTTCGTCCCTCACCGTTGTGAGCATACTTCCCTTCAGCGTAACCATTTTGGTAAGAAGATCGCTTACCTTTTCTCTTCAGTCTCCTCCCCTGTGCACAGGTGGATTTCCCAGCGGCGGACATCTCCTCTCCATCGCCCAATCCTCGCTGCTGCACGGAGCTCTCCAGGTGGCTGTCTTCCGGGCTTCACCCCCTTGTTGTGCCAGCTGTCCTGACCCACCAAGTAAGTCCTTCTCTCGCCATAAATTCCTCCTGTGTTGGTGTATGCCCGTCACCCTCTCCCTGTGCTCTCTCCATAGGGTTGCTCGGCTGTACGGTCACCTGCCTCTGTGCCTGGAGCAGACACCATCACCAACACATTTACATCCCGCAGACACGCACTCATTCACTCCTGTTGTTAATAAACTCTTTGAACTACTCTAAGCCTGTGTGTGTGCGTCTCCTGAGCCGTGCGTTATGTCAGTACGGCTTCAGCAGAGCGGCTCGGCGGACGGCGGGCTCGCACACCGGTTTTCCACTCTCGAGGCTAGAGTGGATCAAATAGCTTATCAACAACAGGTGATCTTTAATCAATTATTGAATTTAACTAACCGGTTGGGCCGCTTGGATCCTCAACAGCCGTTCCCCCCGGCTCGCCAGGGTGGCGCGGCTCCTGCTGTTCCAGCGGCCGTCCAGCCGGCTCCAGTGGCACCGGTTCGGCTCACACCGATTCCGACCCCCGCCCGCTTTAGCGGTAAGCTCGGCGGAGCGCGGGGGTTCATTATGCAGTGTGAGTCCGTGTTCCACCGTGTGCCCGGAGATTTTCCCTCGGATCACAGTCGGATTGGTTACATAGGGAATCTTCTGGAGGGGCGTGCGTTAACTTGGACCTACGCCGTAATGGCGAGGCCCAGTTATGCCACCCTCACCTATGACCAGTTCGTGAGGCGCTTCCTGGAGGTCTTTGACCATTCTCAAACCGAGACGGTCCAGGTCGATCGGCTCCTCGCTCTCCAGCAGGGAGGCCGGTCGGCAGCGGACTACTCGGTCGACTTCCGGGTAGCGGCGGAGGAATTGGGCTGGGAGGATCGCTCCCTCTGTGGCCTGTTCCTCCGCAGCCTCAATAGTGATCTGAGGGATGAACTGGCTGGACGGGATATCCCTGGGACGCTAGCGGAGCTGACATCCTTAGCGATAAGTTTGGATAACAGGCTGCGCGAGCGCTCCTCGGGGCGGAAGTCTTCTTCTTCTCGCCCTCGTGGAGTCTCGCCGCACCTGTTCCAAGCTCGCCCCCTGGCGGCGCCGCCAGCATTGTGCCCCGAGGAGTCGGAGCCGATGGTGACGGGCTGGACCAAGCTTTCCCCTGCGGAGAAACAACGCCGCCGTGAGTTGGGCCTCTGCATGTATTGCGGAGGTGACCAACACACTGTGGAGCGTTGCCCGCGGAAAGCCAGTCGGCGGGGTCCGCGAATCGCTGTAGGGAGCCTCGCGGATCCCAACCGGTTAGACTCTCTCACCCAATTAAAGCTGCCCATCCGTTTTTGCCACAATCCCACTGGGCACCTCACCCACGCACTGGTGGATTCGGGCGCAGAGGGCAGCTTCATTTCACAAGGCCTGGCAACCCGATTGGGCATCCGCTGTCAGGCATTAAAACACCCCATCTCCCTGGTCCATCTCTCCCGTGCCTCCCTTGGGAGAGTTTCTCACCAGACCATGCCTGTCCCAGTCATCATCTCAGGGAACCACCGGGAGGAGATGGTATTTTACGTCCTGCCCAACTCTGTGTCGCCCGTCATCCTGGGGTATCCCTGGCTACGCCTCCACAACCCCGTCCTGGACTGGAGGTCCGCTGGGGTATCGGCATGGAGTACCTTCTGTATGGGCACCTGCCTTCAGTCCGCTGCCTGCTCCCCATCCGCGGCTCCCCCTGTGGCGGATACAGCACCTCCGGACCTGTCACTGGTGCCTCCAGAATTTCACGACCTGGGTATGGTATTTAGCAAATCGAAAGCTATGTCTCTTCCCCCGCATCGACCATATGACTGTGCCATCAACCTCCGCCAGGGGGCTCCCCTGCCATCTGGTCGGCTCTACAGCCTGTCGGCGCCGGAGAAGGAGACCATGAATACATACCTTAAGGAATCTCTGAGCGCTGGGATTATTCGCCCATCGTCGTCACCCGTGGGGGCAGGGTTTTTCTTTGTCGGGAAAAAGGACGGATCCCTCCGCCCCTGCATAGACTACCGAGCGCTGAATGACATCACTGAGAGGGACCGTTACACCCTGCCCCTCATGGACACTGCCTTTCACTCCCTCCAGGGGGCGACCTGGTTTACCAAGCTGGATTTACGCAGCGCTTACCACCTCGTCCGGATCCGGGAGGGAGATGAATGGAAGACAGCCTTCCGTACCCCGAACGGCCACTTTGAGTATCTCGTCATGCCGTTCGGGCTGACCAACGCTCCTGCCGTCTTTCAGCGCCTCATTAATGACGTCCTCCGGGATTTCATCGGCCTTTTTGTGTTCGTCTACCTGGATGACATCCTTATCTTCTCCAGGTCCAGGGACGAGCACCAGGTCCATGTGAGGCGGGTCCTCCAAAGACTGCTGGAGAATCGTCTGTACGTGAAGGCTGAGAAATGCGAATTCTACGCTAGGACCACATCCTTCCTGGGATTCATCATCGCTCAAGATCAGGTGCTCCCAGACCCAGAGAAGGTGAAGGCGGTGGTGGAGTGGCCTACTCCCGCATCCCGGAAGCAGGTGCAACAGTTTGTTGGCTTCGCCAATTTTTACCGCCGCTTTGTCCCAAATTTCAGCTCGATCGTCGGACCGCTGACCCGCCTCACGTCCCCGAAGGTCCCGTTCCGGTGGACTGAAGAGGTTGCTGCTGCCTTTAGGGCGCTGAAGGCGGAGTTCTCCTCCTCCCGGGTCCTTCGCCAGGTCGACCCCGCGCTGCAGTGCATTGTGGAGGTGGACGCATCGGACACGGGAGTGGGAGCAGTGTTATCCCAGTGGTCACCTGACGATGGCGCCAAGCGGCCGTGCGCCTTCTTCTCCCGGCGCCTGTCCCCGGCGGAGAGGAACTACGATGTGGGGGACAGAGAGCTCCTGGCCATTAAACTCGCCTTACAGGAGTG
This sequence comes from Pholidichthys leucotaenia, assembly GCA_020510985.1. Classification (NCBI taxonomy): domain Eukaryota; kingdom Metazoa; phylum Chordata; class Actinopteri; order Cichliformes; family Pholidichthyidae; genus Pholidichthys; species Pholidichthys leucotaenia. The sequence continues at coordinate 158,344,155 of CM035836.1, forward strand.
GCGCCACTGGCTAGAGGGGGCGGACCTGCCGTTTGTGGTCCTGACGGACCACAAGAACTTAGAGTATTTACGATCTGCCAAGCGCCTGAATGCCCGCCAGGCGCGCTGGTCTTTGTTCTTCGCCAGGTTCCGCTTCTCGATCACCTTCAGGCCGGGCTCCAAAAACGGCCTGCCTGACGCCCTCTCTAGGCAGTTCACCCCCGTGGAGGCTGAGGAGACGCCCCACACTATCCTGCCCAGGTCGTGCGTCCTCGGTGCCATCTCTTGGGACATTGAAGACAAGATCCGGAAGGCGCAGGAGGTGGAACCTGATCCTGGCGGCGGACCGGAGGGAAGACTGTTCGTCCCATCTGCGGTCCGAGGAGAGGTCATCCACTGGCTCCACACCTCCCGGCTCACCTGTCATCCCGGCACCTCTCGGATGATCAGCCTCCTCCAGCGGTCCTTTTGGTGGCCAGGCCTGCGGAGGGATGCAGCCCGCTACGCCCGGGCTTGCCCAATCTGTGCCACCAGCAAGTCGGGAAATGCCCCCCCAGCGGGTCTGCTCCAGCCTCTGCCCGTCCCCGGCAGGCCCTGGTCGCACATCGCACTGGACTTCGTCACCGGACTCCCCGTTTCCAACTCCTTTGACACCGTCCTGACCATTGTGGACCGTTTCTCCAAGGCGGCGCACTTCATTCCCCTGCGGGGTCTCCCTACTGCCCTGGAGACGGCGGGCCTCCTCGTCCAACACGTGGTCAGGCTGCACGGGATTCCGGTGGACGTGGTCTCGGACCGGGGCCCCCAATTTTCGTCCGAGGTTTGGAGATCCTTCTGTAACGCCATCGGAGCCAAGGTGAGCCTCTCCTCCGGCCATCACCCCCAGTCTAACGGGCAGTGTGAGAGGACCAATCAGGAGCTGGAGGCTGCGCTCCGCTGTGTTACCAGATCCAAGCCGACGTCCTGGAGCAACCATCTCGCCTGGGTGGAGTATGCCCACAACACCGCCCGCTCTTCTGCAACGGGGATGTCCCCCTTCAAGGCGTCCCTGGGTTACGACCCCCCGCTGTTTCCAGCGCAGGAGAACGAGGTGACTGTCCCCTCCGTTAGGGCGCACCTTAGGCAGTTCCGCTCCACCTGGGCTGCCGCGCGTCATGCGCTTTTACGCACAGCGGAGCGCAACAGGACCGTGGCGGACCGGCACAGAAGACCTGCCCCGGCGTACAGAGTTGGGCAACTCGTGTATGTGTCTACCCAGGACGTCACATTAAAAGGCGAGAGGAGGAAGCTGGCACAGCGATTCATGGGTCCCTTTCCCGTCACCCGGATCATCAACCCGGTGGCTGTGCGCGTGGCTATCCCCCCCCCACTCCGCATCCATCCCACTTTCCATGTGTCGAGGGTGAAACTGGCAGTCACTGACCCCCTTTGCCCTCCTCCTGCAGCGCAACCCGCGCCCCGGATGGTTGGTGGCCATCCGGCCTGGTCCGTCTCCTCCATCCTGGACTCCCGGCGCCGAGGCCGTGGGTTGCAATACCTGGTGGACTGGGAGGGCTATGGGCCCGAGCATCGACAATGGGTGCCCCCGTCGTTTGTGTTGGACCCATCGCTCATCGCGGACTTCCACCGAGCGCACCCGGATAAGCCATCGCCAGGAGGCGCTGCTAGAGGGGGGAGTACTGTCACGCCGCGCCATTCATCAGCGGCGCCACCTGCTCACGCACCTGCCAATCATCAGCGGCGAGGGATAAAGGCCGTCTCGCCCGGAGGCTCGGCCTGAAGCCGTCAGACTTCGTCCCTCACCGTTGTGAGCATACTTCCCTTCAGCGTAACCATTTTGGTAAGAAGATCGCTTACCTTTTCTCTTCAGTCTCCTCCCCTGTGCACAGGTGGATTTCCCAGCGGCGGACATCTCCTCTCCATCGCCCAATCCTCGCTGCTGCACGGAGCTCTCCAGGTGGCTGTCTTCCGGGCTTCACCCCCTTGTTGTGCCAGCTGTCCTGACCCACCAAGTAAGTCCTTCTCTCGCCATAAATTCCTCCTGTGTTGGTGTATGCCCGTCACCCTCTCCCTGTGCTCTCTCCATAGGGTTGCTCGGCTGTACGGTCACCTGCCTCTGTGCCTGGAGCAGACACCATCACCAACACATTTACATCCCGCAGACACGCACTCATTCACTCCTGTTGTTAATAAACTCTTTGAACTACTCTAAGCCTGTGTGTGTGCGTCTCCTGAGCCGTGCGTTATGTCACAACGGGGATAATACTCCAGAGCAGAAGTTACTCTGGAAGAGGTAAAGAGAAAAAACTTACTGAAGACTGGAGTCAGAGAAAACATCAATACAGCCACAAGGAAACAGTGAACAAACAAAGCCTAAATAGGCAGGAAAATGAGCGACAGGTGCGGGAGCTGAACTGCAGGTGAACTTGATTGCAAAGCTGCTCACAGCTGACAGCAGACTGTGAACAGCCAGTGGGAGCGTCTGGAGAGAGAGAGGCAAAAACAACGACAAAAACCCAAACTATACACATGAGCAGACACAACAATAATAACAGAAATGCAAAGCTAAACAATAAACTGAGTCTGAGCTCAGAGATGACATTTGAACTCAGACTCACTACAATCATAGCTCCTGTATGTCCTGTGTAAACACAATTGGCACCTCCTCCTCCAACCTTCAAGATAACAGCACTGGACAATCAATCCACACCAGCACCTCCAACCATCACCCTCATGTCACTTTCACTCCTGACCATGTCTGGAGGCAAATGAACCAACTCCACTCTGGCAAGTCTTCTTCTTCTTCTTTTAGATTTGATTGGCGGTTGGCAACCAGCTTACAGGTGCATTACCGCCACTGACTTGATTATCATCACTCTACAGTATATCTTTGTATAAGGAGTTTTGTATAAGGAGTTGTTCAGCACAAAAAAAATTATCCATCCTTGGACTGTGTCCGAGGTGCGGCCGAATCTTCTCACTCTGGCAAATCTGCGGGCCCTGATGGTGTGAGTCTCAAGGGCCTCAAAGCTTGTACTCTCCAGCTTTGTGGAGTTTTTGATTACATATTTGGGATGAGTCTGCATCTCCAGTGGGTCCTGAGGCTATGGAAAACCACATGCCTGGTGCCGGTGCCAAAGACATTACGACCAAGTGGCCCAAAAGATTATAGACCTGTTGCATTGACATCACATGTAGTGAAGATATTGGAGAGACTCATCCTGGACCAACTTTGAACCATGGTTGAACCGCTTTTAGATGTCCATCAGTTTGCCTACCAGCTCCAGCTTGGAGCTGAGGATGCAATTATCTACCTATTGAATTGTGTATATGCTCACCTGGACAAGCTGGCTAGCACTGTGAGGATTATGTTTTTTTGATTTCTCCAGTGCTTTTAATACTATCAAGCCTGTCTTACTGGGAGAGAAGCTGACCGCAATGCAGGTGGATGCTCTCCTAGTGTCCTGGATTGTAAATTACCTGACTGGCAGACCACAGTACAGTGATCCCTCGCTACTTCGCGCTTCACCTTTCGCGCCCTCAGTGCATCGCGGATTTTTCAAAAATATTCATCAAAAATTCAAAATTGAGAAATAATGGGCGGGCGCTAGCAGAAGGCAGGGAGACTACATTAGACCATCACGTGTCAACACGGAGAGCAGCACAACTCTCTGTTCGCTGTTGTCGTGTTGGCTGGGCTCGGAAATCTCGCAAGCTGATTGGCCGAGACGTTTCACCCCGCAAGCTGATTGGCCGAGACGTCTCACCCACCTCCTCTTCCTGCCGAGCACCCATGAAGGGAAGAAAGACCGCATTCATTGCTTTTTATCGCTCGTGTTACTTAGTCTCGCCGCGTGGAACTTTTTGCTGTTCTCTTGTGCCATTTTGTGCGAAATAGTCTTCCCGTCGAGGCACTACGCCGCCTCCTGCAGCTTCAGCTCTATCGGAAGCTGCCCTTGATGATCCTGCGCCTCCAGCACCTCACGATGAGGCGTCACCTGAGGAGCAGTAAAGCTCTCATTAACCTGTGCAGTAAATCATTTTCATCTTGAGTTACGTATCTTGTTATAAGAATAAAAGAGTTCTAAAAACATATTTATGTACACTTTGTTTACATCTACGTATGTATGTACACGTACACACACACACACGTATCATATGAGAGTGAGAGAATGAACGTACGTATTGTTTATGGATGACGTCATTGGGGTGACGCTACTTCGCGGTTTTTCACTTTTCGCGGTCGGTTCTGGAACCCATTAACCGCGATAAGTGAGGGATCACTGTATATGTGCCTGCAGCGGTGTGTGTCAGACAGGGTGGCCAGCAGTGCTGGGGCTCCACAGAGGACTGTCCTCTCCCCATTTCTCTTCACCATCTATGCTACAAACTTCAACTACTGCACAGAGACCTGCCATCTTCAGTAATTTTCTGACGACTCTGCAGTGGTTGGATGTATCAGAGAGGGTGATGGAGTATAGGACGATGGTAGACAACTTTGTCATGTGGTGTGAACAAAACCATCTACAGCTTAATGTGGTAAAAACAAAAGAACTGGTGGTGGATTTCAGGAGAACGGTAACACCAGTGGTTCCTGTTTCCATCCAAGGGGCCTATGTGGAGACAGTGGGGGACTATAAATATTTGGGTGTTAATTGACAATAAACTGGACTTTGTAAAAACACCACTGCAGTTTATAGGAAGGGCCAGGGATGTCTCTCTTTTGTGAGATGGCTCAGGTCCTTCAATATCTGCAATACTATGCTCAAAAGGTTTTATGAGTTTTGTGTGGTCGCCAGTGCCATCTTTCATGCTGTTGTGTGTTGGGGCAGCAGACTGAAGGTGGCTGACACCAACAGCCTTAACAAACTGATCCGCAAAGCTAGTAAGGTTGTGGGAGTGAAACTGGACTCTTTAACTGTGGTTCTGGAGAGGAGAATGCTGTTCAAGATAATGACAGTATTGAACAGTTCTCATCCTCTTCAAAACCTACTGGTTGCCTACAAGTGTACTTTCTGTGAGAAACTTATATAGAAACTAATACTACCAAGATGTGTGACTGAACATCACAGGAACTCATTGTTGCCTGTGGCAATTAAACTTTACAATTCATCACTTTAACGATAAGAGTGACATCAGTACATCAGTAAATCATTTTAACATTTACATAATTACTTTGTGTTTGTATACACGTTACTTGATTTTTAAATTTATTTTATGCTTATTGTATTTTTAATGCCATTTTTTTTCGGTGAGTGATTGTAACACAGAAAGTTCCCTCTGGGATTAATAAAGTATTCTTTTTCTGATTCTGATAAAGCACATATTAATCACATTTTATTTTCTCTGTATGTTGCATTTTTAAATGCCTCTCAATATATTTGCATGATTTTGCAATTCTTTACTTTCTTTGTCACCCCAAATCATTTATGACACAATTGTTTTTCACTGCAAGTGACTTTTATTGGTGTGAAGATGAGACAAAAAAGTTGTACAATAAAACACACATAAAACATCCAGAACAGCACTTTCAATTTGAATTCATGTAGTACATTAATCAATAAAGTGTTCTGATTCTTTGCCAAAGCAGAAGAAGAAGAAGAAGAAGAAGAAGAAGAAGAAGAAAAAGCACTTTGTATCAAGAATGAAATAATGTTTGAGCCTGCATCATATTGGAATATAAAACAAATGCATTAGAGTATATGGGCATTATTAATGCTATAAAATGTACTTTGTACATTTGTACTTTGTACAGCAAAATTCTTCAGTGAACATTAAGAGAACACTTCCCTTTTCTTCTCCCTTGTCTTTTGTTTCTCCTGGTAATGTCATTGTCTCTTCAGGTTCTTCTGCAAAATGGATGTTGCAGAGGAGAGGAAGAAGTTGGACGAGATCAGATGTAACGGCTGAAATTTTACCTATTTTAAGCCATGTGACAGAATCTGGGAACACTGGGTCTTGTCTTGTAGATACCAGCTCAAGATGTATTTGGGAACGAAGAAGAAGACTACAGAGGGCCTTTTGCAGAAGGATTAACTTGAAAATTCCATATGGCAAGACTGAGTACAAGACCATAATTAAAGAGAAAAATTATAAAATGTGGCAAAGGGAATTGGAGAACATTATTAAAGGGAAGTCTTCTCCACTACTGATAATCTTTCACCAAGTGGAAAAATGAGCAGAAGAGAGGATGTGGTGTTATATGGGTTTAGACTGGGTCAGTATGGACTGAAACATGTTCTGGTAGAAGTTAATAGGCATCTAAAAAGCAAGTTTAGCACAGAAGAGCTAAGACTGTTAAAGCGTCAATAGACAGAAATTTGAGAAACCTGGAAAAAAACTGCCTGAAATTTGATAAACTGCCTGAACCCTGCTTCTTCCCGTCCTTTTCCTGTCATTAGCCATCGCCCAATTCAGAAGTACGTATTTTAATGCATATCAGCCATTGCAGACCAACTAGTAGTCAAGAATCTGGGTGACAAGACCTGTGATTGGGCAAAGAAGTCATCAAAGTCATCATTATGGGTTGCACGGTGGCGCAGTGGTTTAGCACTGTGGCAGCACAGTTTTACCCTCGGTCAGGGGATCGCGGGGATCATGAGATCGTGGGTTCGATCCCAGCCCCCGACCAACAGTGAGCTGTGTGGAGTTTGCATGTTCTCCCCGTGTTGCGCGGGTTTACTCCGGGATTTCTCCGGTTTCCTCCCGCATACCAAAAACATGTAGGTTTAGGGCGCTCGCGCATGCAGCGACCAACAGCTGGTGGCTTGTCACCAGACTGCAAACCAAGTCTACCTACGGGTACAAATAAGTAACAAAAAAAAAAAAAAAAAAGACATGAAACCTTCTGCAGGACAAACTGAGCCCAAAGAAGATGCTGTGGTGTAGTTGTCCAGTTAGACCACTTACATTATAGAATGCTAGAGAATGATAATTGATTTCATTTCATATTTCAACAAAATTGTTCTTCCTACTGCAGCTTTACAACATGTCTTAACGGACTACAAGTATCAAACAGAAAATAATCAAATGGAAACTCAGCTGAGGAAAACTGGACGTTAATGATAGCACAATTCCCTGTGGATTGTCACCTGCACCACTCTGGGCTCCTTTTACCGATTTAATTCACTCTGTTGAGACGTAAGTCACTTCAGGAGGGCAATATACTTCCCTTGTTAAATCTGTTTGAAATTCCGTAGAAGAAGAAATAGTAATGTAGTCATGCTGACCTATTCCCTGTGTGCCTATGTACTCACCTGAGTCTCTGAGGCTACATACATGAACTTGGAAGCACCTCTCACCTGCTATCAGCCATCTCTCTTTGGTAAAGCTTCACTGAAAACAAACCTGCCAAACCTGCCTGCTGTGAACCTGAGGAGAACTGAGGATTAGTTAAATGGAAGGCTGGACTTCTGGGTGGGTGCTGCTCTCACACAGTCACTGCTTCTTGTAATAAATCCACTAAACTCACTCCTTGTGTTTGTGTCTGTGCTGTATTTGGATCTGGCTTCTATCTCTTAATGACAGACTTCCATCAAGGGGCCTTTAATGTTCACTTCAAGTCATTCTGGTTAAAAAAAAATGTGGGTTTGCAAGTATCATTTTACCTAACCTAATTATTATTTTTGTTTTGTTGAGAATAGAATTTTTACACATTTGTTTTTGATTGACCTATTTTACTTTAACATTTGTTTGTTCATAGATAATACTTGACACTGAAAAACCATTCAAAGACCTCAAATATTAAAATTTAGAAACAAGAGATGAAGAAAATATTATTTTATTTTGAGACTCAAGAAACACTTTGCATTATTCTAAATTCTTTTTTTTTAATTCTGACATTTGTGTGTCATAATAATTATTTTTCCCTACTTATGACTCCTTATACATACAGTGGTGTGAAAAAGTGTTTGCCCCCTTCCTGATTTCTCATTTTTTTTGTATGTTTGTCACACTTAAATGTTTCAGATCATCAAACAAATTTAAATATTAGCCAAAGACAACACAAGTAAACACAAAATGCAGTTTTTAAATGAAGGTGTTTATTATTTAGGGAAATAAAAATCCAAACCTACATGGCCCTGTGTGAAAAAGTGATTGCCTCCTAAGCCTAATAACTGGTTGGGCCACCCTTAGCAGCAACAACTGCAATCAAGCGTTTGCAATAACTGGCAATGAGTCTTTTACAGCACTGTGGAGGAATTCTGGCCCACTCATCTTTGCAGAATTGTTGTAATTCAGCCACATTGGAGAGTTTTCGAGCATAAACCACCTTTTTAAAGTCATGCCACAGCATCTCAGTCGGATTCAGGTCAGGACTTTGACTAGGCCATTCTAAAGTCTTCATATTGTTTTTCTTAAGCCATTCAGAGGTGGACTTGCTGGTGTGTTTTGTTTTGTTTTTTTTGTTACTTATTTGTACCCGTAGGTAGACTTGGTTTGCAGTCTGGTGACAAGCCACCAGCTGCTGGTCGCTGCGTGCGCGAGCGCCCTAAACCTACATGTTTTTTTTGGTATGCGAGAGGAAACCGGAGAAATCCCGGAGTAAACCCGCGCAACACGGGGAGAACATGCAAACTCCACACAACTCACTGTTGGTCGGGGGCTGGGATCGAACCCACGATCTCATGATCCCCGCGATCCCCCGGCCGAGAGTAAAACTGTGCTGCCACGGTGCTAAACCACTGCGCCACCGTGCAGCCCACGGTGTGTTTTGCTGGTGTGTTTTGGATCCTTGCCTGCAGAACCCAAGTGCACTTCAGCCTGAGGTCCCAAACAGATGGCCAGAAATTCTACTTGAGGATTTTTTAGTAGACAGCAGAATTCATGGTTCCATTTACCACAGCAAGTCTTTCAAAACAGCCCCAGACCATCACACTACCACCACCATATTTTACTGTTGGTATGATGTTCCTATTCTGAAATGCTGTGTTACTTTTACGCTGGATGTAATGGGACACACACCTTCCAAAAAGTTCAACTTTTGTCTTGTCAGTCCACAGAGTATTTTCCCAAAAGTCTTGGGGATCATCAAGATGTTTTCTGGCAAAACTGAGATGAGCCTTTATGTTCTTTTTGCTCAGCAGTGGTTCTTGTCTTGGAACTCTGCCATGCAAGACATTTTTACTTATGGTGGAGTCATAAACACTGACCTGAACTAAGGCAAGTGATGCCTGCAGTTCTTTGGATGTTGTTGTGGGGTCTTTTGTGACCTCTTGGATGAGTCGTCGCTGCGCTCTTGGGGTAATTTTGGTCGGCCAGCCACTCCTGGGAAGGTTCCCCACTGTTCCATGTTTTTGCCATTTGTGGACAATGGCTCTCATTGTGGTTCACTGGAGTCCCAAAACTTTAGAAACGGCTTTACTGTATAACCTTTTCTAGACTGATAGATCTCAATGACTTTGTTTCTGACATGTTTTCAGGACCCAGGGGACAGAAGACAGACTCGAGGAGATAAAGTTATCCTTTTATTGCTCAGTGTGATGTGTATGCGTGCGTGTACTGTATGTGTAGTGTGAGGTGTAGTGCAGGACTCGTGCTGGAGCTGAGCAGGTCTTTGCTTCGCCTGGCAACCCTAGAAACACAAAGCAGAGGTGTTAGCACTGCACAGTGCGGAGAGTGTGCTAAGAGACTGCTGCTTACTTTGCAGGTGGAGATGCAGAGCTTCAGCTTGCCTTGCTGGCGGCTGCCAGGGGGTGAGCATCCTGCTTGGTGTTGTGAAGCGGGGAGGTTACTCTGACGCCGGGGAGATGCTGAGCTGCCACCGGGGAGAGAGGGTCCGCCGCCTGGGGGGGTCCACCTGTGCACAGGGGACAGAAGCTTGAAAAGGTAAGGATGAGGAGCGCTTACGTGCGTTGACATGTTGCTCTTCCTTGGATGGAGAATCAGGGTTAGACTGAGGACGGGCGAAGTGCCTTCCTGAGTATAGCAGACGGCTCCGTGCTGAGTCGCTGGCAGGGTTGGCCTTTAAAGGCCGCTGACAATCAGCAACAGGTGTGCGCACAGCTGAAACAGGTGAAGGCCCTGCGGGCGCCATGACAGTACTCCCCCCTCTAGAGGTGCCTCCTGGCACCTGTCCTATCTTACCTGGGTGCGTCTGATGGAAGTCGTGGATGAGTTGTTTATCCAGAATCAGTGACGGACGCGCCCAGGATCTATCTTCAGGGCTGAAACCCTCCCAATCCACCAAGTACTGTAGACCCCGGCCCCACCGGCGGACATCCAAGATGGCAGTGACTCCCCACGCCGGGTGGCCATCGATCATCCTCGGGGGGGGGGGGGCAGAGGGGACTGGAGATGACGGGCTTGACCTGAGAAACATGAAAGGTGGGACAGATGCGGAGGGAGGGGGGGAGTGCTAGGCAGACAGCAGCAGGGTTAATGATACGATTAATAGTATATGGCCCGATGAAACGCTTGGACAGTTTGCGTTTCTCAGCCTTCAGATTAATGTTACGGGTAGAGAGCCATACCTGCTGCCCCACCTCGTACCTGGGAGCCGGTCTCTTGTGACGATTGGCAATCTTCATATTGCGCTCCGTGGTCCGGAGGAGGACTCGGCGGGTGGTGGTCCAGAGCCAGCGGCAGCGCCTGACATGGGCAAGGACAGAAGGCACCGCCACCTCCTTCTCCTCTTCCGGGAACAGGGGAGGATCATACCCCAAAGACGCCCTGAAGGGGGACATCCCGATCGCTGAAGAGACCGTGCAGTTGTGGGCATATTCAATCCAGGGCAGGTGACTACTCCATGAAGAGGGACTGGATGAGATGACGCATCGCAGGGCGGCCTCCAGCTCCTGGTTCATGCGCTCACACTGCCCATTACTCTGTGGATGATACCCGGAGGATAGGCTCACTGTCGTTCCTAACGCCTGGCAGAACGCCCTCCATACCTGAGAGACAAATTGCGGCCCCCGGTCTGAGACGATGTCCACAGGGATTCCATGGAGGCGAATGACGTGCTGGACCAGCAAGTCCGCTGTCTCCTGCGCTGTCTGCAACCCCCGGAGAGGGACAAAGTGGGCCGCCTTGAAGAAACTGTCTACAATGGTTAAGAATCGCTTCAGGACTGGACATGGCCCCTGCTTGGCCAGCCTTTACAGATGGGGCAGTAGCCCTAGCCCACTGTGCGCATGTGGAGAGGAGCAAACAATGGAACACATCATAGAGGCTTGCCCGCTCCAAAGACTGGAAGGAGGATTACACACCCTCCATACAGCAAACCAGGAGGCAACTGCTTGGCTTAAGGACTTTGCATTCGCTAAATAAATAAATAACCGTGCACTGGTTAGATGGTGGGAGGTCTGTCACAAAGTCCAGAGCGACGTGCGACCAGGGACGACCCGGGACCGGAAGGGGATGGAGCAGTCTGGCCGGAGGAGAGGAGGAAGACTTCCCGGTGGCGCACTGAGCGCAGGCCTGGATGTAGTCACTGACGTCCTTCCGCAGGCCTGGCCACCAAAACGCCCTTTGGAGGAGCCCGACTGTGCGCGAAATCCCTGGATGGCATGCCAACTTCGAGGTGTGAGCCCAGTGGATGACCTCACCACGGACCGACGTGGGGACGAACAACCGACCCGGGGGGCCATCTCCTGGATCGGGCTCAGCCTCCTGCGCTTTCACCACCTTCTCCCAAATGTCCCACAGAAGGGCGCCCACGACGCAGGACTGGGGAAGGATTGTCTGTTCCTGGTCTGCGGAGGTCTCCGCTGAGTACTGCCTGAAGAGGGCGTCCGGCTTGGTGTTCTTCCCTCCGGGGCGGTAGATGATGGTAAAGTTGAACCGACCGAAGAAGAGAGACCAGCGGGCCTGACGTGAATTCAACCGCTTCGCTGTCCTCAAGTACTCCAGGTTCTTGTGGTCGGTCCAAACCACGAACGGCTGGGCAGCACCCTCCAGCCAATGGCGCCACTCCTCCAACGCGAGCTTCACTGCTAACAGCTCCCTATCACCGATGCAATAGTTCTTCTCTGCTGGAGACAGGCGGCGCGAAAAGAAGGCGCAGGGGCGGACCACCCCGTCCGTTGGGGAATGCTGAGAGAGTACTGCCCCCACCCCGGAGTCCGATGCGTCCACCTCGACCAGGCACTGGAGAGCCGGATCCACCTGCGGAGAGCGGATCCACCTGGCGAGAATTCCCTCTTAAGGGTGTCGAATGCTGCCGCGGCCTCCTCCGTCCAGCGAAAAGGGGTCTTCGGTGACGTGAGATTGGTCAGCGGGTGGGCCACCATGCTGTATTTAGGCACGAAGCGGTAGTAGAAATTGGCAAACCCTAGGAATTGCTGCAATTGCTTCCTGGACGAGGGGGGCGGCACTCCACCACCGCCTTGACCTTGGCCAGGTCAGGGAGAATCTGATTATGTGAGATTACAAACCCAAGGAAAGATGTCGTCTGGGTGTAGAACTCACACATTTCAGCCTTCACGAATAATTGGTTCTCCAGAAGCCGCTGGAGGACCTGCCTCACATGCACCCGGTGCTCCTTAAGCGAACGGGAGAAGATGAGGATGTCATCTAAATACACAAAGACGAAGGCGCCCAGGAAATCCCGGAGAATGTCATTGATCAGACGCTGGAAGACGGCCGGAGCGTTGGTCAGCCCAAACGCCATTACCAGGTATTCAAAGTGGCCGCTTGGGGTCCGGAAGCCCGTCTTCCACTCGTCTTCCTCCCTGATCAGCACGAGATAGTATGCGTTGCGAAGATCCAATTTGGTGAACCACGAGGCCCCCTGGAGGGAATCGAAGGCTGTGTCCATGAGGGGCAGAGTGTATTTGTCCTTAATTGTGATGTCATTAAGCCCCCTGAAGTCAATGCAGGGCCACAGGGAGCCGTCCTTCTTTCCTACGAAGACAAAACCTGCCCCCACCGCCGAAGATGATGGGCGGATGATCCCCAAGCTGAGCGACTCTTTGATGTAAGCGTCCATCGCCTCCCACTCCGGGGCCGAAAGGCTGTACAAATGGCTCGCCGGAAGAGGGGCACCAGCCCGGAGATTAATAGCACAATCGTAGGGGCGGTGGGGGGGAAGAGACAGCGCCCGTGACTTACTGAAAACCCTCCTTAGGTCATGATACTCCACTGGGACCTTGGACAGATCCGGGGGAGGGGACGTGGGCGGGGCCATAGGCAAGGATGGAGTGCAGGCTGCGGACTGCAGACACGCACTGAGGCAGAACGTACTCCACGAAGAGATGCTCCCTGTCTGCCAGTCGAAGGACGGGTTGTGCAGCCGTAACCAGGGGTAACCCAGGATGATCGGGGAAGTGGACGTAGGCAGCACCTGGAAATGCAGGTCCTCCTGATGATTCCCGGAAACGATCACTGACACCGGCACAGTCTGTTGGGAGATGGCAGTCAGAGGGGCTTTGAATAGAGCAATGAGCTTGAGCGGAGGCTGAAGAGCTTGGCACGGGAGCCCCAACTGGGTTGCCAGGCCTCCTGATATGAAACTCTGCTCAGCCCCCGAGTCAATCAGTGCGTGAGTGGAGTGTTCAGTGTGCTTGTAAATAAGGCAAATGGGCACGAGACAGCAGGTGAGGGGTTTAGATTGAGAAACGTCCGTGAGTCCCCCTACTACCTCCCCTTTTAACCGGCTCGTGCAATCAGCCAATTCATGTGAACTGCTTCCGCAGTAAAGGCATAATCCTAGCTCCCTACGGCACTGCTTCTCGGCGGGAGGAATCTTGGAGCACCTTATTACCATATCCTCTTGCCCCGGAAGTTGCTACGAAGAGGGCAGGGCCAGCTGCAAGGACTGAGGGGCACGAAAGGACTGCGCGCCCGAGCGGCTGGAAGCCCTCCGCTCGGCGGCTCGTTCCCTCAGCCTGTTGTCTAAGCTGATGGTGAGTGAAATTAGCTCATGTAATCTTTCGGGCTTATCCCGTGTGGCTAGCTCATCCCTCAGGGCAGGGCTTAGGCTACGGATGAATATACTGCTCAATGAAGCATCCTCCCACCCGACCTCAGCGGCTACAACCCGAAAGTCGACCGCATAATCTGCAGCGGACCTGCCGCCCTATCGGAGATTAAGCAACCGGGTTGTTAGCACTGAGTCCCGGTCGGTGTGGCCAAAAACTTCCGTAAATTCAGCTAGGAACTGTTGATAAGTTAGCGTGGCGTAGCTGGGTTTAGCCATAACGGCGTAGGCCCAAGCTAGCGCCCTACCCTCTAGCAGGTTAGCAATGTAACCAATTTTACTATGGTCTGTGGGGAAATCCCCCGGAACCTGTTGAAAGACCGTCTCGCACTGTAGAATAAACCCCCGGGCCTCCCCAAGTTTCCCACTGAAGCGAGAGGGTGTGGGCACCAGTGTGAGACTGGTCAACGGGGCTTGACTCGTTTGGCTAGGTGAGGAGCTAGCGGGGCCTGGGGGAGCCCCGGAAACCGCTGGAAACGCCCGCTGTCCTTCCAGGTGATCCAACCGGTTGTTAATTTGAGCTAATTGGGCTAGGATAACGTTTTGCTGGTAAATAATTTGCTCAACTCAAGCGTCTAGAGTGTTAAGACGGCGTGCTAGCACGCTGTCCGCTGGGTCAGCCTGACGGAGCTGTACTGACATGTTTTCAGGACCCAGGGGACAGAAGACAAACTTGAGGAGATAAAGTTAACCTTTTATTGCTCAGTGTGATGTGTATGCGTGCGTGTATGTGTAGTGTGAGGTGTAATGCAGGACTCGTGCTGGAGCTGAGCAGGTCTTTGCTTCGCCTGGCAACCCTAGAAACACAAAGCAGAGGTGTTAGCACTGCACAGTGCGGAGAGTGTGCTAAGAGACTGCTGCTTACTTTGCAGGTGGAGATGCAGAGCTTCAGCTTGCCTTGCTGGCGGCTGCCAGTGGGTGAGCGTCCTGCTCGGTGTCGTGAAGCGGGGAGGTTACTCTGACGCCGGGGAGATGCTGAGCTGCCACCGGGGAGAGAGGGTCCGTCGCCTGGGGGGTCCATCTGTGCACAGGGGAGAGAAGCTTGAAAAGGTAAGGATGAGGAGCGCTTACGTGCGTTGACGTGTTGCTCTTCCTTGGACGGAGAATCAGGGTTAGACTGGGGACGGGCGAAGTGCCTTCCTGAGTATAGCAGACGGCTCCGTGCTGAGTCGCTGGCAGGGTTGGCCTTTAAAGGCCGCTGATGATCAGCAACAGGTGTGCGCACAGCTGAAACGGGTGAAGGCCCTGCGGGCGCCATGACAGTTTCTCATTTGTTCCTGAATTTCTTTGGATCACAGCATGATGTCTAGCTTTTGAGGAACTTTTGGTCTACTTCACTTTGTCAGGCAGGTCCTATTTAAGTTATTTCTTGATTGAGAACAGGTGTGGCAGTAATCAGGCCTGGGTGTGGCTACAGAAATTGAACTCAGCTTTCTATAGATGTGATAAACCACGGTTAATTTATGTTTTAACCGGGGGGGGGGGTGTCATTTTTTTCACACAGGGCCATGTAGGTTTGGATTTTTTTTTACCCTTAATAATAAACACCTTCATTTAAAAACTGCATTTTGTGTTTTCTTGTGTTATCTTTGTCTAATATTTAAATTTGTTTGATGATCTGAAACATTTAAGTGCAACAAACATACAAAAAAAAATGAGAAATCAGGAATGGGGCAAACACTTTTTCACACCACTGTATGTATATTTTGTCTGCACAGAAAAAAGTCTTAAATCTTTTACTTTGCTATGTACAAAATTGCATAAACAAAAATGTTTATACTTTTAATAAGTACATTTTTTTTAGTTTATTCTTATTTTTAATTGTCTATACTAAAATGCCAAATTGATTTTATTCAGTAACTTGAATAATGACAAAGCCATTGTTTATGAGGAATGTATGGGCTATTTATTTCCTGTCTGTCAAAGAATAGATTTCAAAATACTCCTGTTGGTTTATAAAGCTCTGAATGGTCACATCTGCTGGTTCATTACGAACCACCCAGAGCCCTCAGATCATCAGGGTCAGGCCTACTATCTGTGCCCAGAGTTAGAACAAAACAAGGTGAGGCAGCTTTCAGTTTTTATGCCTCTCACATATGGAACTAACTCCCAGAAAGCATCAGGACTGCCAAAACTCTCAGCTGCTTTAAATCGAGGTTAAAAACTTTTCTATTTGCCATAGCCTTTCAGCAGAACAATTGTTAATCTCCTACCATGGCACTGTAATTTTTATTTCTTGCACTTTTTCTGTCTTATTCTATTTTAGCTTGCTTTTGTTTCTCTTTAATTTACACAATGTCTTTTTTAGTTTGCTTTTAAATTCTTATGTATTCCTTTTGTAACTTGCTGCAATGCATTAATGTTTTATGTAAAGCACTTTGAACTGTCTTGTACACAAAATGTGCTATACAAATAAACTTGCCTTGCCTATGGCATTGTGGGGCATCTTCACTTTATTGAAGAAGTGAGTACTAGTTACATTTAAGCTATTTAAGAACATGCATTCACTCAAGTAGTTTTTTTTTTCTACTAGACTGTATCATATTGTTTACTCCTACTTGAGTAAATTAATGAAATAAGGTGTATTTGCTTGTGCTCTCTGCATGCCCGTAGAAAGCAAATGTAAGCAAGCATTTCTGCATGCCTGCCTTTGATCTGTGACATGGTTACCTTGGCAACAGTAACCATGGTGATGCCTGCCTTTGCTCTTTGACATGGTTACCATGGCAACAGTAACCATGGTGAAACCTACCTTTGATCGTCACCACTCATTCAGTGATGCTTGCCTTTGCTCTTTGATGATGTCATAGCGAGTCCTATGATCTTTGATGATATCATAGTGATTCGTATGATCTTTGATGATGTCATATGGAGTCCTATGATCGTGACATAGCGAGTCCTATGATCATCAGTAGCAAGTCCTTTGATCTTTGATGATGTCATAGCGAGCCCTATGATCTTTGATGAGGTCATAGCGAGTCCTATGATCGTGAGTGATGCCTGCCTTTGAGCTTTGATGATCTCATAGCGAGCCTTATGATCTTTTAGTGAGTCTTATGATCGTGGCATAGCGAGTCCTATGATCATCAGTAGCTAGTCCTATGATTTTTGATGGTGTCATAGCGAGTCCTATGACCGTGAGTGATGCCTGCCTTTGATCTTTAATGACAAGGTCCGTGTGGTGGAGATAATGGGTAGAATTTCCTACTTTCTGAGAAAACCCCATCGAGTCTAATATTGAATTAAATGCCATATTAAGGCAATCACTGTCTACATCTACGTGTATATTAAAGTCCCCTGCTATAATTATTCTATCCGATTTCAGCACTAAATCTGCTAACAACTCAACAAATTCAGATAAAAATTGAATAGGCTGAGGAAGGATGATAAACTATGGCAAATAAAATTGGGTGTACCTCTATCTGCCAAGAATGTGTTGCTAGTCCAGCAAAAGCTAGCGGTACTCAAATGCTTTGCAAGCAGTTTCATGAAATGGTCAGTCAGAGAGCAACTCATACCGGCTCGGACGTCGCCCGGGTTAACAAGGTCAGGAGTTCCTGGCAGCGGAAGGCGAATTACAGAGCTGCGTGGAGGAATCTGATCAGACCTAAATGAAACAGTCATTGTCGCCCCTGACAGACTGCTATGATGATGATGATGAACCTAAGCAAGTTCTTCTTTTAAATTTGATTGGCGGTTGGCAACCAGCTTACAGGTGCATTACCACCACGCGCCTCACTCTATATCATCACTCACTCAGTTCTTCATGCCCATAGAAAATTACTGTTACCATGGCAACAGTAACCAACTGTTACTGAAACCTGCCTTTGATCTTTGACGTCACCACTCATTCGGTGATGCCTGCCTTTGATCTTTGATGTCACCACTCGTTCAGTGATGCCTGCCTTTGATCTTTGACGTCACCACTCGTTCAGTGATGCCTGCCTTTGATCTTTGATGATGTCATAGCAAGCCCTATGATCTTTGATGATATCATAGCAAGTCCTATGACTTTTGATGTCATAGCAAGTCCTATGATTGTGACACACACACATGCACATACACAGACACAGAGATTTCTTGAATTATAATGTGACTAGTGTACACCTGTGCATGCCCGTGCATACCCATGCATGTCCATAGAAAACAAGAAAGTATTTCTGCATGCCTGTAGAAAGCAGGTGTAAGCAAGGGTGTAAGCAAGCACGTCAGCACTCATTCAATGATTCCTGCCTTTGATCTTTGATGATGTCATAGCGAGTCTTATGATCATTGATGATGCCATAGTGAGTCCTATGATCGTGAGTGATGCATGCCTTTTTTTTTTTTTTTTTTTTTTTTTTTCACATTTCACATGATACGAGCTGACCGAACACCAGACAGTGGCAAAGCAAGGGGCGGTGGAGTGATAATGTATGTTAACAACAACTGGTGCAGACTGGGACATATCACTGTTAAACAATGACACTGCAGCAAAGACATTGAGTTGCTAGCTGTTAGCATGAGGCCTACATATCTCCCGAGAGAACACTCACACGTGATCTGCATTGTTGTTTATGCAAATCCGACGGCGGACGCTGGGACAGCGCGTGACGTCATCCATTCAGTAACCAGCAGGCTGCAGACAGAACACCCAGATGCTCTTCTCCTCATCTCAGGCGATTTCAACCATGTTTCACTATCTCCCATTCTACCCACGTTCACCCAGTATGTCACATGCCACACTAGAGACAATAAAACACTGGATTTATTCTACGCAAACACTAAGGAGGCGTACACCTCATCACAACTCCCCCCACTCGGGAGATCGGATCACAACTTGGTTCATCTCCGGCCGGTGTACAAACCCCTAGTGCACAGACAACCTCCGGCCATGCACACTGTGGAGTTATGGTCTGAGGAGACAATGGACACTCTAAAGGACTGTTTTGAAGCCACCGCCTGGAAGCAGCTCTGTGATCCACATGGTGAGGACATCGATGGCCTCATTCACACCTTCACGGGCTACCTCAGCTTCTGTGTGGACAAATCTGTTCCCACCAAGACCATACGGCGTCACTCAAACAACAAACCCTGGATCAACCCTGAGATAAAAACACTTCTGAGAGAGAAGAAGAGGATCTTCAGGTCGGGGAACAGGGAGATGCTGAAGTCCGTACAGAGGGAGCTGAGGAGAAAGATCAGAGAAGGCAAGGACAGCTTCAGGAAGAAGATGGAGGACAAGCTGCAACAGAGCGACATCAGCGGGGTCTGGAGAAACCTCAAAACCATCTCGGGGTTCCAGAATACCTCCCCCCAGGCCACGGGGGGCAGGGAGTGGGCGAACAACCTGAATCTGTTTTTCAATAGATTTGACCAACCGCCCTCCCCCCTGTCTGCACAACAACCACTGCTGCCTCTAAAGAAATCAAGTCCTGCTGCCCACTCCCCACTCCACCAACACCCCCCCACTCCCAACACACAACCCCCCATCCTGACCCTGACCGAGACCCAGGTGAGGACGGAGCTGAGGAAGATCAAAGTGAGGAAGGCGCCGGGACCGGACGGCATCAGCGCAAAGCTCCTCAAGTCCTGTGCAGACCAGCTGTGTGGGATTGTGACGTATATCTTCAACATGAGCCTGAAACTGGGGAGGGTACCACAGCTGTGGAAAACATCTTGTGTGGTACCTGTACCAAAAACTTCCCACCCCAAAGACCTGAACAGCTACAGACCGGTGGCCTTGACGTCCCACTTGATGAAGACCCTGGAGAGATTGCTCCTTGCTCACCTCCGCCCCCTGGTGGAACCAGCGATGGATCCACTCCAGTTCGCCTACCAGCATGGCATTGGGGTGGAGGATGCGGTGATCTTCCTCCTTCACCGTTCTCTGTCCCACCTGGAGAAGCCCGGGAATATGGTGAGGATCATGTTCTTTGACTTCTCCAGTGCTTTCAACACCATCCAACCGATGATCCTGAAGGACAAGCTGCTGCGAGCAGGGGTGGACCAGCACCTGTCATCATGGATCCTGGACTACCTCACGAACCGGCCTCAGTTTGTGAGAACCCGGGACTGTGTGTCCGACACGATCATCAGTAGCACGGGGGCCCCCCAGGGAACGGTGCTGGCTCCCTTCCTGTTCACTCTTTATACTGCAGACTTCTCACACAACACAACACACTGCCATCTACAGAAGTTCTCTGATGACTCTGCGATCGTTGGCCTCATCTCCAATGGAGATGAAGCTGAGTACAGAGGGCTTATCCAGGACTTCGTGGACTGGTGCCATCGGAACTGCCTCCAGATCAACGCGAGGAAAACTAAGGAGCTGGTGGTGGACTGCCGCAGGCATGGGCAGCCCCTCACAGCACCAGTAAATATACAGGGAACAGACATCGAGATGGTGACATCCTATAAGTACCTGGGTATTCATCTGAACAATAAACTAGACTGGTCACACAATACTGACGCACTCTACAAGAAGGGACAGCGCAGGCTGTTCCTGCTGAGGAGACTCAGGTCTTTTGGTGTACAAGGGGCGCTGCTGAAGTCATTCTATGACACGGTGGTGGCATCAGCCATCACTTTTGGAGTGGTCTGCTGGGGCAGTGGCATTACTGCAGCCGATAGGAAGAGACTGAACAAACTGATTAAGAAAGCTAGCTCTGTCCTGGGGCAGCGCCTTGATCCGATGGAGGAGATAGGAGAGAGAAGGACGGTGGCTAAACTGTCATCTCTGCTGGAGTCCGAGTTCCACCCTATGCAGGACATACTGGATGCACTGAGGAGCTCATTTAGCAGCAGACTACATCATCCCAGGTGCACAACCGAGAGGTTTCGTAGGTCCTTCCTACCAACGGCTGTCAGACTGTACAACCTAAGCAGGGCTGCTCGCAGAGATAGCAAAAAGACGTAACAAACTAATAGATTTTTGAATGCAAAAGATGCAATAGACTTACACAATGGTCCCCTCCGGCATACAACTAGGAACATACCGGTCGCTATGGAGGGTGAGAATATGTATGGGCACATAATCATACCATGTAGGATAACTAAGTAGACGGTTATGCTGTTTCATCCCATCTAGCAACAATGCTCTGCACTGTGTGTGTTTATATATTTACATATTTATTCCATCTAGCTACAATGCTCCGCACTGTGTTTTTATATATCTACATATTATTCCATCTAGCTACATTGCTCCGCACTGTGTGTGTTTATATACTTGCATATTTATTCCACCTAGCTGCAATGCTCCGTACTGTGGGTGTTTATATATTTACATATTTATTCCATCTAGCTACAATGCTCTGCACTGTGTTCATATACTCATATATTTATTCCATCCAGCTACAATGCTCTGCACTGTGTGTCTGTGTGTGTGTGTGTATATATTTATTTTATAGTAATATGTACATATGTATATTAGCCGCTCTTGCTTGCTTGTTTTTTTTTTTTTTCTTGCCTTCTGATTGTTGCTCTGAGTGTTGCTATCCCTGTGCTGTTGCAATCCTGGAATTTCCCCGTTGTGGGACTAATAAAGGCTTATCTTATCTTATCTTATCTTTGATGATGTCATAGTGAGTCCTATGATCTTTGATGTTGGCATAGCAAGTCCTATGATAATAATAATAATAATGCATCAGCTTTATATAACGCTTTATCATAGACACTTTTACAAATACATACACTCCAGACAGACAATGGTAAGCTACTACTGTAGCCACAGCTGCCCTGGGGCAGACTGATGGAAACATGGCTGCCAATCTGCGCCAATGGCCTCTCTGGCCACCATCTAACATTTATGCACATTCATACCCAATGTTATGAACACTGGAGGCAAGGTGGGTAAAGTGTCTTGCCCAGGGACACAATGGTAGGATATCTGGGGAGAGCGGGATTCGAACCGCTAACCATTCGGTTATTGGACAACCTGCTCTACCTCCTGAGCCACTGTAGCCCACGATGCCTGCCTTTGATTTTTGATGATGTCACAGCAAGTCCTATGATCTTTGATGATGTCATAGCGAGTCATGATCATGATGCCTGCCTTTGATCTTTGATGTCCTATGATTGTGAGTGTGAGTGATGCCTGCCTTTGATCTTTGATGATGTCATAATCTGTCTGTGTGGTGTCCTGCAAATGACGTGGGCTATATTGACAGTTGGAGCTCTTTTGGGGGAAAACCTGGTCTTATGAGACGAGACAGCATTCATCCCACTTTGGATGGTGCTTCTCATTTATCTAACAATCTGGCATCTTTTTTATCCAAATTTCCAAAACCTTGACTACTCAGAGTTGGGACCAGGAAGCAGAGTTGCAGTCTTACACGCCTCTCTGCAGCTCCTCTTCATCCGCCACCCCTCAACTTAGCCCCTGTCTTCCCCATCAGAGAATCACTGTCTACTCCCTCCAAAGTAAATAAAAATACAGTATATAAGCATCCCAAAGTGATTAAGCAAAAAAATTGGTAAAACTCAAATTAAACATAAAGCCTCTAAATTGAATGATTTGGCCTCTGTTCCTCCTCATAATTTAAAAATCAAATGTGGTTTATTAAATATTAGGTCTCTAACTCCCAAGTCTCTGTTAGTCCATGATCTGTTAATTGATCATCAGATTGATTTAATATCCCTTACAGAGACTTGGTTAGGGCAAGAGGATTATGTTGGTTTAAATGAATCAACTCCCTCTGATTATTTAAACTGTCAAAATCCCAGAATTTCTGGTTGTGGAGTAGGAGTAGCAACAATTTACCATTCCAAATTACTAGTTAATGTAAAGCAAAAAAACATGTTATAATTCCTTTGAGGGCCTGGTCCTCAGTATTGGGCACTTTAGCCATTTTAGGTTAAACCCAATTTTATTTGCCATAGTTTATCGTCCCCCATCAACCTACTCAGAATTTTTATCCGAATTTGCTGATTTCTTAGCTGATTTAGTGCTGAAATCTGATAGAATAATTATAGTAGGGGACTTTAATATACATGTGGATGTAGATAGTGACTGCCTTAATGTGGCATTTAATTCAGTATTAGACTCAATTGGGTTTTCTCAGAAAGTAGGAAATTCTACTCATTATCTCCACCATATGTTGGACCTTGTTCTGACATATGGCATAGAAATAGAAAATCTGGTAGTGTCTCCTCATAACCCTGTACTGTCAGACCATTGTCTGTTAACCTTTGATTTTACTATTTTTGACTATTTGGCTCCTAAAGAAAAATATTATTCCAGTAGATGCCTCCCAGATGATGCTGTTACCAAATTTATGCAGATTGTTTCCTCTATGCCATGTGTCAACACAACGGAAATAAGCTATAGACAGCTTGCTCCTTCTGTAATTGATAACATGGTGGATAGTGTTACAGCTTCTCTGCATCAGACTCTAGACTTGGTGGCCCCCTTAAAAAAGAAAAAGTCTAATCAGAGATTTCTAACTCCTTGGTTCAACACAGAAACTCGTAGCTTAAAACAGAAGACTCGTCAATTAGAAAGAAAATGGCGCTCCACTAATTTAGATGAAATCTATTTAGCTTGGAGAAATCATCTTTTAATTTATAAAAAATGTCTTAGAAAAGCTAGAACGAGTTATTATTCTGCATTAATAGAAGAGAACAAGAATCATCCCAGGTTTCTTTTCAGTACTGTAGCCAGGTTGACAAAGAGTCAGGACTCTGTCAATCCTAGCATTCCCTTAGAGCTTACTAGTCAGGACTTTATGAACTTTTTCAATAATAAAAGTCAATATATACAACAATATATACAACAATAAAAATCAGATTCTTCCCACAGTTAACTTAAATACAGTAACTACTACAACTCCTTCAACTGATGTCTGTCTTGATGAGTTTACTCTAATCGACCTTTGTGAGTTAGACAAAATAGTTTCCTCATCCAAACCTTCAACTTGTCTTTTAGACCCTATTCCTACCAGGTTATTTAAAGAAGTCTTCCCACTTATTGGTAGCTTTATTCTTCATATAATCAATTCTTCATTAACTTTAGGCCATGTACCGCAGGCTTTTAAAACGGCTGTAATTAAACCCTTACTCAAAAAGCCAACGCTAGATCCAGGAGCTTTAGCTAACTATAGACCAATCTCTAATCTCCTTTTCATTTCAAAAATCTTAGAAAGAGTTGTTGCTACGCAATTATTTGACCACCTGCAGGGAAATGGTTTACTTGAAGAGTTTCAATCTGGGTTTAGAATCCATCATAGTACTGAAACAGCCTTAGCGAAGGTCACTAACGACCTCCTCATCGCATCTGACAATGGACTAGTTTCTGTACTTGTCCTTTTAGACCTTAGTGCAGCTTTTGATACTATCTATCATAATATTCTACTTGATAGATTAGAACACTATGTTGGACTTAATGGAACTTCGTTGCAGTGGTTTAGATCTTATTTATCTGATAGGTTCCAGTTTGTTCATGTAAATAATGAGTTTTCTTTCAACTCAAAGCTTAGTCATGGAGTTCCACAGGGATCTGTGCTAGGCCCTACTCTTTTTAGTTTATATATGCTTCCGTTAGGCAACATTATTAGAAAGCACTGTATACATTTTCATTGTTATGCAGATGACACACAATTATACCTGTCAATGAAGCCAGATGATAGTAATCAATTAGCCAAGTTAGAAGCCTGTCTTGAAATCAAAGCTTGGATGGCTTGTAATTTCCTGCTATTAAATTCAGATAAGACTGAAGTCATTCTTGTTGGTCCAAAAAACCTTAGAAATACCTTTCCAAATCAAACTTTCAGTTTGGATGCGGTTACTCTTTCTCTTAATAGCTCTGTGAGGAACCTTGGAATTATTTTTGATCAAGATCTGTCCTTCAATTCACATATTAAATTTGTTTCTAAGACTGCCTTCTATCATTTGCGTAATATTGCCAAGATTAGGAGCATCTTGTCTCAGAGTGATGCTGAGAAACTGATCCACGCTTTTGTTAGCTCGAGATTAGATTATTGTAATTATTTATTATCAGGCTGTCCTAAAACATCTTTAAAAAGTCTTCAGCTGATCCAAAATGCTGCAGCAAGAGTTTTAACAGGTACTAGAAAGAGAGATCATATCTCTCCGGTTCTGGCCTCCCTTCATTGGCTTTCCATAGAGTTTAGAATTAAGTTTAAAATCCTTCTTCTTACTTACAAAGCTCTAAACAATCAGGCTCCTTTTTATTTAAAAGATCTGATACTACCGTATTATCCTAACAGAGCATTACGCTCCCAAAATGCAGGATTACTTGTAATAGCAATAGCAATTATAATTATTATATTTATGCTCTGCACTGTGTGTCTGCTCTGCACTGTGTGTCTGTGTGTGTGTGTATATATATATATTTTATAGTAATATGTACATATGTATATTAGCTGCTCTTGCTTGCTTGTTTTTTTTCTTGCCTTCTGATTGTTGCTCTGAGTGTTGCTATCCCTGTGCTGTTGCAATCCTGGAATTTCCCCGTTGTGGGACTAATAAAGGCTTATCTTATCTTATCTTAATACCTAGAATCTCCAAAAGTACAATGGGAGGCAGAGCTTTCAGTTATCAAGCTCCTCTCCTGTGGAACCAGCTGCCAATCTGGATTCAGGAGTCAGACTCGATCTCTGTTTTTAAGAATAGGGCTGTTGTGGGGGTTTTCCCAAACCCGCCACACTGCTCCCCCCCAGAGGGCTCGGCAGGGGGCCGAGACCTCGATAGTGCAGCTTGGCAGCGAGCAGGGAAGGCTCTGTGCCGGTGAAGGTGGAGGGGGGTGGGGGGTAGTAAATGCCGGCCGGGGACGGCGAAATCATCCGGGCCGCGCAAAAATTGCTTGTTGTTCCGCGACGTCGAGGGGCTGTCCCGTTGCACGTGCTGAGATCATAAGAAGAAAAATTTGTCTCTGACTCCTTTCGTGGCCATGAAGAAAAACAGAAGCGGCGAGGCTGCGTAGCGGCTGTAAGAAAAAAATAGAAGCAGAGGGACTTGGCGCGTTGAGTTTAGGTGCGGGCGCAGCCCTAAAGCCCTCGGGAAAAGCTGACGGCTAAATTCCCTTATGTGCCGTGGCTGAGACCATTAGAAAATCCTGTGGGCGAGCTGCGTGTGTGCTTCAGGTGTGCGAGCAGCCCTGAAGGTTCTGTGTGCAGCGGCGAAGGATGCTGGCGGTCTGTGGAGCCGTATTTGTCCCGTGCGTGGTGCGCCGTCCTCGTAACTCCCCGGTGCATGTGCTGGGGTTCCGTGCGTGGGTGGGCCGCTGGAGGGGCGAGTCAGGGTCCAGAATCTTGGTGGAGATCAGCGCAATCGGCACCGATAATATCCAAGTTGAGCTGTGGCTGCAGATTGGCCATGGTGCGTTGGAGCGGTGAGAGTGAATAGACGATCTTTGTCCCTCGGGCTCATGCAGATGCGTTGGAGCGGTGAGAGGGAGGAGACGATCTTTGTCCCTTGGGCTCGTGCAGATGCGTTGGAGCGGTGAGAGGGAGGAGACGATCTTTGTCCCTCGGGCTCGTGCAGATGCGTTGGAGCGGTGAGAGGGAGGAGACGATCTTTGTCACCGCTCGGCCATGGTGCGTTCAGGTCCACGCGCTGCGTTCTCCGCCGGCCCTGGAGGTCGCCGTCGTGGAGAGGGGACGAGGTGCATGCGCTCTCGTGTGGAAGAGCTGCGAGCGCGGCCGGTCCAGCATGGATGAGCAGATCTCAGACGTGCAGATCTCATCATGAAGAACGGGTCACCAGTGTAGCTGGGAGGGCTACACTTCCGCCCTCCCAAGAGAGCAGACGCTTTTTTCTTCTCTCCTGCTGATTTTTTCCTCCCCTCCTGTTACTAGATCCCAGCTTGCTGTTGTCTGCCTGCGTCTAACTGCGACCGCCGAAAAGAAATTATGGAGTTAATAAGCTGGGCTTTGAACACAATTGACACTATTTTTTCAACAAGGAAAAGTGCTCCGGGGGAAGCTGTCTGCCCCGCTGGAACGGCTCCAGTGGGCTATCTATGTGACACGGGTAAATGGAAAATGCTGTGTCTCTCTAATCTTTCTATCGAAGATATTGAAGATCTGTTTATCTTCATAATCTTGGTGATTGGGATAATTCTGATTGGGACGGGAATTGTCTTGGTTTACCGCAAATTGCTGAAGATGGATTCA
This sequence comes from Pholidichthys leucotaenia, assembly GCA_020510985.1. Lineage (NCBI taxonomy): Eukaryota > Metazoa > Chordata > Actinopteri > Cichliformes > Pholidichthyidae > Pholidichthys > Pholidichthys leucotaenia. The sequence continues at coordinate 158,371,164 of CM035836.1, forward strand.
ACCTATCAAAATGCTGGCCAGGCGAGGTGCATCCAACAAATTGAGAAACTGGAGAAGACCATGATAGCGACTACTGGAGAACTGTCTCGTAAGGTGGATTACATCATGGGTTCGCTCAGGTCTTTCCACGACGAATTCAAAGCTGCGCAATGAAGGATTAATGTACTGAATCTACAGAAGAAATACAAGTCTTCTCTGTGATCAGTCCTATTTGGCATTATTATTCCCCATGAAAATTCCTCCTGGCTGTCTGCAGACTGTGTTTTTTTCAAAATCATGAGCACAAGGCCTTGGACAGCCAGCTGCAGCGCCAGATAAGACTGGGCGCCAGACAGACAAAACATCTTCTGCCAAGGGTCCTTGGGTCTCTCTTATTATCATCAACACTGCTCAACACCGCACACACATTGATTCATGAACTGATTAAAGATACTGTACACTGCTCTCTTGTGTCTTGTGAATTCTATTGTATGCTAATGCATGAGGGTTTTTTTCTGTGTAGTCAAAATTTGGCTCACATATGAGCGTTTATTCTGATTACTATGTTTTTTCTCTCTCCTATTGTGTTTTCCTCCCCCTCCTCTCCCCTCTTTACCTCCACTGTTGACAGGCGCCTTGTATGGCGACGCGTCATTGGATGCGCCTAACGTGCGCGTCTAATGTCAAGTCAAATTCCTTGTGTGTTTACTTGTAAATATACTTGGCAATAAAGCTGATTCTGATTCTGATTCTGATTCTGTCCAGACCAGAAGGTTGCTTTGCACAAAACGTGTGCATATTCGGGGTCACCAGTGCGGTGGCATGAAATAAGGCAGCAAACTGAGAGTTTTAAGTAGAGTTTATTAAATCACACCGCCGTCACAGAACTCCGCTCCAGCCCAAGTGTGAGCAGACTGGAGCGGGGTCCTCAGGCTCTCGTGAGGGGACACAGAGTGTGTGTGTCCAGCAGCAGCAGCAGTTGAAGGAGAGAATGAGAGACAGAATCGTGCAGCATATATACCCAGTTACAACAATACATGAAAGAACATTCACAGCAGTTGGTATGGGTATTGATCTCAGACTCTAGGTCACAGTAAGGACAGGACGCATGAACACAATGCATGAATGGCACATTAACATCACAATGCATGAATGGCACATTACATCTCAGTAGTGCAGCGGAAAAAACCAGGAGTAGTGAGCTGTCTGTCCTTAGTCTGTTGTGGGGGTTTTCCCAAACCCGCCACAACCGTACCTTTTTGATATAGCCTACAATTAGGGAGGGATCATGTGTTTCTGAACCCTTCCTTAGTTATGCTGCTAATAGGTTTAGTCAGCCGGGGGACCTCCAATAATGCACTGGGCCTCACTCCTTTCTTCACTCTCAATGAAATTTTTTTTTTTTTTTTGCTGGTCATTAACATCCGTTTGTTCTCTCCCATAGATTGAGTCCCCATCGTGCTGTTTGCTCTCTACATGTCTGTTCTTTTCATCTTCTCTGTCCCCTCACTCCCCAGCCAGTCGCAGCAGATGACTGCCCCTTCCTGAGCCTGGTTCTGCTGGAGGTTTCTTCCTGTTAAAAGGGAGTTTTTCCTCTCCACCGTCGCCAAGTGCTTGCTCACAGGGGATCGCCTGATTGCTGGGGTCTTTCTGCAACTGTGGGGGTTCCCCCTACAGTTGATAGTGCTATGAGATGACTGTTGTTGTGAAATGGCGCTATATAAATAAAGTTGAATTGAATAACAAATCCTATGATCGTGAGTGATGCCTACCTTTGATCTTTGATGTCCTATGATCATGAGTGATGCCTGCCTTTGATCTCTGATGTCATAGTGAGTCCTATGATCGTGAGTGATGCCTGCCTTTGACCTTTGATGATGTCATTGTGAGTCCTATGATCATGAGTGATGGCTGCCTTTGATATTTGATGTTGTCATAGCGAGCCCTATGATCTTTTAGCGAGTCCTATGATCGCCACACACAGACACAGATTCCCTGATTTATATGTAGGGTGTGTAACCGAAAATTTCCTAGCCCACTTATAAGGTCCTGGAGAAAATAATCAGACGGATCTACCAAGTTGAATTCCTTTATTACTGGAGAGAAGCGAAGAAACAGCCTACCTGAAGTTTCTGCACTGCTCTGCCTAACAAAGGAGGCTCCTGGTTTTTTATAGGCACCCCCAGAGCGCTCCCCCTCATTACCTTATATGGATACATAGAAACTGGCTGAGAAAGTACAAGAACATTTTGGTCGCAGCCTTCAAACCTAGCAAGTACTAAAACATTCTGACCGTAACTATTCCACTGACCATAGTTACACTCAGGGCATGTATTAGCAGCAATTATTCAGAAGAAGAAAGACATTTAAACATAACTGCACATCACCTAAATTACACAACAGATTGGTATATAGCAGTAAATTTCCACCATGATGAACATGTGAATAATAAATTTCCACCACAGTTCCCTTCTCTTGATGATATACACTACCGTTCAAAAGTTTGGGGTCACCCAGACAATTATTTTGTGTTTTCCATGAAAAGTCACACTTATTTACCACCATGAGTTGTAAAAATGAATAGAAAATATAGTCAAGACATTGACAAGGTTAGAAATAATGATTTGTATTTGAAATAATAATTTTTTCCTTCAAACTTTGCATTCGTCAAAGAATCCTCCATTTGCAGCAATTACAGCATTGCAGACCTAACATGATTGCACAAGGGTTTTCTAATCATCCATTAGCCTTCTGACGCAATGAGCAAACACATTGTACCAACCAGACATTTGCAGCTAGAATAGTCATTTACCACATTAGCAATGTATAGGGTGTATTTCTGATTAGGTTAAAGTTATCTTCATTGAAAAAAAAAGTGCTTTTCTTTCAAAAAATAAGGAAATTTCTAAGTGACCACAAACTTTTGAATGGTAGTGTATGATCACACATAATGTACAAGACAGTCAAAGCAAACATCAGTGAGAGTACACCCTATTAGGTTCAAACTATCACATCATGGACAGTGATGTAGAATAGTGGCACGTGTGAAAAGTCACAAGAGGATCCAGATGCATCCGGATAAGCACTCAATGAAGGGCAAGCAAAGGTGGGATATAATGTGGCAGGTATTGGGAGGGTTATCTATTTTATACACTAATTAGCCTTTATTGACACAGTCACCGTGGTCGTTGTTATCATATGTGTCAGTAATTATTGGAATCATGCACTTCGCGTCTTGTTTGGAGCAAATCGGTTGATGGGGCAGAGCGGTGAACCGATGAGTATATGGTCAGCCCAAGCAGGAAAACGACAGGGCTACCCACATATATCATGTCTGTCGTGGTCCAAGCTTGACAATATTTTCGGCGTCTGTGACAGTGATCCTCTTCAGCAGCCTCACGCTGCAATAAATGTGCAGTCTGTCCCTCATTCATCTTATCAATATCAGTGTAAATGAGATGTATGCTGTGTGTTTCTACTGAGCAGCGTTCGGCATGCACTCAGGTTGTTTGTGATGGCTGTCAAATGCAATAGTGCAATGTCTGCTTCTTCTCTTCCTCGTCTACAACATGAGGTGGTGATTGTGGTTAATAACCATCTGCTTCTTACTCCTGGCCTGGTCTGAGTTCTTCTGGCTTGACACAGCTCTGCTTCTTCTCGTCCTAGTCTACAACGTGGGGTGGTGGTTGTGGCTAATCACCCTCTGCTTCTATTCCTAGTCTGGTCTGGGTTCTCCTGGCTTGACTCCTGGGACCTTTCTGCAATGCGTTGCATGGATTCACATTGCCCTTTCAGCGATCTTCACAGCCGTGTACGTCGTCAGAAGGACCTGGTATGGACCCAGCCACCGTTTGCTGTGCCAATTCTTCCGCTTGAAACTCTTAACCGCCATCCAGTCACCTGGTCTTATGTTGTGGAGGACTCCCTCTGCTGGCCTGGGCAGGGCAGCCTTTACCTGCTGTGAAATGTTTTGAAGATGGCAGGATAATGCAGAGCAATAGGATAACATGGCATTTTCAAAATGTGAAGTGGTTAGAGGAGGCGGTGTCTTCCTTTCCACAGATAAACCTAAAAAATGGGGGGTGAGCAAACAAAATCTCAAAGAGTGACATGTCATATTTCTTTCTAACTCGCATGTGCATGTACATGAGTGCTAATGGGAGGCACTTAGTCCAGGGTAGGCCAGGTTAGGCACAATGTTTTCTCAAATTAAAGGCCAATGTAATACTCAATTGGTCAGTGCTTCATTTACAAAGTGTCTGCCATTATCACTGGAGATTTTCTCTGATATTCCCCATCTGGGAATAATTTCTGACAGTAATGCTCTGGCCACAACAGTGCTTGTTGCATGCTTGGCTGGAAAGGCTTCTACCCATTTGGACCATATGTCAACCATTACCAAACAGTACTTTTTGCCCTCCTACAGGGGGTGGGTGAGCTGCTGGAACCTGTTTGGGGACCCTGTGAGCATTGTTAGTGGCACAGATTAGACACTTTTGCAAAAATTGTCAGCATCACAGATTAGACACTTATGCAAAAATTGTCAGCAAAACAGAAACAGTTTGCATATCATCCCTTCCCTTGACACATGGTCTTTCCCATGTGTCAATTTAGCAAAATGATGGAAGAAATCCTGGTCTTTGTGACATCCTTTTTTGGCCCATTTCTGACATTCCTGTGGGGAGAAAAAAGACTGCATGGTAAGAAGTGAGTCAACAGGAGAAGGGGTTTGGTTAGTAGGAGGACAGACGCACAAAGGGGAAGAAGGGGTCATGACATGGGCTGCAGCAAGAGACAGGGCTGCAGCTTTAGCTGCAGCATCAGCACGTGTGTTACCCTTAGATACAGGGTCAGAAGGTGAAGTGTAGGCTGTGCATTTGCACACCACCACAAATAAAGGAAGGAGAATAGCTTTCAGCAGGTGTGACACATGTATAGAATTCTTACCAGTGAGCTTGCAGAGGTAAGGAAGTTACGTTCACGCCAAAGGGCACCAAAGTCATGCACCACTTCAAAAGCATAATGAGAGTCAGTGTATATAGTGACCGATTTCCCCGTAGCAAAAGTGCATGCCTCTGCCAAGGCAGCTCGTTCTGCAGCCTGTGCAGAAAGATGAGATGGCAAGGAGCCAGAGAGCAATGTATAGTGGTCATCACATACTGTCCAACCCACTTTGTTGCGGCCTACAGAGAGGTCAACAGAGGCAGAGCCGTCAACATACAGGACAAGGTCTGGGTTGGGAAGTGGAGCATCAGACAGGTCGGGTCTAGGAGAGGTGACGAAGTCAAGCAAGGACAAACAGTCATGGTCACAGTCTGTGTCATGGTCACAAGAAATTGGGGGGAGATTGGTGGCTGGGTTAATTGACTGTGCACAGCATTTGACAGTAAGGTTTGGTGATTCGAGAAGGGTAGAATGATATCTAAGCCACCTTGCGTGGGAGAGATGTGATGACTTCTGCTCATTCAGAAGCAGTGCAACAGCATGAGGAACATACAGAGTGAGTGGAGAATACAGAACAATGTCACGGGATGCCTCTACAGCACGTTCTGCCGCAGCCACAGCCCCGAGACAGAGAGGAAATCCTGCTGCTACAGTGTCCAATTTGCAGGAGTAATATGCAACTGGCCAAAGTCTGTCACAGTGGGGCTGCAGGAGAACGGAGGTCATGCATCCGGATTTATCCGGACTTATCAACATACTGAACAAAAGGTTTAGATGGATCAGGAAGTGAAAGTGTTGGAGGAGCCAAAAGAACCTTTTTTTTATGTTTTCAAAACAATCATTGGCAGCTGGTGTCCACTCAAGAGGGAAGTGTGAGGGAATGATGTCACGCATTGGTCTCTCAATTCATGAAAAATCAGGGATAAAAGAGTGGCAATAGGAAGCCATGCCAAGAAAAGAAAGGAGCTCCTTTTAGTTTTAGGCCTGGCCATGTGACAAATAGCATCACACGTTTGGGAGAGAGATTTGCCCTGAGCCGATATTTGATGACCCAAAGAGGTTACCGCAGGTTTACAAAACTGTAGTTTGGGCTTGGAGGCTTTGTGGCCTTCATCAGCCAAATTTCAGAGAAGTTTGATGGAGTCTGTTTGACACTGTGCTTCATTAGGTGCACACAACAAGAAGTCATCACCATACTGAGTTAGGACAGAGCCCTCTGTGAGTGTTAATAAGCTTACTGAGTCTTTTAAAGCAGCATTATAGATAGTAGGGCTTTCATAATAATATCCTTGAGCTAACCTGGTGAAAGTGTAGAGTGCCCCATTGAACTGGAATGTAAACCCAGAAGAGATTCAAACCCTGAAGTGATGCTGTCACGCGCCTCTGGTCTGAGTGGGTATTGCAAGCATTTGAGTCTGAAATCAGATTTTGGTGTGATTACCACTGGGGAGCAGTTCTTTATGAGACCAACATCATATTTGTGCTTTACCCACAAAGATGAAGGGACACGTGATAGCATATGATCCTCCCCTTCAGATGTAGCAGACAGAGTAAATGGGCGTACCCATCTATACTGTCCGTCCACATCCAGAGTTTGTATGAGATGTTCACAAGGAAGTGAAACTGTGTACTCTGCTCTGTACATCTGGAGAGAGAGAGAGAGAGAGAGAGAGAGAGAGAGAGAGAGAGAGAGAGAGAGAGAGAGAGAGAGAGAGAGAGAGAGAGAGAGAGAGAGAATGGGACAGCAGTAAACTGTAGATGAGGAAGTGGTGTAGATGGAACCCAATCATCTGCGCGGTATGTAGTCAGGGCACGAGGACCCATTTCACACCATGCTGAGGATGGGGTTTTGTAAGAGAAACGTGGGTGACTGTGTGGAACTGAGAACATGTCTGACATGGGAGGTGTAAGTGCAATCAAAGTATCAGTATGGGGTGTATGTGTGGCTGTAGCATGATTTTTTGTTGGCAAGCATACTGTATGTGCGGCGTCTGCTGGGGGTGAAGGTAGAGAGAGAGCACACATGTTCCAGTCTTATCTGCCTGACGTCACTGCTGTGGCTGTTGAGGCTGGGGTTGCGGTGGTGGCGGCTGAGGGAAAGGGTGTGGTGGCTGGCCAGGGTTTTGTCGGGCCCAGGGTCCACGGCTGCCTTGCTGGAAGTTACCTCTGCCTCTTCCGCTTCCACGGGGCCCGGATCTTGATCTTACAGGGCATGCTGTAGCCCAGTGTCCAGCTTGCTTGCAGTAGCTGCAGGTTGACAGTTGTGGGCACTGTCCCATCCAGTGTCCATCTTGGCCACAGTAGTGACACTGATTTGGGCCAGCAGAAGAGCCCAGGCGTGGCTGATTTGGAGTGGGGACCCACTGAGCCATTGTGAGCAGGGCCAGGGCCTTTTCCAGGTTATCTTCATTTGCCCTTACTTTCTTCTTTGTAACTGTCTCATGCTTTCTGTAATGATGTTCAGCATGACAGAGTACCTCTTCCAGGGCTTGAGACTCCCATCCAATACAGGTTTGTTTTATGTCTGCTGCCAAGTTGAGAAGAAGTCCCACCATGAACCACATGCTCAGATGAGTACCATAGGCCCCTTTGTCCGTCATGTAGTCTGTCAGGCATTTCATGGCCACTGCCCCATTGAATACCTCTTCCCTCAACCGATGAAAATAATCGCCAGGGGTCTCATCATCTTTCTGCTTACACTGTGGTACCCTGGTCAGGTCTGAGGTCTTTTTACAATGTTCAACGATGACCTCCATGAGCCTGTTAATAGCACGCTTGTAGTCCTTATTGTGCTTGTCTTCTGTGGTGCCCCAATCCTTATGATCTGGACTGATGTCCTCTTCAAAGTGTGACATTCATTTTGCCATATTGGTGGGAGTGCGCTTTTGGGCCATTATACGGCACAGCTCATGGAACGTGGGGCGATATGTCTGGCAGAACGCCTTGAGCTGCTCGCAGAAATACACTGGATCGTTCTCCAACTGCGGCAGCATGGCAGCAAACTTTGGAATATTTTCCGGTGCCCATGGCCTAAACACCACTTGGGGTCCATCGGGGCCTATTACTTCTACCATAGGCATAGTGGTGGACAGGTCTGGTTTAGGTGTAATGATTTCCCGTTTACTGGCCGCTGCTGGTGGCCCATGAATTGAGACTTTGATCAATCCATCAAGTTCCTTGCTACCCTTGTGTTTCAAAGCAGTCTGTGTCACACACGGCTCTAGGGAGCCGCGCAATAAGAGCCAAGGGCGAGCCAGTGAGTCGTGATGTTTTATTTAGGGTGAGGGATGAGGGATGAGGAGAGCACAGATACTCATACAGAAGTACATTCACAGGTTGCACAGCGCAGGGGTAGGAAGCTCGTACCGGACATAGGGGTAACAAGGCGTACATACTCACAGCGGGTTACAATCACAGGAATGCTGCAAGGGGAGTAGAGGCTGACACCAGACGAAGGGGCTTCAGCCTAGCAGTGCTTATGTCGCAGCCCCGAGTCATCGAGGCTGCTCCTATTTATTCTCATTGGCAGCACCCCAGCTGATGAGGACTAATTGGCCCCAGCCATCCGTAATGCTGCCAGCTGGGAGCCTGCTGAGACGCTGCTCAATGAGAAGCAGGGATGAAGGAAAACATGGGCTGAGCGCTGAGACGGCATCTCAACCCATGGTGACAGAGCCTCCCCCTCAAGGTCGGGCTCCTGAACGACCAGGAACATCCCAGCCCCCCCACCCCACCACCACCACCTAGGGTGGGAGGAAGGGAGGCAGGACCGGAGGGGAAGAAGCCAAGGGAAGGACAACACCAATGGGACAATGTAGGGTAGCAGGAAAAAAGGGGGGGGGGGAAGAGGAAAAAAAACCCAAATACAATACTGAACAAAACAGGGAATAATTAACCCAGGTACAGATGGGGAGAAAAACTGGGTCAGAACGCCGGTTACACACTACTCAGAGAGTACCAACAATGCGTGACCCAGAGCAAGGAAAAAAAACCACTAAAAAGGTAACAGGGCAAAAACGCTGAGTATGGTTAATAAAGGGAAAACACAATACACAGCGCTAATATATACATACACACACAGTCACCAAGAGAAGTGAAGGTGACTGGAACAAACGGACAATTACAGAGCATGGTTTTAAGGAAAACAAAGCGCATGACTCTATAATGAACAGACAAAATTACAAACAGGGCACAAAAAGGAAATGCTGAGTGCGGGCAAAGGAAAACCCACAGCACAAAGAATATATAAATACACAGTCACCTAAAGAAGCGAAAGTGACTGGAACGAACGGACAACTGCAGAGTATGGTCTGATAAGAAACAAAACGCATAACTCTACAATGCAAGGACAAGGCTAAAAACAAGGCACAAAAAGTAAAATGCTGAGTACGAGGAATGGAAAACACACAGCACTATAAATACACATCCACCAACAGGACAAAATATTACACCCGAGTGACCTCAATAATGATAAAAGAAAAAGCGCCACCCGAGGAGTATGGCAGGCAGAGTCCAACATGGCCGAGGTGGCTCCGGAGGTCTCCCCGCCCATTGTCCAGTCGGCGAACCAGGGAAAGGGAAATGTTCGGACGGCAAACTCCGGACCCAGATCCCAGGAATCCAGTCCACCGGCAGCCGAACCAGGCCACCCAAAGGCAAACACAGACCAGCGGGGGGAACCAGATCACCGAACCGAAAGTCTTGCGGGTCGGGTCGTAGACCCGCATCACTCAACCACCAGGACCGTTGAGACGGACGAAGGGTCAGAGCGGGTCCCGGTGGAAGAGGCACAGGGGAGAGCCGATGACGAGGGCGACGAGCGTCAGGCCGCAGGAAAGCGGCCACCTCCTCACCGGACCTGAACAGCACTGGGGCAGCACCCACGTCGGACCTCGATCGGGCCTTAGACGAACCCACGTCGGACACCGCTGGAGCAGCACCCACGTCGGACCCCGATTGGGTCTCGGGCGAACCCACGTTGGACGCCGCTGGAGCAGCACCCACGTTGGACCCCGATTGGGTCTCGGGCGAACCCACGTTGGACACCGCACCAGAACCGACCTCCAATGTCGAACCTGGACCCTCCAGCACCACGAGGAACAGCAACTCCTCGCCGGTGACCCTGGAAGAAGGCTCAGAAGAGAAAACAGAACCAGGATCAGGATCACCGGCAGCGCCAGAACCCGGCGAGACGAGCTCAGACGCAGCGGGCGGCTGCACCCGGCTCGTCTCCCCTAGAGACAGGCTGAACTGCTCGAAGATAAAAAGGGAGAAAAGAAAGGAGAGCACTCGCCTGATCTCGGGTTCTGACGCCATCCAGGACTGCGAAGATCCAGGATCCGTCATCAGGAGGTCGTTGTCAGGCTCCCATCCAGCCGCGTCGGGCCCCGCAGCCAGCACGATGGTCAGCGCAGCTTGAGGTTCCTCCAGCTCCGGTAACCCCGCCGACGATCCACCCGGTGTGAAGCCAGAAGAACCTCGTCCCGCTGGACCGAACCGCTCCTCCGTGGAGACCCGGGGACGCTCAGTCATCGGTGCAGACTCCACGCAGCAGTCAGTCCCCCTCCTCCGTCCGCAACGTAGCTGCGGAACCACAGGCCCTCTCCTTATCCCACCACGTTGACCCGGAGCCGGGGATCGCTCGGCGGAGAGAGACACAGAGGATGCGGGATTAGGAACACAGGTTACAGCAGGTGGGGGGAGTTCAGGGAGCTGCGAACCCTGAACTCCTCCTCCAGGAATGTGACAGAGCAAATCATTAATCAGGTGTGAAAAAACTATGACTTGCCTGCCTCCTGGAGGTTGAGTATCGCCTGCTGTGGTGGATACTGCTTCTTCCTCTCCCCACCCGGCGATAACGGAGGACCCCCCGGGAAATCGTCTGAGGATCGCTCGCGTTGTCTCCAGCAGAGAGCTCACCAGGCCGGAATTCCAGGCACACACAGCAGTCAGGGAGCGCGTCGAGGAGGAGGGGAAAACAGCCGGGGTGAGCCAGCCCGAATGTCCAGGAATGACAGCGGGGAAATGAGGCTCAGGGAACGAGGCTGTGAAAACTCCACACTGACGAGGCGAAGAGGTGACAGCTGCATGGGAGGAACGGTCCTGGCGGCGGCCCAGAACTGGATCCGGACGAGGTTCGTGCAGAGGTGACTCGGCGATGTGATGATGGCCATTCCCAGGGGAGGAAGCGAGGGGGGAACCCAGGAATCGCCGCTCCTGATCGGAGATCGAGGTGAGGAAGGCGTCGAGCATGGGAAAGCTTCGTAGCCCTGGAGTCCTCTCCATCAATCTCACTGCCGCCGCCACATGCCTGAAGATGGTAACAGGACACACAGTGGAGCTCACGACAGCCACTCGACCCCAGACATAACTGCTGTCAGCTGCGGCTCCTTGAAGGGAATCCCGAGTGACGTGGCGCAGGTCGGGGGAAGCCCTCTGGTTGGCGCGAACTCCCGGACTGGAATGGCGGCAGGAACGGGATCCCGAAGCGGGAGGCAACGTCACCCACTTCGGCTTCCTGCCGGGATTTCCATCCAACCCGCAGAGTTTCTCTCGTTGTGTACCTGTGGCGTCTATCCTGGCACTGTCCTCGAGATGGAACACAGAATGAGGGTAACAGTCCAGGAGTTCCTCAGCACGGCCCGGATGCCAGCGTCTCGCGTTGGAGGCGTCGTACAGGGTGAAGAGCGTCCCGTCGACAGCCTCCGAGATGGACCTCAGCTCGTCGCCCTGGCGCCGGGAGTGACTCCTGGGAAACGGCATGCTAGTAGCGCTGACACCCGGACAGAAAGGTACAGTTCCACGGCGACTCACGGCCGCCGGTAACTCGCCTGGCTGCGACATACTGTCACACACGGCTCTAGGGAGCTGCGCAATAAGAGCCAAGGGCGAGCCAGTGAGTCGTGATGTTTTATTTAGGGTGAGGGATGAGGGATGAGGAGAGCACAGATACTCATACAGAAGTACATTCACAGGTTGCACAGCGCAGGGGTAGGAAGCTCGTACCGGACATAAGGGTAACAAGGCGTACATACTCACAGCGGGTTACAATCACAGGAATGCTGCAAGGGGAGTAGAGGCTGACACCAGACGAAGGGGCTTCAGCCTAGCAGTGCTTATGTCGCAGCCCCGAGTCATCGAGGCTGCTCCTATTTATTCTCATTGGCAGCGCCCCAGCTGATGAGGACGAATTGGCCCCAGCCGTCCGTAATGCTGCCAGATGGGAGCCTGCTGAGACGCTGCTCAATGAGAAGCAGGGATGAAGGAAAACATGGGCTGAGCGCTGAGACGGCATCTCAACCCATGGTGACAGTCTGCAGGGTCAGCAGGTGTATGTTTACTCTCAGGAGGGGGCATGTCATCTTCAGGTGTGAATGAATGTGGCCCAGGCAGAGCTAGATACAATCCCGCATTAAAGGATTAGTAGGATGGGGGCGGGGGGTAGAGGACGATCTCGCTCACAGGGTGGGGGTAGGATCCCCAGCAGAGTGTGAAAATTGTTTTTGTGTGGTGTGTGCTTTATATTGTCTGTCTTTCTTTGCCTGTTCATTCTTTTTTTTTCTCTCTTTTCTCCACCCATTTCCTGCTCATCTATCCATGTCTTTGTTTCAGTTAACCACATTTCCACAGAAGTTTTCTAACTGCAATTGCATCATTTTTTTTTTTATAAACATTCAGTGACTCACTAAATTTACAGGTTTGATCCTACTTTAAGATCACTCTTGAATAAACATCAGCATTTGATAGAATCCTTAAGCTAAAATGGGTATTCTGTAGGAGGAATCACACGTTACATTTAAAAACGGCAAAATAAACACACATATAGCTTCAAAGTTTGCAATTTTGCTTAAAAATGTGTAAATATGTTTGCTTTTAACTTAAAAGATTACAATATGTGGTTACATAAGTGCTTAAATATAATGTGGGTGTTTTTATATGTTCCTACTCTATATACTGTATATTGTGATGTGGGCAAGGTTCACACAAAGAAAGGAGCAGATAGTTGTGACAAACAGGCTTTATTATAACACACCACTAACCCCCAGAACAACCATAACTACACTGAACACCAGAACAGGCGGGAAAACCCCCCTTCTCCCCCTCAAAGCATGCTGGGAAATCCCCACCCCCCTAGACATGGCCCCGACGTTACACTGCCCTCCCTTGGACTGGTTTCTGTCCCCAGAAAACCCAAGTTCACCCTCAGAAGTCCAACACAAACTCATCCAGGTGTCGGGGCAGCCTTCGGTGCCGGCGACCAACATGTACAGGCCTCCCAGTGTCCATCTGAGTCTCGGTCGGGGTATGTGGTCGGGATGAAAGCTCCGGCTCTTCCACCAGCGGTGCAGATGGCTGATACGGGGCGAGACGGTCATGGTGAAGGACCACGACCCGGTCCCTTTTCCTAAGCCTCACCCTGTACACCACATCCGACAATCTCTGCAGAACCACGCACGGTCCCGACCAATGGCTTGCCAGTTTCGGTGATCGTCCTCTTTTTCTCTCAGGGCAGAAAACCCAGACTTGATCTCCCAGTGCAAAGTCCCTCCCCTGGCAGCGGGAGTCATACGCTCGCTTCTGCCGACCCCCTGCCGCTGCCAGGGCCTCCCGAGCCAGTTCATGCACCGTGTAGAGACGTTCTTTCAAATAAAAAAAATAATCCAACCCGGGTTTTCCCTCCACCTCCGGCTCTGGGGGGGGGGGGGCGAATACCACATCCACCGGTGTGCGCAGCTCGCGTCCAAACATGAGCGCCGCAGGGGTGCACCGAGTAGATCGTCCGGTACGCCCACAAAACAAGAGGTAGATGCAGGTCCCAGTCTCGCTGTCGCTGGTCCACTAGGATAGCGAGCTGGGTGGTGAGGGTCCGGTTGAATCGTTCGACCAGGCTGTCGCTCTGTGGATGCAGCGGGGTGGTCCGGGTTTTCCGGATGCCCAGCCGCTTGCAGACCTCTCCGAAGACCTCCGCCTCGAAGTTCCAACCCTGGTCGCTGTGTAGCTCCTCCGGTGCGCCAAACCGACAGAACATCTCGTCCACCAGCTTTGATGCCGTCGTAGCAGCACTTTGGTCCGGGACGGCGTACGCCTCTGGCCACTTAGTGAAATAATCCATCGCGACCAGCACATAGCGGTTCCCCCGGTCCGTGGCCGGGAAAGGGCCCAGGATGTCCACTCCCACTCGCTCCATCGGTGCTCCCACCCAGTACTGCTGCAGGGGAGCGTGGGATCGCTGAGTTGGCCCTTTCTGAGCTGTGCACGTGTCGCAGCGGTGAACGTGGAGCTCCACGTCCTGATGACAGCCGGGCCAGTAGAACCGGGCCTGAAGGCGCTGCAGCGTCTTTGTCACTCCGAAGTGGCCCGCCCCTACCGCTCCATGAACCAGCAGCTGCCAGACGTGCCGCTGCCCAGCTGGAGTCTGCCACTGTCGATACACCACACCCTCGTGGCAGCAGAGGTTGGCCCACTGGGAGTGTAGGGCCTTAGTCTCTGGGTCCAGTGGTGACACAACCTCCCAGGCGTGCCGCTGTCCCGCGTCCAGCCACTGCCGAACCCGAGAAATGACCGGGTCTCTATCCTGCTCGCTCTGCAGCTGCTGCGTGCCAAGGACCTCTGTGACGTTATCGCTGGGGAGAGCTGCCTGATCATCCGAGGAGGGGCTGCGTGTCGCTGCGTTATTCCTGCTTGCAGCGGCCCGGAGAGCAGCAGCCCGTGGGGCGGCTTGGTCTCGATCTTCAGCCCGTTGGCAGTGACGACACTCCTCTGTCGCACAGGGATGCCGAGACAGCGCGTCAGAGTTGGCATGGAGGCGGCCTGCCTGATGCACAATCTGGAAATTATAATCCTGCAGTGCCTCCAGCCATCTCGCCAACTGTCCATCTGGCTCTTTGAAGTTTAATAGCCAGGTCAGGGAAGCGTGATCCGTCCTGAGCTGGAACCTCCCCCCGTACACTTACGGGCGGAAATGAAGCAGTCCTTGAAAGACAGCCAATAGCTCTCTGCGAGTCACACAGTAATTCCTCTCAGCTCTGCTGAGTGTGCGGCTGAAAAAAGCGACTGCCTGCTCTCCCTGCTCTCCCTCCTGAGATAACACCGCCCCGATGCCCTGGTTGCTGGAGTCCGTGTCCACAATGAACGGGCGGTTCGGGTCAGGATACTGCAGGATGGGGGCTCCGATGAGCGCCGCGCGGAGCTGGGAGAAAGCAGCAGCACAGCTGTCACTCCACTGAAACGTGCGTCCTTTCTGCGCCAGCTGATGCAGCGGGCTGGCGATGGTGGCAAAGTTTTTCACAAACCTCCTATAATAGGAAGCCAGTCCAAGAAAACTCCTCAGCTCTCCCACGTTCCGCGGCACTGGCCAGTCTCTCACCGCTGCCACTTTTTCTGGGTTGGTGGCGACTCCCGCTGCGCTGACGACGTGGCCCAGGAAAGTGGTCTCCCGCCGGAACAGGTGGCATTTTGTAGGATGTAACCGTAGCCCTGCCTGTTGGATGGCACCCAGCACCTCTCAGAGATTTGACAGGGCGCTGTCAAAATCAGCTGCATGCACCAGTAGGTCATCCAGGTAAACAATGCAGCGACTCCGGGGCACGTGAGCCAGCACTCGCTCCATCAAGCGTTCAAAGGTGGCCGGAGCGTTGCAGAGTCCAAACAGCATCACTTTAAACTGGTACAGTCCCTGCCCGATGGAGAAAGCTGTCTTCTGGCGGGCCTCGGGTGACAGCTCTACCTGCCAATAGCCGCTGCATAGATCCAGCGAGCTGAACCAGCTGGAGCCGGTGATGTGGTCCAGCGCGTCATCGATGCGGGGCAGGGGGTAGGAATCCTTCCGGGTGACGTCATTCAGGCGCCGGTAATCCACACAGAACCGCCATGACCCGTCCTTCTTCTTGACCAGCACCACCGACGCTGCCCAGGGGCTGCTGGAGGGCTCAATAACATCTGCCTCCAGCATTTCTCGCACTTTTTGTTCCACTGTCGTCCGCCTTGAAAAGGGCAGCCGGCGTGGGCGGAGCCGAATCGGCCTGGTCTCACCGGTGTCGATCTCGTGCTGCACCAAGCCGGTCCGGCTGCATTCCTCATCCTTTGCGGCGAAAACACCCGTATAACAGTCCAATAGCTCCCGCAGCTGGCGTCTCTGTTCCGGGTCCAGCCCGCTACAGCTCCGCTGAAATAATCCCTCCACTGCCTGCTGCGTCTCTGCTGACATGCTGACCCCTCCCCCTGCTGTCCCTGTGTGTGCTCGTGCTCTCTCTGACCGCGCTGGTGGCGTCATCGTGTCCGGTCCTCGCGGTGGCCCGCCTGGTCCGGTCCGTCTTGGTGATCCCTCGATCGCGCAGGCCCCCATGTTCCTTCTCTGGGTCCTGCTGTGGAGCGTGATGGTCTGGTTTCCCAGCTGGAGGGACGGTCCGGTGGTGTCGATCTTAGCGTTCCAGGCTGTGAGCAGGTCTAGTCCAATAATACAGGGGTCTTGGATGTCAGCCAGCCAGAACGGGTGTTTTATGTTCTGACCGGCCACCCCCACCACCAGAATTCTCCGCCCCCTCAGTCTGGCGCGCTCACCGGTAGCCGTGGTGACGCAGCGCTTGGTGGGTTCCCACCCCCGTGGGGCCGTCTTGTTCGTGCCCGGCAGCACACCGGGTCGGACCAATGAGATTGTAGAGCCGGTGTCAATCAGGGCCTGGATCGATGTCTTCCCCAAGCTGCACTGTAGATACATCCCTGGAGAGTGTCCAATTCAGCCCACGCGTGGTACCGGCTCCTCGGGGGAAACATCTGCGGGAGGCGGCCTGTCCCCATTCACGCCACCTCGCTCTAGTTTAACGCCGGCGAGGGGCCAGTTTGTCGTGGGGTGGGTGCGGGGCAGTACCGTGCAATGTGTCCCAGCTCTCCGCAGCGGAAGCACCCTTCCTCGCGCCGCCACGGCCATCTTCTCCGTGGACGCGCCGCCGTGGTCTGTCGTAATTCCTCCTCTTCCTCCTCGCTCTCAGCCGTGGCCTGGAAGGTTCTTTGACTGCGCGTTGGTGCTTCAATTGTGCGATTCAACAGCGGCTCCACCCGCTCTGATTCTGCCACTGCAGCCTCCCAGTCGCTCGCTGCGTGGATCCGTACGTGGCTCTGGAGCTGGGCCGGGCGGAGACCTTGGATGAAGTTCCGGAGGGCGAGCTTCTCTACTACCTCCGGTGCGAAATCTGGGTAGCTGCGCTGGGTTAGCTGTCGTATGTCTGCAGCATAGGCCCCTAGGCTTTCCTGGATGCTTCGACGGCGGTGGGTCAGCTGTTTCTGGGCATGTTCAGCGTCCGCCGCTCTCCCAAATCATCTCCGGAGCGCCCTTTGTAGCACTGGCCAGCTGTAGCGCTCCTCAGGCCGGAGATCAGAGAGCGTGCAGAGAGCCCTCCCTTCCAAGGCCAGTGTGACTTGCACGGTGGTTTCCTCTGGTGACCAGCCGTTCAGCGCAGCGGCCAGCTCGACCTGGGTCAGGTAGTCATCCAACGTGGTCTCGCCGTTGAAGCAGGAGATCTTGGCCCGCTGCCAGACGGATGGGATGGTCGCTTCCTGATCGATCGCCACTCCTGATCGCCGTGGGATCGCCAGCCCACCCTGTCCTGAAAAGGGCGGGATGTGGGGCTGGTTTGCACTGTTCTGCCCGCTCTGTCTTGAAAAAGGCAGGAGGCGGGGTGCGCTGGCCCTGTCAGGTCCTCTGCTTCGTTCGTCCCTGCTCCCGGCTCCCGGAGGTGGTGTCTCGGTCCCATCGTCCGTCGTCAGCTGAGCAATGAGTCGCTCCAGCTGCTGGATCTCCATTCTGATCCTGGCTTCCATCTGCAAAATCCCACTTCTGACACCAGTGTGACGTGGACAAGGTTCACACAAAGAAAGGAGCAGATAGTTGTGACGAACAGGCTTTATTATAACACACCACTAACCCCCAGAACAACCATAACTACACTGAACACCAGAACAGGCGGAAAAACCCCCCTTCTCCCCCTCAAAGCATGCTGGGAAATCCCCGCCCCCCTAGACATGGCCCCGACGTTACAATATCTATGCAGTGAATGGAGAGCAGCCAAGTTTCTTTTTGCTTCTTTTTGTATAAAAACTTTAAATTGGTGTTAAATTTAGGTTGTTCCACATAATATGGATTGCTTTGAAGTTACTTTGAGGACTTAATTTGGTTATAAATCGGCTTTAAAGATTAAAGTTTAAATAAAAGATGCAGTCCCTATGTTTGACCACAAGATGGAGGCAGTTTTCGTCTGCACTTCCGGAAGAGGAAACCCAGTGTTGTCACTAAGGTCCAGGGTCTCTACTCTTAAGATGGCGGTGAAAGGACACTTGCTTTAACTGGACTTAAGATGGCGTTGCTTGGCTGATTCTACACATTCTATCACATTCAAAATTCCTCCTGGCTGTCTGCAGTCTGTGTTTTCAAAACAACGAGCACAAGGCCTTGGACAGCACCTGCTTAGATAATCGCAAGGACGATTGGCGAGCAGCTAGACAAAACATCTCCTGCCAAGTGCCCTTGTTGTTCTCCTATTATCACAACACTTTGCATCAACAGTGCACACATATTGATCCACGAACTGAAATAAAGATACACACACTGCTCTCTTGTGTCCTGTGTCCTGTGAAACTTGTCCGCGAATGTGCATTGAGAGCTTTTTTTTCCTTGTAATCATAATATTGATTGATTATGCAACCAGTATTCTGAATCAATGATTTTTTTGCTCCTTCCTATTGTTCCTTGTATTATTCTTATTCTTATGCTATCTGTACCCTCTATCCTGTTGGCAGGCGCGTCCCCGATGCAGCCGTGTCACTGGAAATGCAGGTTCATTTTCTGTGTCAAGTCAAATTCTCTCGTATGTTATCAGTGATCTGTTAATGTACTTGGCAATAAATCTTTTCTGATTCTGATTCTGATTCTGACATGCGCAGTGTGGAGCCGTTTAGTGACACACGGATGTGGGTGTGTTTGTCCTCGCGACAACGAAGCACGCATTGTTTTTCAGGCCCATTTTAATTATTCAGCGTGTAATCACGCTTCTTAAGCATACATTAAACAGCAAACAGAAATAACTGAGCAGAGTGAGGTAGCGGTGTTCCCTCCTCCCTCTCGCTATCAGCGCGCACGCACACGCGCGTGTGCACACACACACACACACACTGTACTGCCCAGAGAGTGGGGGAAGAGTGGTTGAATTCCCCCTCCCCCTCGTGCTTCACAGAAGCACACAGACAATGGCTGCGGGAGTCACACCCTGCACTGAGAAACGCACCACTGTTATTTTTAAAAATTGTAAGTTTGACTAAACCACACACAGCTTATGCCTTATTGTTTCAAGTGAGAAGGACCCCCCCTCCCCCCGGATGAAATTCAGCTTGGCAGATCTATTTTTCAATAAATTCCACACTCTCAGGACCATAATTGTCAGTCACAAACTTCACCTTCGGGCCGCTCACGCCGGAGGGACACCATTTGGGTCTCAACCTGCAAGACTCCATTACTGATCAATATGACTGTTAGTCATCACTAAACATCTTAAGTGCCTGCTAACGCATCCTTATCTTGACCGCTGGTCTTCTCAGGTGTCCCCAGGCATGCCCCAACGTGTCTCACTGTGAATTCAGACTATGTCCCCAAACTCACATATATACGAGTACTGTACACTGTCTATTCTTTCTATGACCACAAACCTATTTATAATAGTACTGTACACTGCCTTCAATTTAGCTATGTCCCCAAACCCGTTTAAAACAGGTACTGTACACTGCCTTTAGTTTAGTCCTGCCACGAGATTGACTCGCCGGACTCCAGAATTTGTCCACAGATAATGGGTCCAGTGAAGTGAACTACATAACTGACAATTTACCAATACAATTTGCATAAAAGGCACAATAAATTTGACTTACTTTAACTTTAGCAGACTTGTAAAATGGATTCTTCTGGATAGTGTGATGCCCCTTTGCCGCCTCCGCACTCCTGTCGCCAACTAGGCGGAAAAAACCAAACTCATTGGAGGGAAAAGCCGAACTCCGTTCGGGGAGCTCAACCTACGTCGATGGACGAAGATTGGCGATCAACTATCCCACTTCCTGACGCCAAGAAATTTAACCGAAAATTTCCTAGCCCACTTATAAGGTCCTGGAGAAAATAATCAGACAGATCTACCAAGCTGAATTCCCTTTATTACTGCCGGCAGGAGAGAAGCGAAGAAACAGCCTACCTGAAGTTTCTGCACTGCTCTGCCTAACAAAGGAGGCTCCTGGTTTTTATAGGCACCCCCCAGAGCGCTCCCCCTCATTACCTTATATGGATACATAGAAACTGGCTGAGAAAGTACGAGAACATTCTGGTAGTAGCCTTCAAACCTAGCAAGTACTAGAACATTCTGACCATAACTATTCCACTGACCATAGTTACACTCAGGGCATGTGATAGCAGCAATTATTCAGAAGAAGAAAGACATTTAAACATAACTGCATATTGTGGAAGAATGTGTTCAATGACGAGACATGAGTGTATTTCTCAGGTTCGGCTTTATTGCAGAACACATTCATCCAACATTCTCAAAAGCAAGAAGAGGGAGAATAATATTACAGCTCACTCTTATACCTCCGGGGGATTAAGAACTCAAGTCACATGGTGCTTCTGCAAACATTCAATCACAATGCAAGTCTCTGAAGATTCACCATTGTCTCTTATTCTCCGGTGTCCCAGGAAACCCCCCAGGGCCTCCTCTGAGACAAGGGCCCGACTTCACACCTCCTCGCCATCACCTGTCGGCCCCCGTCGATCTAATCTCCTGTTCCTCCAGACATGAAGCCTCAATCCACATAAGCCATACATTTGTGGGAGATATGAACCAGACATATGTGCCACACTCTTGTGGGAAATACGAACCAAACATATGTGCCACAATATCACCTAAATTACACAACAGATTGGTATATAGCAGTAAATTTCCACCATGATGAACATGTGAATAATAAATTTCCACCACAAGTGATATATAGAGTGATGATACCTGTGCATGCCCAAAGAAACCAAGTATAAGCAAGTTTTTCTGCATGCCCATAGAAAGCAGGTGTAAGCAAGTACGTCACTACTCGTTCAGTGATGCCTGCCTTTGAGCTTTGATGATCTTATTGCGAGTCCTATGATCCTTGATGATGTCATAGCAAGTCTTATGATCTTTGATGATGTCATAGTGAGTCCTATGATCATGAGTGATGCTTGCCTTTGATCTTTGATGTCATAGCAAATCCTATGATCTTTAAGCGAGTCCTATGATTGTGATATTGCGAGTCCTATGATCACCAGTAGCGAGTCCTACGATCTTTGATGATGTCATAGCGAGTCCTATGATCTTTCACCGAGTCCTATGATCGTGACATAGCAAGTCATACGATCTTTGATGATGTCATAGCAATGTCATAGCGAGTCCTCTGATAGTGAATGATGCCTGCCTTTGATCTTTGATGATGTCATAGCAAGTCCTATGATCTTTAGCAAGTCCTATGATTGAGACAGACACACAGAGATTTCTTGAATTATATATAAAGTGATAAATATCAGAAATCATTCAACCCCCATTGCTGTTTCAACTGTTTTAATAAAAATCAAATAGGAAACATCTTCACTTCACTCTATATACAGTATATTACTCTATACAGTATATAATTCTAAATTGTCCTTAGGTATGACTGTGAGAGTGAATGGTTGTCTGTCTCTCTGTGTTGGTCCTGTGATGGACTGGCGATCTGTCCAGGGTGTACCCTGCCTCTCGCCCAAAGATGCTGGGATAGGCTCCAGCCCCCCCGCGACCCAAAAAGGATTAAGCGGAAGAAGATGGATGGATGGATGGATGGATGGATGGATGGTAAATTCAAGAAATCTCTCTCTGTCATGACCATAGGACTCGCTAAAAGATCATAGGATCGCCATGATGTTCCTATGATCTCTACATGTCTATATGACGTCATATAGATCATAGGATCGCCTACAATGCTCCTATGATGTCTACATGATGTCACAAGGAAACAGTGAACAAACAAAGCCTAAATAGGCAGGAAAATGAGCGACCAGTGTGGGAGCTGAGCTGCAGGTGAAATTGATTGCAAAGCTGCTCACAGCTGACGGCAAACAGATTGTGAACAGCGAGTGGGAGTGTCTGGAGAGAGAGAGAGGCAAAAACAACGACAAAAACCCAAACTATACACATGAGCAGACACAACAATAATAACAGAAATGCAAAGCTAAACAATAAATTGAGTCTGAGCTCACAGATGACATTTGAGCTCAGACTCACTACAATCATAGCTCCTGTGTGTCCTGTGTAAACACAATTGGCGCCTCTTCCTCCAACCTTCAAGATTGTTATCTTGAAGCACTGGACAATCAATCCACACCAGCACCTCCAACCATCACCCTCATGTCACTTTCACTCCTGACCATGTCTGGAGGCAAATGAACCAACTCCACCCTGGCAAGTCTTCTTCTTCTTTTAGACTTGATTGGCAGTTGACAACCAGCTTACAGGTGCATTGCCACCACTGACTTATCATCACTCTATATCTTTGTATAAGGAGTTCTGAACAACTCCTTATGTGTGAAAAAAATTATCCGTCCTTGGACTGTGTCTGAGGTGCAGCCGAATCTTCTCACTCTGGCAAATCTGTGGGCCCTGATGGTGTGAGTCCCAAGGGCTTCAAAGCTTGTACTGTGGAGAAGTGTGGAAGGATGAGGCTGAGTTTATTTCTCAAGTCCAGTTTTATTCACATTCACATTCTCCAACATCCAAAAACAGAAAGGGAATGAATCCCCCAACATCTGTCCCTTTTATACCCCAGGACATCAAAACACACAGTCACATTGTCTTTTAATCCCAAATCACAATGCATCCCCCTCCAGCTCTTCTCGCCTCCACCTAAAGTCCTGGTGGTCAGGAAATCCTTCAAGGCCATCTCTTTGCATACAAAAGGCCAGATTTCACATCCTCCTGTTACCCCTAGGAGGTTCAGTCCTTTTGTTCCTCTGAGACGTGAAGCATACAATAAGCATCCAGTAATATACATGTGAAGCATATGAAACCCACATATGTGCACCACATGACCCCCCCCCCCCAAACGTCTAAGATGGAACAACGTAACAACATAACCACAGATTGCATGTCATAATAAAATCACTACATATCAGTCCACATGCCGCTTGGGCCTCAGCCTTCTCCTGTATTTGCTGTAAACCGGCTGTACACCCTCCGCTGCGTCTTCCTGCTGTGGAGCTGCTGCCTGAGGATGAGAACTGTTAGTCAACCTCTGTGGGTGTTCTGGGGAATGCTCTCTAGGGGGTCTGCCACGCCGAGGAGCCTTAGCCAACTGCACAACTTCGTCAGCTACCACAAAAGTGGGTTTGAGCCTGTTTATGCCAATCATTTCTTTTCTGCCCCCCAAATCTAGCAAAAAATGCTTATCCCCTGTTTCCAGCACTCTATATGGTCCATCATAAGGTGGGCGCAAAGGTGGACGATGGGCATCATGTCTGACAAGAACAAACTCCGCATTTTTTAAAGCCTTAGGCACAAAAACACGCGGAAAACTGTGGTGAACGGGGCCAGGTAGCGTGCTCGGGTCCGTGCTATTCTGTAACCGCTAAGCCAGGGAGCACTCGGGCACTGGATTATCTGGGAGAAATTCCCCGGGCAGCCGAAGTGGCTGTGCGAAAACTAGCTCAGCTGGGGAGGCTTCTAAATCCTCTTTAGGTGCAGAACGCAACCCAAATAAAACCCATGGTGGCTTGTCCACCCAATTTGCATCCGTAAGCGACGCTCTGAGAGCCGCCTTCAATGACCTGTGAAAACGTTCGCATAACCCGTTAGCCTGCGGGTTGTACGCGGTCGTGCGGTGGATCATTGCCCCCAGGCTGCGGGCCATCGCTGACCAAAGTTCGGAAACAAATTGAGGGCCTCTGTCGGACATAATGTCCGACGGGACTCCGAAACGCGCTACCCATGCTGTTAAAAATGCGCGCGCCACCTCCTCGGCTGTGATTGATGACAGCGGAATCACTTCCGGCCAGCGCGTGGTGCGGTCAACCATTGTCAGAAGATGTGTGCACCCTTGTGAGGGCGGGAGGGGGCCTACGAGGTCCACGTGGACATGATCAAACCTTTTAGCTGGAATGTGAAACGGCTCCAAGGGAGCTCTCATGTGTCTATGAACCTTGGCCCGCTGACAAGCCATGCAGGCTGCCGCCCACTCTCTAACTTGTTTGCGCAGGCTCGGCCATACAAATTTCTCTCCTACCATTTTGACCGACGCGCGCACTCCCGGGTGCGCCAGAGAATGGATCGAGTCAAAAACGCAGCGGCGCCACGCGGCTGGTACCACAGGACGCGGCCGCCCAGTGGAGACATCGCAGATTAGGGGGGGCATACCGTCTTGCAGCACCCTGTTCTCCAGCCTTAACCCTGTTGGTCCAGACTGGAGCGCGCGCACATCTGCGTCGCTAACCTGCTCCGCGGCCATGGCTGCATAATCTATCCCCACGCAGACCAGGTCCGCGCGCACTTCCGCGTCGCTAACCTGCTCCGCGGCCATGGCTGCAGAATCTACCTCTATGCGGGCTGGAGCCGCCACGGCGCGCGAGAGGCAGTCCACCACTACATTAAGTTTACCTGCCACATGCTGGATATCGGTAGTAAACTCCGATATCGCGGCCAGCTGTCTCTGCTGCCGGCCCGACCAAGGTTCTGAAATCTTGGCCATCGCGAAAGTCAGCGGCTTGTGGTCAACGAACGTGGTGAAACGGCGTCCCTCCAGCCAGAACTGGAAGTGGCGAATGGCCAAGTGGAGAGCTAACAACTCCCTGTCGAATGCGCTGTATTTTCGTTCGCTGTCGCGCAGGGTCCTGCTGAAAAAGGCGAGTGGTTGCCAGGCTCCGGCTACATACTGTTCCTCGACTGCCCCTACGGCCACATCTGACGCGTCAGTAGTGAGCGCCATGCGAGCCGCTGGGACTGGATGTGCCAACAACGCAGCGTTTGCCAGGGCTGTTTTGACTTCAGAGAATGCGCGCTCTCGCTCCGGAGACCATTCGACTTTATTTGTGGGTTTTTGTTTTTTTAGTGCAGCACACAATGGTTGCATGAGCTGCGCTGCGCAGGGGAGGAAACGGTTATAAAAATTTACCATTCCCAAAAACTCCTGTAACGCTTTGACCGTTTGTGGTTGGGGAAAATTTGTTACTGCGCGCATTTTGTCAGGCAGAGGAACCGCTCCTTCTGGGGAGACGTGATGCCCCAAAAAATCAATCTGTGTCACCCCGAACTGACACTTCGCTGGGTTGATTATTAACCCGTGCTCTGCCAACCTCCGGAAAACTGCCGTGAGGTGGTTTTCGTGTTCGTCTTTGGACGTGCTGGCTACCAATATGTCGTCCAGGTAGATGAACACGAAAGGGAGATTGCGCAAAACCGCGTCCATCATGCGTTGGAACGTCTGCGCCGCGCCTTTAAGCCCAAACGGCATGCGCAAAAACTCGAAAAGCCCGAAAGGAGTTATTACTGCTGTTTTGGGTATGTCCTCAGTGTGCACTGGGACCTGGTGGTAACTGCGTACCAAGTCTATTTTAGAAAAAACACGCGCCCCCGCCAAATGAACTGAAAAATCTTGGATATGCGGGATCGGGTAGCGGTCGTGCGCTGTAGCGTTGTTCAGCCTGCGGAAATCACCGCAAGGTCGCCACGAGCCATCAGCTTTCGGGACCATGTGAAGCGGTGAAGCCCATGGGCTCTTCGAACGCCTGATGATGCCCAACCTTTCCAGGTTGGCGAACTCCTCGCGCGCTATGGTCAGTTTAGCTGAATCCAAGCGCCGGGCTTTTGCAAAAACGGGCGGTCCGGTGGTAGTAATAAAATGTTCCACCCCGTGCTTCGCCACGGTCGCTGAAAATGTTGGGACCGTGAGTGCTGGGAACTGAGTGAGGAGTGTGTGGAACTTACCACCTGCAGCTGTGACGTTGGCTTGTGCTGTTGGCGGGGCCACTCGAGCTGTACAGGGAATAGAATAAAAAGAGAGTGCATTAACCAGGCGTCTGTTAGCAAGATCGACCAACAAAACCATGCGAGCACAAAAAATCAGCCCCTAACATGTTGAAATTGACTGCTGCTATGACGAAAGTCCACTCGAATGTACGGCCGTGTAAAGACAGAAGCAGAGTCCTCTCACCGAAGGTCTTAATCGCCGAGCCATTCGCTGCTGACACCCCAGGACCACTGGAAGGCGCCAGCCGGTCAGCATAGGAAGGTGTGATGAAACTCAGCTGGGAACCTGAGTCCACAAGGAAGTGCCTCCCCGAGCACGCATCCCTCAAGTAGAGCAGCTTGTTCTCCTCTCCGAGGGCCGCAGCTGCTAACGACCCCCGGTCTTGGCGTTTCCCGAGCGCTTGAAATGGCACGGTGGAATGCACTTGCGAGCCCTCTCTGCGAAGTGGCGATGGTAGAAGCAAAGGACGTCGTCTGCTCCGTGTTTCCTGGCCCCTGCCGCCGCCGTCGTCGGTGAGTCTGGTGCTGCAGCCTCTGGCCCCCTGCGATCTCCGGACGTTGTGCCTAGCTCCGCTGCTGCAGCCGTAGCCGCACGCCGGTTATTGGCGTTGACGAGTCGTTGCGCCTCCTGGCCCAGCTCGTGGTAGTCTCGTCGGGCCAACAGTGGTGAACTGGCCAGGGTCACTCTCACCGCTGACGGTAGGGTCCTGAGGAAAAGGTGGGTGAAGATGAAGTTATCATCTTCGGAGTCTCTCAAACTCAACATCTTCCCCATCAGGTCTGCAGGTCTGTCGCTCTCAAATTCAGTCAGCGCCAGGAGCCCCTCTGCTCGCTCCTCCACCGAGGGGGTGAAGTAACGGATGAGTGCAGCCTTCAACGTGCTGTACTTGTTGCTGTCCGGCGGGTGGTTGATCAGGCTCTCCACTCGCTGGGCTGTGTGGTTGTCCAGCTTTGCAACCACATGGTAGAACTTTGTGGCGTCTACCGAAATCCTCCGGAGGTTGAACTGCACCTCGACTGCGTAAAACCAGGAGCGCGGCTTGTTCTACCAGACGTCCGGTAGCTGAACTGTGGCTGCATCCGTTTGGCTGACTCCTGACGAGTCTGGCTTGGGAGAATCGTCTCCGCTCATGATACGTCTTAGAGTCACCAGTGTGGAGAAGTGTGGAAGGACGAGGCTGAGTTTATTTCTCAAGACCAGTTTTATTCACATTCACATTCTCCAACATCCAAAAACAGAAAGAGAATGAATCCCCCAACATCTGTCCCTTTTATACCCCAGGACATCAAAGCACACAGTCACATTGTCTTTTAATCCCAAATCACAATGCATCCCCCTCCAGGTCTTCTCGCCTCCACCTAAAGTCCTGGTGGTCAGGAAATCCTTCAAGGCCATCTCTTTGCATACAAAAGGCCAGATTTCACATCCTCCTGTTACCCCTAGGAGGTTCAGTCCTTTTGTTCCTCTGAGACGTGAAGCATACAATAACTCAGTTGGTAGAGCATCCGCCCCAC
Source organism: Pholidichthys leucotaenia (assembly GCA_020510985.1). NCBI lineage: Eukaryota > Metazoa > Chordata > Actinopteri > Cichliformes > Pholidichthyidae > Pholidichthys > Pholidichthys leucotaenia. The sequence continues at coordinate 158,398,643 of CM035836.1, forward strand.
ACCCGGGAGGCAGGGGTTGACATCCCGGCCGGGTCATACCAAAGACCATATAAAAATGGTACTTTCTGCCTTCTAGCGTGGTGCTCTGCATAATGGAACGGGGAAAGTAAAGTTACACACAGAGCTACCAGAGGACTGACCCCCCGCTGTAGCTTTCACTACTTACAGTAGCTGTGTGGCCTAGGGTCAGAGAAACGGAGATAGGCGCCGCCCCATACACCAACATGGTGTGAAGGGAATTAACTAACTAACTAACTAATATACATGTGAAGCATATGAAACCCACATATGTGCACCACAGTACCTTCCAGCTTTGTGGAGTTTTTGATTACATATACGGGATGAGTCTGCATCTCCAATGGGTCCTGAGGCTATGGAAAACCACATGCCTGGTGCTGGTGCTAAAGACATTACGACCAAGTGGCCCAAAAGATTATAGACCTGTTGCATTGACATCACATGTAGTGAAGATATTGGAGAATGTCTACATGACGTCACATAGACCATAGGACTCGCTAAAAGATCATAGGATCGCCTATGATGTTCCTATGATTCCTGGGTCGTCGGCCTCCGTCGGTCTATGATGACCATGGAAGAGAATCCTAAATGTCTACTCTGCTGGAACAGCACCGCCTGTGGCTGAACAGGCCGATGCGCGAATGGCAGTCCCTGTCACACAGGTCGCACTTGTGGGTGGTCTCCGTGCTGCTGGGTCTGTGGCGGTTCTTCCTGCGGGTCCTTTTTCATCTGCTGCAGCAGTCAGTCTCTCTTCACCCGCCTTGAGCTGTCTGGTCAGGGTGCCTCTCCATTTGGAGCGGTCTGTTGCAAGGTCCTCCCAGCGCTCTGTGTTGATCTCCAGGGCCTTCATGTCTCTCTTACAGACGTCTCTAAAGCGCAGCTGTGGGCGGCCAACGTCTCTCCTGCCAGTTGCCAGTTCTCCGTAGAGGACGTCTTTGGGGATTCTGCTATCCTCCATACGGTGAACGTGGCCTAGCCAGCGGAGCCTGCGCTGCCTGAGTAGAGTGAACATGGAGGGAAGGCCGGCGCGGGACAGAACTTCTGTGTTGGGCACTTTGTCCTGCCAGGATATGTCCAGGATGTAGTGAATGCAGCGCAAGTGGAAGGAGTTCAGTCTCTTTTCCTGCCGGGCGTATGTTCAATTCAATTCAATTCAATTCAACTTTATTTATATAGCGCCATTTCACAACAACAGTCATAGCACTATCCACTGTAGGGAGGACCCCCACAGTTGCAGAAAGACCCCAGCAATCAGGCGATCCCCTGTGAGCAAGCACTTGGCGACGGTGGAGAGGAAAAACTCCCTTTTAACAGGAAGAAACCTCCAGCAGAACCAGGCTCAGGGAGGGGCAGTCATCTGCTGCGACTGGCTGGGGGGTGAGGGGACAGAGAAGAAGAAAAGAACAGACATGTAGAGAGCAAACAGCACGATGGGGACTCAATCTATGGGAGAGAACAAACAAATGTTAATGACCAGCAAAAAAAAAATATTTCATATAGAGTGAGGAAAGGAGTGAGGCCCAGTGCATTACTGGAGGTCCCCCGGCTGACTAAACCTATTAGCAGCATAACTAAGGGAGGGTTCAGAAACACATGATCCCTCCCTAATTGTAGGCTATATCAAAAAGGTAGGTTTTAGCCCTATTCTTAAAAACAGAGATTGAGTCTGACTCCCGAATCCAGATTGGCAGCTGATTCCACAGGAGAGGAGCTTGATAACTGAAGGCTCTGCCTCCCATTGTACTTTTGGAGATTCTAGGTATTACAAGTAAACCTGCATTTTGGGAGCGTAGTGCTCTCGTATCAAGAGGATCATCCTATCATCCTATGTTGTCCACGTCTCACTCCCATAGAGCAGTGTGCTGATGACGCAGGCGTTGTATACTGCCATCTTCGTCTTGACAGAGAGTTTGGGATTCTCCCACACTCGTGTGGTGAGGCGAGCGATTGTGAAGGCTGATTTTCCAATCCTCTTGTTGATCTCTGTATCAAGGGAGAGGTTGTTGCTGATCATGGACCCCAGGTACGTGAACTGATTCACGACCTCCCGCTCATAGTCGTCGATGGTGATGGTTGGTGGTGCTTCCATGCCTTGCGCCAAGACGTTAGTCTTCTTCAGGATGATGGTAAGCCCGAAGTCCTTGCATGCCTGGGAGAAGCGGTCCATCAGGGTCTGAAGCTCCTGCTGTGTGTGGGTTGCGACTGCAGCATCGTCTGCGAACAGCATGTCTCTGATTAGAGCCTCGAGTACTTTGGTTCTGGCTTTCAGGCGGGCGAGGTTGAAAAGCCTGCCGTCAGATCTTGTGTGCAGGTAGATTCTCTCTGTTGCTGTGCTGAAGGCATGCCTCAGGAGCATAGCAAAGAAAATCCCAAAGAGGGTTGGCGCAAGTACACAGCCCTGTATCACTCCGCTGCATATGTTGAATGGCTCTGAGACGTTGCCATCGTGCTGCACTATCCCCTGCATGTTGGTGTGAAACGATTCGATGAGGCTTTGCAACTTTGGTGGGCATCCTATCTTTGGCAGGATCTTGAAAAGGCCCTCTCTGCTGACCAGATCGAACGCTTTGGTGAGGTCGATGAAGGCGACGTACAGGGGCATGTTCTGTTCTCTGCATTTCTCCTGGAGTTGGTGGATGGAGAATATCATGTCTACCGTCGATCGCTCAGCGCGGAAGCCACACTGAGACTTGGGGTAGACACGTTCGGCAAGCTTCTGTAGACAAACGAGAACAACTCGTGCGTAGACTGTGCCAACAACACTGAGGAGGGAGATGCCTCTGTAGTTGTTGCAGTCGCTTCTCTCCCCTTTGTTTTTGTAGAGGGTGATGATCTTGGCATCCCTCATGTCCTGTGGTACGGCACCTTCCTTCCAACACTGGCAGAGGATGTCATGCAATGGCAGCAGTAGGGTGGTCTTGCAGTGCTTGATCAGGTCAGGGGGTATGCCGTTAGTTGCCGGGTGCCTTGCCAGCGGCCAAGCTATCAATGGCCTTGCTGAGTTCGTTGATGGTTGGCTCGGCGTCAAGTTCGTCCATGGATGGCAGGCAGTCGATGGCATCAAGGGCTGACGGTGTCACGGTGTTCTCTCTGGAGTAGAGGTCGGAGTAGTGTTCCACCCATCTCTCCATCTGCTTGTTCTTTTCTGTGACCATCACCCCAGTGGAGGATTTGAGGGGGGCCCGTCTTGCTCTGAGCTGGACCAAGTGCTTTCTTGATGCCATCGTACATATCACGGATGTTCCCTGTTATGGCAGCGGTTTGAATGTCTTGGCTGAGCTGAGTCCAGTACTCGTTGGCACAGCGCCGAGCAGTCTGCTGAACTTTGCTTCTCGCAGCCCTGAGAATCTGGAGATTCTTCTCATTTGGGTACTTCTTGTACTCAGCAAGTGCTGAGCGCTTGGCTTCAATGACGGGGGTCATCTCGGTCAACTTGGCATCAAACCAGTCCTGTGACTTCGAGGTCTTCCTCCAAAAGGTAGCCAAGGCTGTGCGGTGGATGGTGTTTCGCAGCTCTTCCCACTTCTGCTTTGCAGATTCTCCTTCTTGTGGCACACCAAGTTCCTTCTCAAAGGTGGAGGCAAACTGCTCAACAAGTTCTGGTTGAGCCATCTTGCTGGTGTCAATCCATGCCTTTCCAGGCTGTCTAGCACGATGGAATTTCTTCAGCTGCAGCTTGACCTTGCAACACACCAATGAGTGGTCTGTGTCGCAATCTGCACTCTGGTACGAATGGGTGATTAGCACGTTCTTCAGTGAGGTGTGCCTGGTCAGGATCAAGTTCAGCTGGTGCCAGTGCTTTGAGTGTGGATGTTGCCAGGAAACCTTGTGGGCTTGGTCTTGAAGAACGAGTTTGTGATGCACAGATCGTGATATGTGCAGAACTCGAGCAGCCGCTGTCCGTTGTCGTTCATTCTGCCCACGCCAAAAGGTCCAAGACAGGGAGGGCCAGGAGTCATGGTCAGCACCCACTCTGGCATTGAAGTCTCCAAGGAGCATGAGTTGTTCAGAGTTGGGGATGGCCCTGACAGTTGTTGTGAGATTCTCGTAGAACTTGTCTTTTGCCTCTGGTGTGGCTGTCAGTGTTGGGGCATACACACTGACGAAGGTGACTGGGCCTTGAGTGGTGTTGAGGCGGAGGGTGAGGAGTCGTGCAGAGCCAGTGCTGCCCGGTTCCACCATCTTCAGCAAGGTGTTCTTCACTGCGAAGCCCACTCCGTGTTCCCTGTGTTCGTCACTGCCCTTTCCCTGCCAGTAGAACATGTAGTCCTTCTCTCTCAGTGTGCCTGTGTCAGCCAACCGTGTTTCCTGGAGAGTGGCGATATCCACTCCCAGTCTCTTCAGCTCATTATTGATGATGGCAGTCTTCCTGGTGTTGTTGATGTTCTTGAGGTTAGCAGCGAGTCCTGTCATCATAGTGCGGACGTTCCAAGTTCCCAGTTTTAGAGTTGGTCTCTTTTGTTTTATTGTCTTGCCTGGTGTGAAGGTTCTCAGCCTGCTGTTCGGACTTCTCCTCATCCCCATGCACCCAATGAGGAAAGCAAGCTGTGGCAGGACAACACCTTATTGGCTGGGGGCTGCCCAGCTTGAGGCGGGCGGTAGCTGTCCAGTGAGATCCGATGATCCCTCCCACCGTTGGGAACAACCCCTGGCGCTGCGCTCTACACCAATTGAGCGGTGGCTTATAACCGGTAACTGTCATTCCCCGTGTTTTGTCTACGCCAAAGGCGAAGCTGGAGTGTCCTCTCCAGTGATCCAGTGTTCTACCTTCCAGCGTTGGGCGTTGGTAGGATTCAAGCCTGGGCGGGAAGATATGGAGGACAAGATGTTGCCCATGCAGCATGTCCCCCCTCTCCACGTCACTGATGAATCCAAAGGAACAGCAGGGCTGCTACAGTTTGGCACCAGCGCCGTTGCAGGAGCTGCCAGAACGATGTTGAGCACAATATAGAACTGCCTTAGGGGCTCCGACTCCGGATTTTTCCTCAGGGTTGACTCCCGAAGCCTTTCCCGTGACCAGGTATGCTGCAAGGCAGCGGAGGTTTGAAATCAGGGTTTACCTTCCCCTAGATGGGCTACCTTCCCAGGTTGACAAGCCACCATCTACCTGAAGCATCTGGTTTTAAGGAGCCAGAGATCCGCCCTCGCCCCTTCTCCTATTAGTAAAAGCAGTTCCGCCGGGCTTAGAGACTAAACCACACGGGCAGGCTAGGAGTTGGACTTAGTTGTCAGAGGCTTTTCGAGACACACGCCATAAGGTGCATTTTATGAGCACTGGGAGCTTAACCCCAGTGCCGCTCCTGGCTATGACAACCTTGGAACCTATGATGCCTACATGATGTCTATATGACGTCATATGGACACAATACTATAGAGTCACCTATGATGTTCCTATGATGTCTATATGACGCCATATATGTAGACACCATAGTATATATAGAGTGATTCAAGAAAATCTCTGTGTGTGTCAGTGTCTGTAGACAATGGTGTCTACAGTATATGATGGATCATAGGACATCAAAGATCAAAGGCAGGCATCACTCACGATCATAGGACTTGCTATGACATTATCAAAGATCAAAGGCAGGCATCACTCACGCGCACTTACGATCATAGGACATCAAAGATCAAAGGCAGGCGTCACTCCTGATCATAGGACATCATCAAAAATCAAATGCAGGCATGACCTACAATCATAGGACTCGCTATGACATCATCAAAGATCAAATGTAGGCATCATAGGACTCGCTATGACATCATCAAAGATCATAGGACTCACTGTGACATCATCAAAGATCAAGCGCAGGCATGACTCATGTTCACAGGACTCACTATGACATCATCAAAGATCATAGGACTCACTATGACACCATCAAAGATCAAACGCAGGCATCACTGAACTAGTGCTGATGTGCTTGCTTACACCCTTGTTTACACCTGCTTTCTACGGGCATGCAGAAATACTTGCTTATACTTGGTTTCTATGGGCATGCACAGGTATGCACGGGCTTGCACAGGTATGCACTAGTAATTTAAGAAATCTCTGTGTGTCTGTCTGTCATGACCATAGGACTCGCTAAAAGGTCATAGGATCGCCTATAATGTACCTATGATATCTACATGAGGTCTATTTGACATCATATAGACACCCTAGTGTAGAGTGATTCAAGAAAATCGCTCTGTGTGTGTGTGTGTGTGTGTGTGTGTGTGTGTGTGTGTGATCAAAGGCAGGCATCACTCACGATCATAGGACATCAAAGATCAAAGGGAGACATCATGAGTGATGCCTGTCTTTGATCTTTGATGATCAAAGGCAGGCAACCCTGCCTAAGGGGCAACCCTTAGCAGCAACAACTGCAATCAAGCATTTGTAATAACTGGCAATGAGTCTTTTACAGTGCTGTGGAGGAATTTTGGCCCACTCATCTTTGCAGAATTGTTGTAATTCAGCCACATTGGAGTGTTTTCGAGCATGAACCACCTTTGTACGGTCAGGCCACAGCATCGCAATCGGACTCAGGTCAGGACTTTGACTAGGCCACTCCAAAGTCTTCATTTTGTTTTTCTTAAACCATTCAGAGGTGGACTTGCTGGTGTGTTTTGGATCACTGCCCTGCTGCAGAACCCAAGTGCGCTTCAGCTTGAGGTCATGAACAGATAGCCAGACATTCTCCTTCAGGATTTTTTGGTAGACAACAGAATTCATGGTTCCATTTACCACAGCAAGTCTTCCAGGTCATGAAGCAGTAAAACAGCCCCACACCATCACACTATCACCACTATATTTTACGATGTTCCTTTTCTGAAATGCTGTGTTACATTTACGCTGGATGTAATGGGACACACACCTTCCAGAAAGTTCAGTTTTTGTCTCATCAGTCCATAGAGTATTTTCCCAAAAGTCTTGAGGACCATCAAGATGTTTTTGGGCAAAACTGAGATGAGCGTTTATGTTCTTTTTGCTCAGCAGTGGTTTTAGTCTTGGAACTCTGCCAGGCAGGCCATTTATGCTCAGTCTCTTTCTTATGGTGGAGTCATGAACACTGACCTGAACTGAGGCAAGTGAGGCCTGCAGTTCTTTGGATGTTGTTGTGGGGTCTTTTGTGACCTCTTGGATGAGTCATCACGGCGTTCTTGGGGTAATTTTGGTCGGCCACTCCTGGGAAGGTTCACCACTGTTCCATGTTTTTGCCATTTGTGAATAATGGCTCTCACTGTGGTTCGCTGGAGTCCCAACGCTTTAGAAACGGCTTTATATTTTCCAGACTGATAGATCTCAATGACTTTGTTTCTCATTTGTTCCTGAATTTCTTTAGATGATGCCTAGATTTTGAGGACCTTTTGGTCTACTTCACTTTGTCAGGCAGGTTCTATTTAAGTGATTTCTTGATTGAGAACAGGTGTGGCAGTAATCAGGCCTGGGTGTAGCTAGAGAAATTGAACTCAGCTTTCCAAAGATGTGATAAACCACAGTTAATTTATGTTTTAACAAGTGGGGGGCAATCACTTTTTCACACAGGACCATGTAGGTTTGGATTTTTTTTACCCATAATAATAAACACCTTCATTACCTCCGCCAAGGAGGTAATGTTTTTGCCGGGGTTTGTCTGTTTGTCTGTTGGTTAGCAAGATAACTCAAAAAGTTTTGGACAGATTTCGATGAAACTTTCAGGCCTTGTTGGAAATGGTACAAGGAAGAACTGATTAAGTTTGGGTGGTGATCCAGATCACCGTCCAGAAGAAAACCGCCATTACGGAAAATGCCATTTTCGTGAATAACTACTGAACCACTAATCTTATCATTGTCAATCCAATTGCTAGTCATATGTTCTCATGGACAAGGAATCTGAAAACGTACACACAAACACTGTATGGGGGGAACTGTGGCCGCCATTATGAAAAATGCCATTTTCGTTAATAACTACTGAACCACTAATCCTATCATTGTCAATCCAATTGCTTGTCATATGTTTTCATGGTCAAGGAATCTGAAAACGTACACACAAACACTGTATGGGGGAAACTGTGGCCGCCATTACGGAAAATGCCATTTTCCTGAATAACTACTGAACCACTAATCCTATCATTGTCAATCCAATTGCTAGTCATATGTTTTCGTGGTCAAGGAATCTGAAAACGTACACACAAACACTGTATGGGGGGAACTGTGGCCGCCATTACGGAAAATGTCATTTTCGTGAATAACTACTGAACCACTAATCCTATCATTGTCAATCCAATTGCTAGTCATATGTTTTCGTGGTCAAGAAATCTGAAAACATACACACAAACACTGTATGGGGGGAACTGTGGCCGCCATTACGGAAAATGTCATTTTCATGAATAACTACTGAACCACTAATCATATCATTGTCAATCAAATTGCTAGTCATATGTTTTCATGGTCAAGGAATCAGAAAACGTACACACAAACACTGTATGGGGGGAACTGTGGCGCTTGGCGGAGGTCTGCGCTCTCCGAGTGCTTTTCTAGTTTAAAACCTGAATTTTGTGTTTACTTGTGTTATCCTTGTCTAATATTTACATTTGTTTGATGATCTGAAACATTTAAGTGTGACAAACATACAAAAAAATAAGAAATCAGGAAGGGGGCAAACATTTTTTCACACCACTGTACTGTATATACTCGAGTATGTAACTAGTTACTTCCTATGGCGGATGATAAAATAAGGCAGCGATGAGAAGTTTTAAATAGGTTTATTAAATCATACCGCCATCATAGGAACACCACCCCAGCCCTTGTGCAGCGGGCTGGTGTGTGTGTCCTCAAGGCTCTCCAGCAAAGGGACACAGAGTGTGTGTCAGCAGCAGTAGTCAGAGTGAGTGAATGAGAGGATGAGCGTGGATTACAGTGCAGTATATATACCCAACTACAACAATACATAAAAGAGCATTCCCCAGCAGTTGGTATGATCAAAGAGATTGCAGAACAGGCATGAGACATTTGCATTTGAGAGACATACATCACAATAGGCAGATTGCTGGCCTCTGCTCCAGCTGCAAGACAAAGAGGTTACAAGGCACATCTACATATTGATCTCAGTCTCTAGGTCACAGTAAGGACAGGACGCATGAACACAATGCATGAAAGGCACATTAACATCACAGTAGTGAGCCAGAAGAAGCGGGGCTGCCTGTAGACATTAATACACACATTTCACTGTTCTGTTAATTGCTCTAGCCGAGCGCTGTGTCTGTCCAGTCTGTTGTGGGGGTTACACCAACCCGCCACACTTCCCACCACTGGACTCCATCGCCTTTCGTGTATACTTTTTCAAAATGCTCAAGAGTTTGTAGTTAGATTCATTATCACCAACCTATTTGCATCACAGAAGGGGCAACCAACGCTCAGTTAAAGGCTCTTCCTTGTATTTCTCTGACTAGTGCATACCTGCGCATGCCCATAGAAACCAAGTATCAGCAAATATTTCTGCATGCCTGTTGAAAGCAGATATAAACATGTCACGACTCGTTCAGTGATGCCTGCCTTTGATCTTTGATGATGTTGTAGCGAGTAAACTGACTTTTTAACAGTTAACTCTGTCAAGTCTCATGTTTTCAATTTAGACTGGCTTTAAAATTTATTGCTTTAATTCTGGATAACCATGTTCAGTAATGCTGCAGATGTTTATGAACTGCTAAAATACAAAAGAAATGTCAGGATGAAAAAAGCCACTTTAAGATCAAGATCATTCTTCACTCTCTATGACTATACATAGGAATATACAAAAGTGAACATTTCTGCCAGACCAAAAATGACAGTAAATATTGTAAATAAACTGTGCAACTATGCATTTATTTCCAATTAATTGTCATAAAAACGTGGAGTAGATACAGTATCACAGTTTCAAAAATCTGATTTGGCTCCTTTGAAGCAAAGTCTAAAACCTTAGACTGCTGGTAAATTCAGTACAATAAACAACAACAAACAAAAGTCAAAAACAAGTTAAGGAAACATTCACACAGATCTGTTTGTGCTCTCTATGGGAACTCATCAACAGGTAACACCTGTACAAGAAACAGCTCTGTTTTGATTGAACTTGTCAGACACTAAACAGTTGTGTTCACTCAAAAACCATAGACTGTAAGTTCAGTATGATAATCTAAAACAGAACTTAAAAAAATCACAAGCAAACAGATCTTACTTTCATTGGTCTCTGTGGGAACTCAGAAACTGGTTGCAGCTCTAAAAGGAACAGCTCTGTTTTGAACAAACTTGGCAGATACTAAAAGGCTGTGCATCTCTATAATATATGCATCTCCAGTTCTCAAGTGCAGACATACTATACTCCGTTAACATACATGGTAAAAGTTCAACTATGAAGACTCTGAATTGTCCAACATCACTATATACTAGTGCATACCTGTGCATGCCCGTAGAAACCAAGTATAAGCAAATATTTCTGCATGCCCGTAGAAAGCAGGTTTAAGCAAGCATTTCTGCATGCCTGTAGAAAGTTACTGTTACCATGGCAGCAGTAACCATGGTGATGCCTGCCTTTGATCTTTGACATGGTACCCATGGATGCCCGTGGAAACCAAGTATTAGCAAGTATTTCTGCTACATGCCAGCCTTTGATCCTCTCTGTTTCCGGCGGCCGAAGGAGGAGGGTGGAAATAGGGAACACCGTGGCTTGTTTGGACTTTTTTTCGGTTTTCTACTGCTGGCCACTTTTCAAGTTTTTGTTTTTTTCGGTGGAGGATGGCAGCCTTGGGAAAGCCACCTCCATCTATCCACCAGGGGGTGAGGATCGTTCCCCCGGACAGCGAAGTTACTGTGGAGGAGGTCCTGGAGGCTGTGGCCGAGCAGGTGGGCTCTGACGCGGTCTGCGTTGCTTCCCGAATGAATAAAGCTGTGGTTGTGTTTCTGGCGGCTGAAGACAATGTTCACACCCTGATTGTCAGCGGAGTGGTGATCAGGGAAATGTATGTACAGGTGTCCCCCTTATCTGTCCCATTAACGAGAATCACCGTCTCAGGTGTTCAACCTTTCATCACTGACAAGCAGCTGGCGACGGAGCTCCGCAGATGTGGGAAGTTTGCAGGCCCGTTTACGACTCTGCCTTTGGGATGCAAGGCCGCCAAGTTCAAACATGTGAAATCGCTCAGGCGACAGGTGTTCATGTTTCTCAACTCGCCCACTCAGACTCTGGAAGTCTCCTTCAGGGTCAAGCACGGGGACGGATCTGGCATGGTGTATGAGAGCTCGGGACAGATGAAGTGTTTTGAGTGTGGAGACGTGGGCCATAAACGGTTCGCTTGTCCGCACAGGCAGCGGGCGGAGGGCCCTGACGGGGCCGCGGATGGTGCCGGCGGTGAGCCCTCCACTCACGCCGCAGCTGCGGACGGCGGCGCGGCCTCCGCTCCCGCTGCACCTGCTACGGAGCCTGCCGCTGTGTCTGTGGACGGCCCAGCAGCGGCCCAGCTTGTGGGCGGGAGCGCAGATGGCGATGTCGCCAGAAAGGTCACTGATGGTGCGTCACAATCATCTCGCTGTGTGACGTCAACAGCTGTGCCGCCGGCAGCCGCTACCGCTTCGAAGGAGGGGACGGAGCACCGACCTGATAGTGCGTCACAATCATCTCGCTGTGTGACGTCAGCGGCTGTGCCTCCGCCAGCTGCTGCCGTTTCGGAGCAGGAGACGGAGCACCGACCTGATGGTGCGTCAGAATCTCGCTGTGTGACATCAGCGGCTGTGCTTCCGGAGGCTGCTACCATTACACAGCGGGGGATGGATCAGCGACAGTCAGCTGCTGAGGGTGGCGTCCAGGAAAATGTGGCCCATGATAAATCCACTGGCCCGGGAGAACCAAGCAGTCAGCTGAGTGGTGCTGACGAGGAAATGGAATCTGAGAACGACACTGTGTCTAATACTGAGTCTATTGAGGCAAAATGCAGTACAAACACGAGTTTGTATTCACTGGAAGAAATAAATGCATTCCTGGACACAACCTATAACAAAGCCATTAGGGCCGCCGACTACTTCAGTGACACTGATAAATTCATTAAGTCTGTGGATGTGCTAAGAAGGCAGGTTGGTCTTGACCTCCTGGATGAAAGAAAGCGTTATCGCCTCAAGAAACACCTGACAGCCCTGCGTAAAGCAGCAGGGGGAACGCCGGTCAAGCGCGCCCGACAGGAGGAATGAATGGCGGTCGTTCCTCTGCCTGTTTTACACATTTTTGGGATATCGTTTGAACAGACTGGTATATGACATTTAATTGACTGTAATTGACTGTCACAGAACTGGATCTTTGAATAGGTGGACTGCAGGGACTGCTCTGTGTTGTGTGGGGGAGGGAACATTTCAGTTTGCACTTTTTCCAATGTGACACACTTGGAGGAATGATGTTGGTGTGCTTACATTTTTTTGAAGTGTGCAATAAAAGCTTTTTTAAAAGTCAAAGTCTGTGACATGGTTACCATGGAAACAGTTACCATGACATCACCACTCATTCAGGGATGCCTGCCTTTGATCTTTGATGATGTCGTAGTGAGTCCTATGCTCTTTGATGTCATAGCGAGTCCTATGATCGTGACACACACTTACAAAGTCCTATGATCATGACACACAGACACACAGATTTTCTTGAATATAGAGTGATGATGATAATTCAAGAAATCTCTGGACGGGCATGCACAGGTATACACTAGTTCAAATAGAGTGATAAGATTTTATATAGAGTGATACAGCCAAGATATACTGTATAGTGATGATATAGAGTGAAGTGCATGGCAGTGGTGCACCTGTGGGCTGGTTGCCGGCCGCTGGTCGGGTCTGGAGGAAGAGGGGAAGGAAATGGAGTGATAATGGCCAAGCTATAGAGTGGAGTTGTCAGGAGGTTATATAGAGTGATGATATAGAGTGAAGTACGTGGATAGGACACACAAGCATAGAGTGATGATATAGAGTGGGGTGCGTGGCGGTAGTGCACCTGTGGGCTGGTTGCTGGATGCCAATAAAATCTAGAACAGGGGTCACCAACCTTTTTGAAACCAAGAGCTACTTCATGGGTACCGAGTCATGTGAAGGGCACCAGCTTGACACACTCCTCTAAAATAACAAATTGTGTATATATATGTATAAATAGTTAATTATCAATAACTTAAGAGTGGGTAACAGATAAGATAAGCCTTTATTAGTCCCACAATGGGGAAATTCCAGGTAAGATCAATATTCAACACTTTATTTTTATTAATCTCAGCAATTGTTCAGATGATCACTTCTATATTTCATTAAAAAAATGTCCAGTTTTCACCAGTCCCTTTTAACCATAAAAAACTAAACCCTTTTAACAATTCATGAACTATGTTAACCATGTTTGAAAAAGTTATGCAACATTTAAGAAAAATCAACTTTCATATTAAATAAATCTTATCACATTTTTAACTGAACAAATCTGCTGCATTTCTGCTCAAAATCTGTTACATTTTATAAACACACTTTTGTGTGTTCTTCTTCACTGGAATTATATCCATACAGTTCTTGCCAAGAATCATGCTTGAGTAATAACCAGCACTGTCCTTTCATGAGAAGAAGCTAAACAGCACTGAGAGTGGGCAGAACCGTGGTCGGGCCGGCAGCAGAGACAGCCGGCCGCGATCTCAGAGTTTACTACCGATATTCAGCATGTGTCGGATAAACTGAATGTGGTGGCGTGTGGCCGCACATGGCCAAAACATAATGAGCAGCATCTTTGATAAGAACAAAGGGCAGAGTTTCCTTGGAGATAACAGGAAGCTGTGAAATGTGATCTTTTATATGTCAGGGACGGCTTGGAGGATGCTTTGTGTGCCAGAGTCTGTGAGGGGGATGTTAAAGGATTAAGGAAGTGCATGCAGTGTGATCTTTTATGTGAATGCAATGTGACCTTTCGATATGTAGAAGGACCTGAGTATATAAGTGAAGAGTTCTGTGTGAGATGCCCTCTTTTCTACTATGCTCATGAGAGAGAATGTGTAATAAACTGCTTGAGAACAACTTGCCTCATCATTTACACATTCTACACTGGTGACCCAAGACGAAGCATGCAACACGAAGAGAATTCCCTGGAGCCAGCCTCGTTGGGAGCCCCCAGCCAAGCGTATGCCGTTACAGTCCAGCTACCGGACTTTTGGCAGCACAACCCGCGCTCCTGGTTCCACCTGGTTGAGGCGCAGTTCGTCCTCCGGGGGATATCGGTAGATGACATGAAATTCTACCATGTGATCACAAAGCTCGACAACCACACGGCTCAGCATGTGGAGAGCCTTCTGGAGCAGCCACCAGCCAGCGACAAATACGGCACGTTGAAGGCCGCACTCATCCAACACTACACACTCTCGGTTGAGGAGAGAGCAGAGAGACTCCTAGTGTGGACTGGGTTGGGAGATTGCACGCCCATTGACCTGATGGAGAGGATGCTGAGGTTGAAAGGCTCGGACGATGATCACTTCATCTTTACCCACCTCTTCCTCAGGAACCTTCCGTCAACGACGAGAGCAGCCCTGGCCAATTCGCCGTTGTTGGCCAAGCGGGACTACCGTGCACTGGCCCGGGAGGCACACCGGATCATCATGGCCAGCAGAGAGCTCGCGACCACGGCGGCGGCGACTGAGCTCGGCGCGATGGCCGGAGAGGGCGAGGAGCCATTGACGGTGGTAGCAGAATCACCGACGACAGCGGCGGCGGGCGCCAAGGAACGCGGAGGAGACATCCTTTGTTTCTATCACTGCCGCTTTGCAGAGAAGGCACGCAAATGTGTACCACCGTGCCAGTTCAAGCGCTCGGGAAAACGCCAAGACCGGGGGTCGGTAGCAGCTGTGACCCTCGGTGAGGAGAACAAGCTGCTCTACTTGACGGACGCACGCTCCAGGAGACATTTCCTCGTGGACACCGGCGCCCAGCTGAGTTTCATCATGCCGTCCTACGTCGACCGGCTGGCAGGTTCCAGCGGCCCCCAGATGGGAGCAGTGAACGGCTCGGACATTAAAACCTTTGGTGAGAGGACTCTGCTTCTGTCTCTACACGGCCGTACATTTGAGTGGACTTTTGTCATAGCAGCATTGAATTTCAATATATTGGGGGCTGATTTTTTGTGCTCACATGGGTCGTTGGTTTATGTCGCTAACAGGCGCCTGGTTAATGCACTGTCTTTTGATTCTATTCCCTGTACAGCTCGAGCGTCCCGGCCAACAGCACAAGCCAACGTCACAGCTGCAAGCGGTAAGTTCCACACACTGCTCACTCAGTTCCCAGCACTCATGTCCCGACATTTTCGGCAGCTGTCGCTAAACACGGGGTGGACCATTTTATTACCACCACCGGGCCGCCTGTTTTTGCAAAACCTCGGCGCTTGGATGCAGCTAAACTGGCCATAGCGCGCGAGGAGTTCGCCAACCTGGAGAGGTTGGGCATCATCAGGCGTTCAAACAGCCCATGGGCTTCCCCGTTACACATGGTCCCTAAAGCTGACGGTTCGTGGCGACCTTGCGGGGATTTCCATAGGTTGAACAACGCCACAGCGCACGACCGCTACCCAATTCCTCACATCCAAGATTTTTCTGTTCATTTGGCAGGAGCGCGCGCTTTTTCCAAAATAGACTTGGTCCGCGGTTACCACCAAGTCCCAGTGCGCGTTGAGGACATACCCAAAACAGCGGTGATAACTCCGTTTGGCCTATTCGAGTTTTTGCGCATGCCATTCAGGCTTAAAGGGGCTGCACAGACGTTCCAACGCATGATAGATGCGGTGCTGCGCGATCTCCCTTTCGTATTCGTCTACCTGGATGATATTTTGGTAGCCAGCGCGTCCGAAGATGAACATGAAACCCACCTCACGGAGGTTTTCCGGAGGTTGGGAGAGCACGGTTTAATAATCAATCCAGCAAAGTGTCAGTTCGGGGTGACGCAGATTGATTTTTTGGGGCACCGCGTCTCTCCCGAGGGAGCGGTTCCACTGCCTGACAAAGTGCGCGCGGTAGCAGATTTTCCCCGACCACAAACGGTCAGGGCGTTACAGGAGTTTTTGGGAATGGTGAATTTTTATAACCGTCTCCTCCCCCGCGCAGCGCAGCTCATGCAACCACTGTACGCCACGCTCAAAAACCAGAACACCCACAGGGACAGACAAAAGGTTTTCACCCCCAGACAGCAGCTCCCCAGCATGACAGCGCCACAGAGGCGGTGAATCCTGGTTACAGCAGATACGGGAGAAGACTGAAGCCCAAGCAGCATGTGGATTGATGTGTAATAATTCAGCATACAGACTGTTATTCTTTTGTTCGATCCAATATGCTCGAGGGGGGTGGTGTGGCCGCACATGGCCAAAACATAATGAGCAGCATCTTTGATAAGAACAAAGGGCAGAGTTTCCTTGGAGATAACAGGAAGCTGTGAAATGTGATCTTTTGTT
This sequence comes from Pholidichthys leucotaenia, assembly GCA_020510985.1. Taxonomy (NCBI): domain Eukaryota; kingdom Metazoa; phylum Chordata; class Actinopteri; order Cichliformes; family Pholidichthyidae; genus Pholidichthys; species Pholidichthys leucotaenia. The sequence goes on from CM035836.1 coordinate 158,415,076, forward strand.
ATGTCAGAGACGGCTTGGAGGATGCTTTGTGTGCCAGAGTCTGTGAGGGGGATGTTAAAGGATTAAGGAAGTGCATGCAGTGTGAATGCAATGTGACCTTTTGATATGTAGAAGGACCTGAGTATGTAAGTGAAGAGTTCTGTGTGAGATGCCCTCTTTTCTACTATGCTCATGAGACAGAATGTGTAATAAACTGCTTGAGACCAACTTGCCTCATCATTTACACATTCTACAGGCGCACTGCCTCTCGCGCGCCGTGGTGGCCCCGGTCTGCGTGGGGATATTTTACGCAGCCATGGCCGCGGAGCAGACTAGCGATGCAGACGTGCGCGCGCTCCAGTCTGGACCAACAGGGCTAAGGCTGGAGAGCAGGGTGCTGCAAGATGGCGCCCCACCCCCGCAATCTGCGATGTCTCCACGGGACGCCCGCGTCCGGTGGTCCCGGTCGCGTGGGCGCCGCCCGCGTGTTTGAGTCTGTTCTGTGCTTGTGAGATGTGAAGTGTGTAATAAACTGTGTGCCATGAGTCGGCCTCTTATCTCACACACTCCACACTGTCTTTTTTTTGCCATGTTTTTGGGGTAGGAAACTGCACTCCGCTCACCATCTTCACTGCCCGCTAGCTTACTCTCCACAAGCGCGAAGGTTTTGTCATGCGCACAATACTGACCTTTGAACTAGGTTAGAGTTCACCTTAACTTTACGTATAATAAACATATTTTTATTTTTTTTATTTTTAAGACATTGTCATTTTAAAAACTATATAAATGCAAGTGTGATTTTAAAAAATAGTGGCAGAAAAAATTACATCTTAGACACAGCTCACTTGCGAGTTGTGCTATTTTTAGAACAGGCCTGCGGGCGACTTATGTGGTCCTTGCGGGCGACTTGGTGCCCACGGGCACCGTGTTGGTGACCCCTGATCTAGAAGAAGAAGAAGAAGATATAGTGATGTATAGAGTGGGTGGCAGTGATGCACCTGTGGGCTGGTTGCCAGCTGCCAATCAAGTCTAAAAGAAGAAGAAGAAGAAGACGACAAGATATAGTGATGTCTGAAGATAGAGTAGGTGGCAGTAATGCATCTGTAAGCTGGTTGCCAACCGCCAATCAAATCTAAAAGAAAAAGAAGAAATCTCTGTGTCTCTGTCACTATCATAGGACTTGCTGAAAGATCATAGGATCGCTATGATGTGCCTATGATCTCTATTGATTCAAGAAAATCTGTGTGTCTGTGTGTGATCAAAGGCAGGCATTGCTCATTATCATAGGACATCAAAGATCAAAGACAGGCATCACTCACGCTCACTCACGATCATAGGACATCAAAGATCAAAGGCAGGCATCACGCACGATCATAGGACTCACTAAGACATCATCAAAGATCAAAGGCAGGCATCACTCACACCCACTCACTATCAAAGGACATCAAAGATCAAAGGCAGGCATCACTCATGATCATAGGACTCGCTATGCTAATTGCGCCTGAGAAGACGTCAGTTTGGTAACATTCCTCTTCCTTCTATGATTTTTGGGAACGTACAGTCTCTGAGAAACAAGGTGGATGAAATTCAAGGGAATGTACGCTACCAGAAGGACTTTAAGAACTGCTGTGTCATGGCCTTCACCGAGTCTTAGCTTAATGCGCATGACCGAGACGCATACCTGTGGATTAACGGCTTTGGAGCCCCACTGTGCTCGGATCGGCAGGAAGAGGTAACGAGGAAACGTCAGGGGGGCGGCGTATGTTTATACATTAATAAGCAGTACTGCACATCCGTCACGGTCAGAGAGCGCATCTGTACACCCGATGTGGAGCTGCTGTCTGTGTCACTACGCCCCTTTTATTTGCCTCGCGAGTTCCCCCAGCTTTTCATCACAACTGTGTACATTCACCCAAGGGCAGACGCTGACTCCGCCTCCAGCACCATCTTTGATGTGATCCAGTGGCTGCAATCAATTTCTCCAGAGGCGCCAAACTTCATTCTTGGGGATTTTAACCATGTTTCTTTAAAGAAGACACTTAAAAACTTTTATCAGTATGTCTCCTGCCCAACCAGGCGAAAAAAGACATTGGACCTGTGCTATGGATCCATAGAGAGGGCTTATAAATCACTCCCCCTTCCTCCTGTAGGATCCTCAGATCACAACTGTGTACATTTGCTGCCCACATTTAAAACTGCTCTCAGAAGAGGCAAGGTGGAGACGAGAGACATTGATGTGTGGACAGAAGATTCAGTGCACAGCCTCCAGGAATGCTTTGACTGTACAGACTGGGAGATGTTCACACTGGCCTGCGGGGATGATTTGGACTCTTTGGTGGATGTCACATGCTCATACATGTCTTTCTGTAAAAATAAGATCGTTCCACGTAAACGTGTCAAAATATATCCCAACAACAAACCATGGGTTACAAAATCAGTTAAATCCTGCTTACAGAGGAAAGCACTTGCCTTTAAACAGGGGTCTGTTTCTGAGCTACAGGTTGCCACAAAAGAGCTGAAGTCCGAAATTTTAAGAGCAAAACAGAATTATAAATCAGAATTGGAAAGCAAGATGGCAACAAAGAAACTTGGTTCAGCCTGGGCCAGTATGAAAACTATTGCAGCCCTTCAGAGCACAGAGCGGAGTAATCGTGTGTTTTTAGATGGTTTTAATTCAGACACAGAGCTGGCTAATGCTCTTAGTTGTTTTAAGATAAGATAAGATAAGATAAGATAAGCCTTTATTAGTCCCACAACGGGGAAATTCCAGGATTGCAACAGCACAGGGATAGCAACACTCAGAGCAACAATCAGAAGGCAAGAAAAAAAACAAGCAAGCAGGAGCAGCTAATATACATATGTACATCCATCCATCCATCTTCTACCGCTTAATCCTTTCGGGTCGAGGGGGGGCTGGAGCCTATCCCAGCATCTTTTGGGCGAGAGGCAGGGTACACCCTGGACAGATCGCCAGTCCATCGCAGTACATATGTACATATTACTATAAAATATATATATACACACACACACACAGACACACAGTGCAGAGCATTGTAGCTGGATGGAATAAATATATGAATATATGAACACACAGTGCAGAGCATTGTAGCTAGATGGAATAAATATGTAAATATATAAACACCCACAGTACGGAGCATTGCAGCTAGGTGGAATAAATATGCAAGTATATAAACACACACAGTGCGGAGCAATGTAGCTAGATGGAATAATATGTAGATATATAAAAACACAGTGCGGAGCATTGTAGCTAGATGGAATAAATATATAGATATATAAATATAAACACACCCAGTGCTGAGCATTGTAGCTAGATGGAATAAATATGTAAATATATAAACACACACAGTGCAGAGCATTGTTGCTAGGTGGGATGAAACAGCATAACCGTCTATTTAGTTATCCTACATGGTATGATTATGTGCCCATACATATTCTCACCCTCCATAGCGACCGGTATGTTCCTAGTTGTATGCCGGAGAGGACCATAGTGTAAGTCTATTGCATCTTTTGCATTCAAAAAACTATTAGTTTGTTACGTCTTTTTGCTATCTCTGCGAGCAACCCTGCTTAGGTTGTACAGTCTGACAGCCGTTGGTAGGAAGGACCTACGAAACCTCTCGGTTGTGCACCTGGGATGATGTAGTCTGCTGCTAAATGAGCTCCTCAGTGCATCCAGTATGTCCTGCATAGGGTGGAACTCGGACTCCAGCAGAGATGACAGTTTAGCCACCGTCCTTCTCTCTCCTATCTCCTCCATCGGATCAAGGCGCTGCCCCAGGACAGAGCTAGCTTTCTTAATCAGTTTGTTCAGTCTCTTCCTATCGGCTGCAGTAATGCCACTGCCCCAGCAGACCACTCCAAAAGTGATGGCTGATGCCACCACCGTGTCGTAGAATGACTTCAGCAGCGCCCCTTGTACACCAAAAGACCTGAGTCTCCTCAGCAGGAACAGCCTGCGCTGTCCCTTCTTGTAGAGTGCGTCAGTATTGTGTGACCAGTCTAGTTCATTGTTCAGATGAATACCCAGGTACTTATAGGATGTCACCATCTCGATGTCTGTTCCCTGTATATTTACTGGTGCTGTGAGGGGCTGCCCATGCCTGCGGCAGTCCACCACCAGCTCCTTAGTTTTCCTCGCGTTGATCTGGAGGCAGTTCCGATGGCACCAGTCCACAAAGTCCTGGATAAGCCCTCTGTACTCAGCTTCATCTCCGTTGGAGATGAGACCAACGATCACAGAGTCATCAGAGAACTTCTGTAGATGGCAATGTGTTGTGTTGTGTGAGAAGTCCGCAGTATAAAGAGTGAACAGGAAGGGAGCCAGCACCGTTCCCTGGGGGGCCCCCGTGCTACTGATGATCGTGTCGGAAACACAGTCCCGGGTTCTCACAAACTGAGGCCGGTTCGTGAGGTAGTCCAGGATCCATGATGACAGGTGCTGGTCCACCCCTGCGCGCAGCAGCTTGTCCTTCAGGATCATCGGTTGGATGGTGTTGAAAGCACTGGAGAAGTCAAAGAACATGATCCTCACCATATTCCCGGGCTTCTCCAGGTGGGACAGAGAACGGTGAAGGAGGAAGATCACCGCATCCTCCACCCCAATGCCATGCTGGTAGGCGAACTGGAGTGGATCCATCGCTGGTTCCACCAGGGGGCGGAGGTGAGCAAGGAGCAGTCTCTCCAGGGTCTTCATCAAGTGGGACGTCAAGGCCACCGGTCTGTAGCTGTTCAGGTCTTTGGGGTGGGAAGTTTTTGGTACAGGTACCACACAAGATGTTTTCCACAGCTGTGGTACCCTCCCCAGTTTCAGGCTCATGTTGAAGATATACATCACAATCCCACACAGCTGGTCTGCACAGGACTTGAGGAGCTTTGCGCTGATGCCGTCCGGTCCCGACGCCTTCCTCGCCTTGATCTTCCTCAGCTCCGTCCTCACCTGGGTCTTGGTCAGGGTCAGGATGGGGGGCTGTGTGTTGGGAGTGGGGGGGGGGTGTCGGTGGAGTGGGGAGTGGGCAGCAGGACTTGATTTCTTAGAGGCAGCAGTGGTTGTTGTGCAGACAGGGGGGAGGGCGGTTGGTCAAATCTATTGAAAAACAGATTCCGGTTGTTCGCCCACTCCCTGCCCCCCGTGGCCTGGGGGGAGGTATTCTGGAGCCCCGAGATGGTTTTGAGGTTTCTCCAGACCCCGCTGATGTCGCTCTGTTGCAGCTTGTCCTCCATCTTCCTCCTGAAGCTGTCCTTGCCTTCTCTGATCTTTCTCCTCAGCTCCCTCTGTACGGACTTCAGCATCTCCCTGTTCCCCGACCTGAAGATCCTCTTCTTCTCTCTCAGAAGTGTTTTTATCTCAGGGTTGATCCAGGGTTTGTTGTTTGAGTGACGCCGTATGGTCTTGGTGGGAACGGATTTGTCCACACAGAAGCTGAGGTAGCCCGTGAAGGTGTGAATGAGGCCATCGATGTCCTCACCATGTGGATCGCAGAGCTGCTTCCAGGCAGTGGCTTCAAAACAGTCCTTTAGAGTGTCCATTGTCTCCTCAGACCATAACTCCACAGTGTGCATGGCCGGAGGTTGTCTGTGCACTAGGGGTTTGTACACCGGTCGGAGATGAACCAAGTTGTGATCCGATCTCCCGAGTGGGGGGAGTTGTGATGAGGTGTACGCCTCCTTAGTGTTTGCGTAGAACAAATCCAGTGTTTTATTGTCTCTAGTGTGGCATGTGACATACTGGGTGAAAGTGGGCAGAATGGGAGACAGTGAAACGTGGTTGAAATCGCCTGAGATGAGGAGAAGAGCATCTGGGTGTTCTGTCTGCAGCCTGCTGGTTACTGAATGGATGACGTCACGCGCTGTCCCAGCGTTCGCCGTTGGATTTGCATAAACAACAATGCAGATCACGTGTGAGTGTTCTCTCGGGAGATATGTAGGCCTCATGCTAACAGCTAGCAACTCAATGTCTTTGCTGCAGTGTCGTTGTTTAACAGTGATATGTCCCGGTCTGCACCAGTTGTTGTTAACATACATTATCACTCCACCGCCCCTAGTTTTGCCACTCTCTGGTGTTCAGTCAGCTCGTATCATGTGAAAACCCTCCAGCTCAATGTTAGCATCTGCTGCTAGTTCAGTTAGCCACGTCTCAGTAAACAAAAGGAGAGAGCACTCCCGGTAAGTGCTATCATAACGGGAGATAGCCGCTAGCTCATCTAACTTTCCCAGTATCGACCGTACATTTCCCATGACAACAGATGGAAGGGAGGGTCTGTACCTTATATTTTTTGTCCTCCGCCTTACTCCAGCCCGGCAGCCGCGGCGTTTTCGCCTCAGTTCTCTCGGTATGTCGAGTTTTTCCAATGGGACCGGGTGGCGGTTGAATGCTAGCAGCTCTTCTCTGCTGTATCGTATCCTGCTATAAACAGTGGCTCCGTCCACCGGCTCAGGAGACATTTGGGACGATCTGTGTGTCCGTGATATAAGTGGGGTGAAAAAAAAAAAAAAAAAAAAAGTGATCAAAAGAGAGAGGAAGGGAAAAAAAACTCGGAATCGAGCCGCTGTTGCAAAAGGCAGCCTACTGGTGTGGCGCCGAGAGGAGAAAAAGTTTTTATGGTCGTTTTGACTCCTTTGATTTTAGCACAGAAACCCAAGATTTGAAACAGAAACTCAAAGACAATCAGCACTTTAATATTGAGGTGCAGGATGTTAAAAGGGAGTTCTGCGCTGTAAAAGTGAACAAAAGTCAGGGCCCTGATAATATATGTGGGCGCTTGGTAAAGTCCTGTGCACATGAACTGAGTCCTATATTTCATTACATTTTCAATAAGTCCTTACAGACACAACATGTGCCTAAGATCTGGAAAGAAGCCGTGGTTGTTCCTGTTCCAAAATCCAGCTGTCCTAAAACGGTAAACGACTTTAGACCAGTCGCTTTGACTTCAATTTTAATGAAAATTTTTGAAAAACTGGTCAGATGTGAGGTCCTAAAGCAGACTGAGCATGCATTGGATCCTTTGCAGTTTGCCTATAGGCCTCACAGAGGAGTAGAGGACGCCACTGTCACACTGTTTAACATGCTTTTTAAACATCTGGATTTTAATGGGACACACGCCAGGCTTTTATTTGTGGACTTTTCCTCCGCCTTTAATACAATCCAACCTCATATCTTAGTTGAAAGGCTCCTGCAACAATTTGATTTGAGCAATAATCTGGTGGGTTGGATTCTGGATTTCTTAACCAACAGGATGCAAAGAGTAAGGGTCAATGGTACATTGTCTGACCTAAAGTGCTCTTCTACTGGCTCTCCTCAGGGGTGTGTGTTGTCACCACTACTCTTCATCCTGTACACAAACACGTGTCGGAGCAGACATGACAACAGACACATTATAAAGTATAAGATAAGATAAGATAAGATAAGCCTTTATTAGTCCCACAACGGGGAAATTCCAGGATTGCAACAGCACAGGGATAGCAACACTCAGAGCAACAATCAGAAGGCAAGAAAAAAAACAAGCAAGCAAGAGCAGCTAATAAACATATGTACGTATTACTATAAAATATATATATATACACACACACACAGACACACAGTGCAGAGCATTGTAGCTGGATGGAATAAATATGTAAATATATAAACACCCACAGTACGGAGCATTGCAGCTAGGTGGAATAAATATGCAAGTATATAAACACACACAGTGCGGAGCAATGTAGCTAGATGGAATAATATGTAGATATATAAATATATAAACACACCCAGTGCAGAGCATTGTAGCTAGATGGAATAAATATGCAAATATATAAACACACACAGTGCAGAGCATTGTTGCTAGATGGAATGAAACAGCATAACCGTCTACTTAGTTATCCTACATGGTATGATTATGTGCCCATACATATTCTCACCCTCCATAGCGACCGGTATGTTCCTAGTTGTATGCCGGAGGGGACCATTGTGTAAGTCTATTGCATCTTTTGCATTCAAAAAACTATTAGTTTGTTACGTCTTTTTGCTATCTCTGCGAGCAGCCCTGCTTAGGTTGTACAGTCTGACAGCCGTTGGTAGGAAGGACCTACGAAACCTCTCGGTTGTGCACCTGGGATGATGTAGTCTGCTGCTAAATGAGCTCCTCAGTGCATTCAGTATGTCCTGCATAGGGTGGAACTCGGACTCCAGCAGAGATGACAGTTTAGCCACCGTCCTTCTCTCTCCTATCTCCTCCATCGGATCAAGGCGCTGCCCCAGGACAGAGCTAGCTTTCTTAATCAGTTTGTTCAGTCTCTTCCTATCGGCTGCAGTAATGCCACTGCCCCAGCAGACCACTCCAAAAGTGATGGCTGATGCCACCACCGTGTCATAGAATGACTTCAGCAGCGCCCCTCAAGTATGCTGATGATTCAGTTATTGTCAGTCTCCTCCAGGATGGTGAGAGTGGCCACGGCCCAGTAGTTGGTGATTTTGTTCACTGGTGTGAGGATTCCTACCTGCAGCTGAATACGACAACAACTAAAGACATGATTATTGACTTTAGGAGGAAAACTCCCAGGCACAAAGTCACCGTACTAAAAAGGCCAGACCACCAAATGTGTACAATCCTACAAATATCTTGGGACGATTATTAATAGGAATTTAAACTTTGAAGAGAACTGTGAAAGGGTGTGCAAAAAGGGTCAGCAACATTTGCATTGCTTGAGAAAACTTGCACGCTTCCAAATTGACCAAACCATAATGACAATGTTTTATCGGGCTTTTATTGAATCTGTTTCATCCTTTTCTTTAGTGTCATGGTTTGGTCAGATAAAACTGAAACAGAGGAAATCCTTGGATCAGGTAGTTAGATGGTCCAGTCATTTGCTTGATGAGTCACAGCTGAGCCTGACATCCCTGTACACCAGACAAGTACAGAGGATGGCTACCTCCATTTTAAATGATGACTCCCACCCTTTGCACTGCAACTTTCAGCTTCTTCCCTCAAGACAGAGGTTTGCTGTCCCAAAAAAGTAAAACCCAGCGCTACAAAAACAGCTTTGTTCCTGCTGCTGTCAAAGAGTTGAACAAGCTGTAACAATATATTGCACATAATTTAGGTACCTATTTATTAACTCCATTTTATAGTTACTTATTTTTGTAGGATGTTACTTGGGTTCTAAATATTTTATTGGGTTTTAGAGCTTTGAGTTTTTAACCCCTGTGACTAGTTTTTAACTTTTAATATGACTCTTCTCTCTTACCTCTGGTTTTTCTCCCATCTCTTTGCCTTTTTATACCCTGATTGATGGAGCCTTGAGTATTTTTATCATGTCTATAGTCAATTTCATGTGTGCCTGTGTTTGTGTCTATGTTGAATGTAATTTGTGGCTTGTAAATATGGATGTCACCAGACTGCAAAACAAATCTACTTACGGGTACAAATAAAGTAACCTGAACCTGAACCTGAACCTGATGACATCATCAAAAATCATAGGACTTGCTATGACATCATCAAAGATCAAACGCAGGCATCATAGGACTCGCTATGCTATCATCAAAGACCATAGGACTCACTATGACATCATCAAAGATCAAAGGCAGTCATCACAATCAAAGGCAGGCATCACTCACGATCATAGGACATCAAAGATCAAAGGCAGGCATCACTCACGATCACAGGACTTGCTATGACATCATCAAAGATCAAAGGCCGGCATCACTCACACTCACTCACGATCATAGGACATCAAATATCAAAGGCAGGCATCACTCAGGCTGATAGGACTCGCTATGGCATCATCAAAGAGTAAACACAGGCATCACTCACAGTCATAGGACTCGCTATGACATCCTCAAAGATCATAGGACTTGCTATGACATCATAAAAGATCAAATGCAGGCATCACAGGACTCGCTATGCCATCATCAAAGATCATAGGATTCACTATGACATCATCAAAGATCAAAGGCAGTTATCACTCATGATCATAGGACTCGCTATGACATCATCAAAGATCAAAGGCAGGCATCACTGAACGAGTGCTGATGTGTTTGCTTACACCCTTGCTTACACCTGATTTCTATGGGCATGCAGGAATACTTGGCTTCTACGGGCATGCACAGGTATGCACTAGTTTTGTAAAAGCTCTAAAAGTTGTTCACAACATCTCAAGCTCCAAGTTTCAGAAGTACATGACTGTCCCCAAAGTTATCTCACTACTTTTTATATTGACAAAATCAATACTGAAATTTTTACTTCCGTCAAGGAGGTTATGTTTTCATCGGCGTTGGTTTGTCTGTCTGTATGTCTGTTTGTTTGTTTGTTTGTTAGCAAGATAACTCAAAAAGTTATGGACGGATTTTCATGAAATTTTCAGATTGTCAGAAATGGGGTATCCTACAGATGATTACATTTTGGTGGTAATCCGGATCACCGTCCAGAAGAAAACCGCCATTACGGAAAATGCGATTTTCGTGAATAACTACTGAACCACTAATCCTATCATTGTCAATCCAATTGCTAGTCATATGTTTTCATGGTCAAGGAATCTGAAAACGTACACACAAACACTGTATGGGGGGAACTGTGGCGCTTGGTGGAGGTCTGCGCTCGCTGAGTGCTTTTCTAGTTATATTTTTTGATGGTCTAAAATTAGCCAGTGTTACTGCTGTTAGGAGTTTCCTTCTTCATATCTTACTATTTATTTTCATGTCACAGTGGCATACAACTCCAGAAAAACACAAGAGACTCAATCATAATATATTTGCATCACTAAAAATGTACTGTATGGCAGCCATTTGAGTATCTGATGAATTCCAACACAAGGACACCTCAATTTACTTAAGGAGGTAATGATTAGGTGATCATCTAAGTATGGTGAGATGCATGAAAGCTGTGAATAAATGAGTTATTACACATATACAGATTTGAGTTCTTCCTAAGTTGAAACTTAATTCTTGTAGTGTTTAAAGAACATGAACTTGTTTTCTTTGCATTATTTCGTCAAAAAGCACATCTACAAGCAACATCTTTTTTGTTGCTTTGGACAGTTGTCATTTTCTGTAAATAAATGCCTTCAATCAGTGTTTTTCAACCAGGGTGCCCTGCAAATAATTTGCAATTGTTGTACATGGGGGCCTACAGAACCCATGCACAACAAGGGCAAATTATTTGTTTTTTTGGACCAATTAACAAGTGAGATTACATAATTTCCCACAGAAACCTGAACATACCAGGGCACTCTGGTTGAAAAAACACTGCTCTAAATGATAATATTTTGACTTGGAATTTTGGGGGAGCTGTTTTTGGTAGATTAGAGAATAAAACAAAATTGTTCATCTTACTCAAACACACACACACACACACACACACACACACACACACACACACACACACACACACACACACACAAACCATGTACATATAAATAATAAAACCAGGTAAAATCAGAATTTTACAGTGGTATCTTTGGTCTCAATTTTTTTCTGGAGCTGTATATTAAATGCCTATGTCATAGGATTATTTTTATATGTCCATTAGTCCTTTTTACTGAATGTCTTGGTACCTGAGAGATGAACTTCCGACCTAAGCTATACTGAACTCATAAGAACTTTTAGCAGTCAGCCCACTGCCCATTTCAGTATGTAGCTCTGGGTATGAAGTGTAGGTCCATGGCAGTTTCAGAGTTGGCGCACAAGTATGCGCTACTGGTCGTCGTTCCAGTCCATCTAATGGTGTAAACAGAACCCCAATCTTGTTAACACAGAAAACATATGAGCCTGTGACAAACCTTAACATTTTTCTGAGTCCTACATCATCCAGACCTCTGATGTACTGTTGCAGAAAACAAAAACTCTGGTTCTCTCCTTAAGTTGGAGGAGATGCTTCCAGCAACTTCAAAACCTTTCTTCTTGTTGGCTTTTTATCCTCACATTTGTAAGACATTTCGTGGGCTTGCAATCAATGACATTTTTTCTGCTGCATATCTTGGTTTTTGGATCAACTGCTCATGTGCGACATTTAGAAAGATGCCTTTCAAATTATCTTTTGTTGGAAATGCAGTTACATCCAGGCGATGTAAAAGATCAAGTAGTTCATCCTTGTCCTCTTCTACAAGATCATTCTTTAAGGCAGCAGTTATCAGATCCCTATCTGACTGACTTATGTACAGGAGAAGACTTTCAATCAGCATATCATCTGAGACTTCATTTTCACCAAAGAGACACTGTAAAAAATAGGGGCAAGACAACAAGAGAAGTATCCATGGTCCTGAAATCCCTTCAATAAAATCCTGCCAATGGATTTCCACTCCTCTTTATGCCATTTGGGAGACAATGATGGAACCCTCAGGTCTTCCCCTTCAGCTGTGTGGTCCATAAACTCAGTCCAAAATGCAGCATACACATCTCTTGAGACACCATTTGCATCACTTCCTTTCTCATCTACTGTTTGAGGAGCGCTTGATCCTTGAACTGGCTAATCATCTCCCCCAGAAGACTGACCCTATGAAGTTTAATGGTTACACACACAACATCAAATGATGCTGCGGAACAGCTTGCTTCATCACCTATAGATGCTGTGTCTGCAGTAATGGGTGTAGTGCTTGTTGGGGGAAGTGTGAGGGATGCGAAGACCAGCTCATCTTCTTCCATCTGAAGACCGGGTTGATATATCGAAGTGTCATTCAGTTGACAGGCCAAAGGTTCTCCAAGGAAGGGGCCAAATGTCACCTCAGGTGTGTCTGACAATGTGTCATCCTCCCTCATATCTGTTGATAGGAGGAAAATGGTTTCTGTAGCTTACTCATTCTCTGTGTGTGTCTCATTTGTAGATCACTTTCAGCATCAGATTTTTCCTCATTATATGCTTTGTCATTCTCATCTGTTAGGCTTGTAGTGCACAGGTAAAATCTTAATATTTCCATTTTTAATACTGTGTACAATTCTCCAATTGTAATCTTTTCATCAAATACAGCTTCCTCCTGTTAGTCTAATATGTCATGACTGAATGTCTCAAATTTTCCATATTTACTTTTTCCTGCAGGGAAGAAAAGGTCTTTAGCATACTGTAGTGTGTCAAAGCTTTTTTTTTCTTTTTTTGATTCCTTGGGTACATCAAGGGTTCTTGTTCCCCCTCCTTTGCATTTCTTCACTTGTTTACCTTCATGAATCCAGCCCAGTTCAACCTTTCTGGTCTTTTTTTCAGCAGATTTGTTGTGTTTTGCATAACTTTTCCACTTTGGATCAGAGGTTTCCTCATGATCAGATTTCTCATTATCATTCCCATCAATGCCCATCTTTTTCTTTAGTTTTTCAAGCAGCGATTGTTTCCTTGATCCATTTGTACTTGTACCTTTACTTTCCAAACAGAAATGTCTTGCTGCTATCCGATTTCCGTATGTTGGGATGTAGCCAGCGAGAGTGTCATCATCCATACACTGAATGAATGTGGCATCAATCTGTCAAGAAAGGCAACATTATACATACATACATACAACTAGGAACATACCGGTCGCTATGGAGGGTGAGAATATGTATGGGCACATAATCATACCATGTAGGATAACTAAATAGACGGTTATGCTGTTTCATCCCACCTAGCAACAATGCTCTGCACTGTGTGTGTTTATATATGTACATATTTATTCCATCTAGCTACAATGCTCAGCACTGGGTGTGTTTATATTTATATATCTATATATTTATTCCATCTAGCTACAATGCTCCGCACTGTGTTTTTATATATCTACATATTATTCCATCTAGCTACATTGCTCCGCACTGTGTGTGTTTATATACTTGCATATTTATTCCACCTAGCTGCAATGCTCCGTACTGTGGGTGTTTATATATTTACATATTTATTCCATCTAGCTACAATGCTCTGCACTGTGTGTTCATATATTCATATATTTATTCCATCCAGCTACAATGCTCTGCACTGTGTGTCTGTGTGTGTGTGTGTATATATACAGTATATTTTATAGTAATATGTACATATGTATATTAGCTGCTCTTGCTTGCTTGTTTTTTTTTTTCTTGCCTTCTGATTGTTGCTCTGAGTGTTGCTATCCCTGTGCTGTTGCAATCCTGGAATTTCCCCGTTGTGGGACTAATAAAGGCTTATCTTATCTTATCTTATCTTATTATTGCAACATGCAACATCCATCCATCACACTAAGACTCTTATACCAAGGAACGTGTAGTTTAATAAATATGAGAACTTTGTAACTGTTTTTAAAGAAACAGAGATGAAGTAATATAATAAATATATTTAATAATTAATATAGCTACCACCATCATTAATTATAATCACTCTTCAGGTGAGCATTTAAGTAGTGCGTGTCAAAACATTATTTTGAGATCATATCTGCTTTACTGAAAGACATTTTTTATTCAGATTTGTCAACTCAATGGATCGGACAATTTCAGACGTCTAGACTCAGGAAAATGTGTAGACACTGCTGAAAATATTTTATGGTCAACATTTTGTTAGTATCCTAGACAGGAGGCAGAGCTGGAGATGGAACAGTTGAAGATGCAAAGATTCTCACCGGGAGTAATTCGGAGGGGCAAGATTACAAATGAGGATATCAGGGGGACAGCTCAGGTTGAGTGGTTTGGAAACAAGGTAAGAGAGGCAAGCCTGTGATGGTTTAGACATGTGCAGAGGAGGGATAGTGGAAATATTGGACAAAATGGCCTCTTTTAAAGAAGTTTCAGAAGCACAGCAGTGGGTGAACGCATGGTGGGCCATGGCGATGTGACATATTGTTCAAACAATAAACGTATCACATTATAACATGATGCTGAGGTATTACGTTATAACGTGATACGTATTTTGTTCTTACAATAAACATATCAGGTTATAGCGTGAAACATATTGTTTTAACAATAAACGTATCACGTTGTAATGTGAAACTTTTGTTATTACAATAAACATCACGTTATAATGTGAAACTTTTAATGTTATTACAATAAACATATCACGTTATAACAATAAAAGTTTCATGTTATAACGTGATATGGAACTATCACATTAAGATAAGATAAGATAAGATAAGATAAGCCTTTATTAGTCCCACAACGGGG
This sequence comes from Pholidichthys leucotaenia, assembly GCA_020510985.1. Taxonomy (NCBI): domain Eukaryota; kingdom Metazoa; phylum Chordata; class Actinopteri; order Cichliformes; family Pholidichthyidae; genus Pholidichthys; species Pholidichthys leucotaenia. The sequence continues at coordinate 158,430,125 of CM035836.1, forward strand.
AAATTCCAGGATTGCAACAGCACAGGGATAGCAACACTCAGAGCAACAATCAGAAGGCAAGAAAAAAAACAAGCAAGCAAGAGCAGCTAATAAACATATGTACGTATTACTATAAAATATATATATATACACACACACACAGACACACAGTGCAGAGCATTGTAGCTGGATGGAATAAATATATGAATATATGAACACACAGTGCAGAGCATTGTAGCTAGATGGAATAAATATGTAAATATATAAACACCCACAGTACGGAGCATTGCAGCTAGGTGGAATAAATATGCAAGTATATAAACACACACAGTGCGGAGCAATGTAGCTAGATGGAATAATATGTAGATATATAAATATATAAACACACCCAGTGCTGAGCATTGTAGCTAGATGGAATAAATATGCAAATATATAAACACACACAGTGCAGATGCATTGTTGCTAGATGGAATGAAACAGCATAACCGTCTACTTAGTTATCCTACATGGTATGATTATGTGCCCATACATATTCTCACCCTCCATAGCGACCGGTATGTTCCTAGTTGTATGCCGGAGGGGACCATTGTGTAAGTCTATTGCATCTTTTGCATTCAAAAAACTATTAGTTTGTTACGTCTTTTTGCTATCTCTGCGAGCAGCCCTGCTTAGGTTGTACAGTCTGACAGCCGTTGGTAGGAAGGACCTACGAAACCTCTCGGTTGTGCACCTGGGATGATGTAGTCTGCTGCTAAATGAGCTCCTCAGTGCATTCAGTATGTCCTGCATAGGGTGGAACTCGGACTCCAGCAGAGATGACAGTTTAGCCACCGTCCTTCTCTCTCCTATCTCCTCCATCGGATCAAGGCGCTGCCCCAGGACAGAGCTAGCTTTCTTAATCAGTTTGTTCAGTCTCTTCCTATCGGCTGCAGTAATGCCACTGCCCCAGCAGACCACTCCAAAAGTGATGGCTGATGCCACCACCGTGTCATAGAATGACTTCAGCAGCGCCCCTTGTACACCAAAAGACCTGAGTCTCCTCAGCAGGAACAGCCTGCGCTGTCCCTTCTTGTAGAGTGCATCAGTATTGTGTGACCAGTCTAGTTTATTGTTCAGATGAATACCCAGGTACTTATAGAATGTCACCATCTTGATGTCTGTTCCCTGTATATTTACTGGTACTGTGAGGGGCTGCCCATGCCTGCGGCAGTCCACCACCAGCTCCTTAGTTTTCCTCGCGTTGATCTGGAGGCAGTTCCGATGGCACCAGTCCACGAAGTCCTGGATAAGCCCTCTGTACTCAGCTTCATCTCCATTGGAGATGAGGCCAACGATCGCAGAGTCATCAGAGAACTTCTGTAGATGGCAGTGTGTTGTGTTGTGTGAGAAGTCCGCAGTATAAAGAGTGAACAGGAAGGGAGCCAGCACCGTTCCCTGGGGGGCCCCCGTGCTACTGATGATCGTGTCGGACACACAGTCCCGGGTTCTCACAAACTGAGGCCGGTTCGTGAGGTAGTCCAGGATCCATGATGACAGGTGCTGGTCCACCCCTGCGCGCAGCAGCTTGTCCTTCAGGATCATTGGTTGGATGGTGTTGAAAGCACTGGAGAAGTCAAAGAACATGATCCTCACCATATTCCCGGGCTTCTCCAGGTGGGACAGAGAACAGTGAAGGAGGAAGATCACCGCATCCTCCACCCCAATGCCATGCTGGTAGGCGAACTGGAGTGGATCCATCGCTGGTTCCACCAGGGGGCGGAGGTGAGCAAGGAGCAGTCTCTCCAGGGTCTTCATCAAGTGGGACGTCAAGGCCACCGGTCTGTAGCTGTTCAGGTCTTTGGGGTGGGAAGTTTTTGGTACAGGTACCACACAAGATGTTTTCCACAGCTGTGGTACCCTCCCCAGTTTCAGGCTCATGTTGAAGATATACGTCACAATCCCACACAGCTGGTCTGCACAGGACTTGAGGAGCTTTGCGCTGATGCCGTCCGGTCCCGGCGCCTTCCTCGCCTTGATCTTCCTCAGCTCCGTCCTCACCTGGGTCCTGGTCAGGGTCAGGATGGGGGGCTGTGTGTTGGGAGTGGGGGGGTGTTGGTGGAGTGGGGAGTGGGCAGCAGGACTTGATTTCTTTAGAGGCAGCAGTGGTTGTTGTGCAGTCAGGGGGGAGGGCGGTTGGTCAAATCTATTGAAAAACAGATTCCGGTTGTTCGCCCACTCCCTGCCCCCTGTGGCCTGGGGGGAGGTATTCTGGAGCCCCGAGATGGTTTTGAGGTTTCTCCAGACCCCGCTGATGTCGCTCTGTTGCAGCTTGTCCTCCATCTTCTTCCTGATTATAGCGTGAAACTTATATTGTTAATAACAATATACAGTATATTCAAGAAATCTGTCTGTCACGACCATAGGACTCGCTAAAAGATCATAGGATCGCCTATGATGTTCCTATAATCTCTACATGTCTATATGACGTCATATAGATCATACGACTCACTGTGAGATCAAAGGCAGGCATCACTATCGTAGGACTCGCTAAACGATCATAGGACTTGCTATGACATCATCAAAGATCAGGCATCACTCATGTTCATAGGACTCGCTATGACATCTTCAAAGATCAACGGCAGGCATCACTCATGGTCATAGGACTTGCTATGACATCATCAAAGATCAAAGGCAGCCATCATAGATCAAAGGCAGTCAGCACTGAATGAGTGGTGGCATCAAAGATCAAAGGCAGGTTTCACCATGGTTACTGTTGCCATGGTAACAGTAACTTTCTACAGGCATGCAGAAATGCTTGTTTACACTTGCTTTCTATGGGCATGCACGGGTATGCACGGGCACACACAGGTATGCAATAGTTATAACAATAAACATGTTATATCATGATACTATATTGTTCTAACAATAAATGTATCACGTTATAACATGATACTGAGCTATCACATTATAACATGAAACATACATTGTTCTAACAATAAATGTATCATGTTATATGATATAAAGCCATTCATTTTTTTGGTTTGGCAGCAATACGCTTCCGTACATATGAAAATAAAGATGTTACATCATAATTAAATATCCCATTAACTGCAAAATTGTTTTATGGGTTCCAGTACAACCTTTACCCAATCAGATTAGTGGTACAGTGTTAGGGTCTGAACATTGTGAACTGTAAAACGACAGATTTTTTTTGTTGTTTAAATACATCTGTATGCCTTCCAAGATGAGATGACAAAACTTGAAATTAATCTCTGGAAAAAACAGTATGGGACCTCTAAGTTTGGGACATGTCTTATTTTTTTCTTGATTGATTAAGGTATCGTTACTTTTAGTTGAGTGCAGTTTCTAGCTGCTCACCCACCTCTGTATATTTGATGAACTTACATGAACTTACATGAATCCACCGCTGGGATGATGCTACAACAGTGGTTGTGGTTATGGGGCAGGAAGTCTAGAAAGAATTATGTACAGCCCCCCACTCTTCTAAGAAATTTTTCAAGATGGTTCTTAAATGAATTAACTGTCATTGCTTCCACTGCTACTATAGGTAGTCGGTTCCAGTAGTTGATGACATATTGATTGAAAAAATATTTCCGGATATTAAGTCTGCATCTAGACTTAAAAATTTTAAGGTGGACTTCCGGTTATGGCGGCCATGTAGGAAGACGTGTTTCACTCTGCTCTGCTCCTAAAAATAAAAAGCTAGCTAAAACTCTCTCAATTGGAACAAAAACCTATCCCAGCATTTGGGAGCGGATATGGTAAAGCCTAAGGCTGGGAAATTAGGCGGAGGAAAAAGTGAATCGTCGAAACAGTCCAAGCTAATAGACTTCCACGCTCATGACGAAGCAGAAAAATCTCCAAAGACAATGACGGAGGAGAGAGCTAGTGGCGGAGCGGTGACTGCTGAGAAGGGGACGAGTGCGGTGCTCGCTGCCATCAGCTCCATGAGAGCAGACTTTTCGTCTAAATTCGATGGGATTATAACAGCAATAGAAGGAATGAGAAAGGAAATAAGCGACTGTATGGAACGAGTATTGCAGGCGGAGCTCCGTATCTCCAGCGCTGAGGATGACGTCACCAGCCTACAATTAAAGGTGCAAACATTGGGATTAAAAAATAAATGTCTGGAAGATAACGTCCTGGACTTAGAATCCCGGTCGCGACGGAACAATCTGAGGCTGGTGGGCCTTCCGGAGGGAACGGAGGGACGGGATGCATGTTCCCTTTTGGAAAAGTGGATTCCAGAAGCACTAAACAACGCGGATCTGCAGTCATCGGTCGTCTTAGAGAGCGCTCACCGAATCGGCCCACCGAGAGATAATAAGACACCACCGAGGATGCTAATTATGAAGTTCCTCAACTACAGAGACAAGATGACGGTCACCAACGCAGCACGAGCTAAAGGAGAAATTAAATACCAAGATCAACAGGTGCGGTTCTACCCAGATTTGGCCACAGGAATTCAACAATTAAGGAAACAGTTTGACCCCGCCCGTAAAGAGCTGCGCAACCTTGGGATTCGTCACGGAGTGATTTATCCAGCAAGACTGCTGGTCACATATAAAGGGAGAACCCATATCTTCAAGACCCTTCAGGAGGCGCAGAAGTTTATCAAGCAGATCCAAGGAGAGACTGGCGGGAGCTAAGCATGGAGCATGAACAAGATATAAAGGTAGAATATTTAAGCATTTGCACAGGCATCTGACTGATCTGAAACATATAGCAAGTTTACAAAATATAGATTGTATTATATATAAAAAAAAACCAAAACAAAACAAAAAAACTATGATGTACAAAGTTGCTACAAAATTTTGGAGTTAAGTTGGAAAAACTACAGAAGAGAGTTAATGTTATGTCATTAAAAGTAGTAGAGTCAGGGTGATTGAGAGTAGAAAGAAAGAATGGTTTGACTGATCCTCGTGGGTGTGGAGCAGTCACTGGCTATAGCGGGAGACGGAATTTTTTTTTGATTTTGGGGGGATTACCACGAATGTGGGGAGGGGAAATTTGTTTGTGTGTAGTTTGTGGGATGAATGTTCAACCACCCATGTTTTTGCTTCTCTGTATGAGCATGTTTATATTGCGAGGTAATCTCAAACTCTTTATTGATTATAGACCAAAGCGTTAATCTTAATTTAACTTCATGGAATTGCAGAGGTCTACAAAATCTAAAAAAACTTAAACAAGTTATGAATAAAATAAAAGACATAGGTTCAAAAATTGTGTTTTTACAAGAAACTCATCTAATAGAGGAGGATGTAAAAAGAATTAGGAGAAGATGGCAGGGAAATGTGTTCACCTCATCATTTTCATCCCGAGCTAGGGGAGTTATGACTCTCATACATAAAACAGTCCAATTCCAAGTGAAAAATGTAATTGGAGACAAATTAGGAAGATATCTAATCATCCAAGGATCTTTGTTATTAGAAAATATAAATCTGGTGAACTTATACGGTCCCAATATAGATGATCAAAACTTCTTTGCTAATTTATTTCTTATTTTATCATCACTTACAGGGCAACATATAATAGCAGGGGATTTTAATTGTATATTGAATCCCAGTATAGATAGATCAACAGGTCTGGACTGTACACACAATGGATGCAGGATGACCATTAATCACTTTATGAAAGAATTGAGATTGCTAGATATACGGAGAGAAATGAAACCACAAGTCAAAGCCTATTCTTGTTATTCTAATACCTACAAGACATTCTCACGTATTGACTATTTTTTGATCTCCACAGAATTAAGGTCCAAGATTCAAAACTGTTTCTACGATAACATCGTGATCTCTGATCATGCACCCTGCTGTCTAATATATGTAGATAAGAAATTGACAAAGGATCCAGGTAGGTGGCAATTTCAGCATAAATGGCTTCAGGATGAGGAATTTGTTAAGTACATAGAAAAACAGATAGATGAGTTCTTTGATATCAATGCTACACAAACATCAGCATGTGTAAAGTGGGAGGCTTTCAAAGCTTTTATTAGGGGGCACATTATTAGTTATACAGGTTCAAAATCTAAGACGACTCGAGAGGAGGGAGTCCAATTGGAACATAAAATAAAAATTCTTCAAGAAAAAGTGTATGCAGGAAGTAACCCAAAGTTAGAGAACGAATTACTGATCCTGAGAGCTGAATATGACAAAAAAATCAGCAAATAGAGCTGCCTCGAGTCTTCTAAGATTGAAGCAATCTTTTTATGAACAAGGTGAAAAATCAGGGAAATTATTGGCATGGCAGATTAAACAATTAGAATTTAAAACACCAATTACCAGTATTATAAGTAACGGACAGGCAGTTGTAGATCCTTTAGAAATTAATAGTGCCTTTAGAGATTATTATGAAAAACTATATGATACAAAAAATGAAACTGACTTAACAAAACTGTACTGTTGCACCCAATGTGACTCGTGTTGTATATTGAGATTCACAGCCAGCTAAACTCTCTCTTGCATCACTTCCTCCAAGGAACAGGCAGGTGTCGTTTTGGACTAGGATTTAATGCAAAAAAGTGTGAAACTGAAAGATACAGACACAAAGAAATATTTAGAAATTAGAAAAATAAAGACAATATCCATAAACGGTACATTAAAAAGTCAATACTAGCTAAACAGCGTCATCACACGAACTCGGATACAGCTTTGCTATCATAAACACATCGCCGATTAGCGTCTATAAAACTTATCAAACTTATTCTAATAATCAACTATACTTTATCTACGTATCACAATAAACTACTAAACTTACTCATATTGCCACTCAAAGGGCTGGAAGTGAGCGGATGGCTTTAGAAGGAACAGCAACGCAGACTCGTGTTCCTATTGACATTCAGTATGCTAGGTCTCTTCTTCTCGTCACCTACTGGCAAGCTTAAAGTTACTACAGAGCCTAGCGCCCTCTAGAGGACTGGACGAACAAATATATTTAAACTGTAACAACACACTCCCCGCCTGGCATTATTTTAAGAATGCCACTAAACTTATAAACTAATTTGTTCGAGACAAAAGGAGTATACAGTCTGAGATGGGTCTGGAGTAAGTCTTTGTAGTTTTGTTCTGTGTCACCTTGACCTCCACCTTCCTTACGACTCCATCCTTGCTTGCGAGAGTCTTCACGATGATGCCCATAGGCCATTCGTTCCTTTTTAGGTTCTTGTCCTTGAGAAGAATGATGTCCCCTTCTTCCAGGTTTGGTTTGTTACGCTGCCACTTCTGACGACTCTGGAGCGTGTTCAGGTACTCTTTTTGCCAGCGGGCCCAGAAGGTGTCGGCAAGGACTTGAACTCTCTTCCACTGGTGTCTGTACATGTTGGCCTTGGTGAAATCTTCAGGTGGAGTTAGGATTGCATTAGTCTTCTGTGTGAGAAGAGTCATGGGCGTCAGGATCAAAGGAGCTTCTGGATCTGAGGAGACCAGCACCAGAGGTCTTGCGTTGATAATAGCTGCGACTTCAGCCAGCAATGTTGTTAGGACCTCATGGGTTAGCTTGGGGTTTCCTGATTGTAAGAGCATCGAGTCCAGGATGCGTCATGCTATGCCGATCATACGCTCCCATGTGCCTCCCATGTGTGATGAGTGAGGAGGGTTAAACACCCAGGAGCACCTTTGTCCGCATAGGTAGTCTTCTACACTTGTCTCATCAGGCTTTGGAGGATCCAATTTCAGTTCCTTGGATGCTCCGACAAAGTTGGTCCCGCAGTCAGATCTTAGCTGTTTAGCAGGGCCTCTGATGGCGAAGAATCTTCGAAGAGCATTGATAAAACTTGAAGAGCTGAGTGTTTCGATTACTTCGATGTGAATGGCTCTTGTAGACATGCACGTGAACAGAACCGCCTATCTTTTGCTGTTGACTTGACCACCTCTAGTGCGTCGCATTGTAACCTCCCACGGTCCAAATACATCTAGGCCAACATAAGAAAATGGGGGATCGGTTTGCAAACGTTCAGCGGGTAGATCTGCCATGATTTGCTGCTCTGTCTTGCCTCGAAGCTTTCTACAGGTCACACATTTGTGGATGACACTGCTGATGGATCTCTTGGCACCCACTAACCACACGCCGCTTGCTCTCACTGCACCCTCGGTAAAATGTCTTCCTTGATGCTTAACAGCCTCATGGTGATGTCGGATGAGCAATGTAGCGATGTGATGCTTTGCTGGGAATAGAAGAGGATTGACTTCATGACTGGGCAGCTTTGACTCTGACAGACGTCCTCCTACTCGGAGTAAACCATTGTCGTTGATGATCGGATTGAGTTTGTAAAGGGAACTGTTCCGCGCTATTTCTCATTTTGTCTTGATGCACTTGATTTCCTCTGCATACACTTCATGTTGGACACATCTGATGATTGTGTACTCTGCTTGTGTTAAGGCTTCTTCTGTGAGACTTGTTTTACAGAGATGCCAGCTTCTACATCTGTTACCTCCTTTGGACTTGAACCCATGAGCAATGTGACGTAGGTAAGCTACTGCTTTGACAAGGGAGGTCCACTTTGAGAAACGTTCAAAACGTGATGAACCCAAGGCTTTGAGGTTACCTCTTGTCACAAGCGTTGTCACGTTCTGTCGAATTTCAACATCCGGCTCTGGATCGATGAGCTCAAATGGGCCTTTTTCAGGAGCGACAGTCTGTTTGTCGAGCAGGAAGGTTGGACCATACCACCATGTAGTACTGGAGATTTTCCCTGCTGGCAGAGAGCGAGATCCATGATCAGCAGGATTGTGCTCTGTTGGGATATACTTCCACTGGTCAGGCAGAGATGATTGCTTGATTCTTTGGACACGATTGTTCACATATACATGAAATCTTCTGTGTTGATTGTGGATGTATCCTAACACCACTTTGCTGTCAGTGTAAAATGTGGTCTTGTCAATTTTCATCTTCAGTTCTTCTCTGAGAAGCTCAGACATTTCCACAGCGAGCACTGCAGCACACAGTTCTAGCCTTGGAATGGTGAGCTCTGGTACAGGAGCTAGTTTGGCCTTACCCATGACAAACTCGACCTCGCTGTGGTCGTCTTTGTGTGTGACTCTCAAGTAGGCAACTGCAGCTATAGCTTTAACTGAAGCATCTGAGAACACAGAGTTCAGTGACCTTGGCTTGTGAGATGGAGAATGAAACATAGGTACGGGGAATGTTCAGTGTCTTGAGATGTTGCAGAGAGTCATGCCATTTTCTCCAACCGTCATACATGTCTTGAGGCAAGGGACTGTCCCACTCAAGATTGCTGCTGGAGAGCTCTCTGAGAAGAAGTCTACCTTTGATGGTTACAGGTGCTAGCAGCCCGAGAGGGTCGAACAGACTGTTAACAGTTGACAGCACACCACATCGAGTAAAGGGCTTTTGCTCTTGTGGAACATCAAATGTGAACGTGTCTGATGTGGTGTCCCAAATCACACCCAAACTGCATTGGACTGGGAGCTCGTCTGTAGACAGATCAAGGTCTTTGAGTTCTTTGGCCCTGTCTTCAGGTGGGAAAGCGTTCACTACTTCTACTTTGTTGGAGGCAATCTTGTGGAGACGTAGATTAGAAAGTGCGAGCATTTTCTGGGCTCTTTCTAGAACATCGATAGCCTCAGCTTCTGTCGAGAAAGACTTTAATGCATCGTCCACATAGAAATCCTGTTCTATGAAGTTTCGAGCGTCAGTTCCATATTCACCTTCTGCTTCCTTTGCTGCCATCCTCAACCCGTAGATCGCCACCGCAGGGGAGGGACTATTACCGAAAACATGCACCCTCATGCGATAGTCCACCACTTCTTTGATCAGGTCATTGTTTTCGTACCACAAGAAGCGAAGGTAATCTCTGTGATCTTCTTGGACAACAAAGCAGTAAAACATCTGCTCGATGTCAGCTGTGACAGCGACAGGTTCTTTTCTGAAGCGGAGGAGCACACCTACGAGTGTGTTGTTTAGGTCAGGCCCTGACAGCAGTACATCATTGAGTGAAACTCCATCAAACTGTGCACTGGAATCGAACACCACACGGACCTTCCCAGGCTTCTGTGGGTGGTATACGCCGAAAATGGGGAGATACCAGGCCTCTTTGTCTCTATTACGAGGTGGCGCTGGCTCCGCGTGTTTGTTGTCGAGCATCTTCTGCATGAACTCAACAAAGTGTGCTTTCATGTCTGGCTTCTTGTCAAGCATACGTCGCAGAGACATGAGCCGCTTGTAGGCGTAGCACCTGTTGTCAGGGAGTAAGTGTCTGGGGTTACGAAACGGAAGTGGTGCCACCCAACTGTTTGTGTCATCTTTGAAGGACCTTTCCATCTTGCTTTTTTCTCTTCTTGCCTTGAGAGAGAGCAGTCGCATTTTTCTTCCCTCCTCCCCTGCCTTCCTGATCTATTCCCAGCTTTTGCAATGGTGCGTTTTTGTCTGTGTTTAGTCGCTCTTCTTCTGCTGAATCTTAATCTAAACGGAAATTATGGATTTGGAAGCGGCTTAAATGTGCTATTGTCACTATTTTTCAACAAGAATTGGGCCAAGGGGGAGCCCAAGAATTGGAACCTACGAGGAGACTCATGGACATTGGAATTCATGCGTCTGTGGAAACATTATTGGTTATGATCTCAGGACTTCTATTTTTGGCTGTGGAGTTCCCTGATGCATCAGAAATTGAAGGAAAGTGAGAGAGCTGATCAAAGCGGACCCGACAAGCTCCTTCATCAAATTCGACCAGTTGGGGAGGGCACGAGTAGCGGCAAACGGTGAACTGAATGACAGTGATTCAGTGAAGGAATACATCTGAAGCCCTGTGCTCTCTATGGAAAAACAGTTTACGCCTGCACATATAATGGAAGCACAGAATTACACGGGTGAGGACAAATTCTATTCTCTTGAGTGCACTGTGCTGATCTGATTTGATTTGACCTTGTTTGCCCCGTGTTTACATTCCTCCTGATTGAGATAAGCGGAAGGACCGGCTCTTATGTCTACCCAACAATCAACAATCAGTTGTTTGTCGTCAGCGGATTGGACCCTCAAGGACAATGCCCATGTGCCTTCTGCAAGCAAGAGAGAGAGCAAGAGAGATAGACTCTGGACTCTGGACTTGTTTATAAGTCACATGATTATAACATCTATCCACTGCCAGGAGGCGCCCTCTGCTGCTCACTAACAACTGTTACATTTACACTACACAATGCATACAGCACTACATGCATATAATACACTGCCTCTCAACTTTTGTGTGTGATCTCCTGCTAAATGTCTGCTAAATGTGCATTGAGGTTTTTTTTTGCCTGCAATCAAAATTTCGCTCACTTGCCGAGCGTCATTCTGATAAAACATGTGTTTTTTTCTCTCGCCTACTGTGTCATATCCATTTTCTTTTCTTTTTTTTCCTTTCTTCTTTATGACTGGCGCCTAGCGGCTGCCCCGGCCTTGGATGCACTCTGCAGAGCGTGCCCAAATGCCAAGTCATGTTTCGTTACCTTGTATTCATACATGTGTAATGACAATAAAGTTGAATCTCAATCTCAATCTCAATCTTCTTCAGAAAGATTGTGTCTTCAACAGAGTGTGCGAGGTGATTGTCTTCATTAGTGCGACAGAAGACTGCTTCACCTACATTCTCAACCGTGGGCTTTGCATGTGGGTTTGAAAGTGGCAGTAGGTTGGAGACAGCTTTCGGTTGACTCACTGTGAAGCTCTCTTTTACACTGAAGCGACTGTCACAGGGAGTGAGATAGCTTGGGCGTCCGTTGTCCAACACGTGTTTTGAGAGCGTTTACCTCACTTGGCTTGTGGGCGGTGCCCAGACATACATCACCAATGATAACCCAGCCCAGGTCAAGCTTCTGTGCAAATGGATCGTTGTGCCTGCCACTGATTTGCTTTCTCACCTTGTGTACTCTGAGAAGGTTGCGTCCTATCAGCAGCAGTATGTCAGCGTCTGGTTCGAGGGGTGGTATTTCAGCAGCTATTGCTTTCAGATGGGGGTGATGCAAGGCAGCTTCTGCAGTGGGTATTTCTTCCCTATTGTTGGGGATAGCATTGCACTCTATGAGCGTGGGGAGAGGAAAACTCATTTTTTCATCCAATGATTGAACTATGTAGTTGCAGGCTCTTCTACCATTCACTTGTGTTGTGCCAGCACACGTCTTCAGTGTGTAAGGTGTGGCTGTGCCTTGAATATTGAATGTTTCAAAAAAATCTGTTTTTGCGAGTGATTGATTACTTTGATCATCTATTATTGCATACATCTTTTTCATGTTGTGTGGCTCACCTTTCGGGTAGACTTGCACCAAACAGATCTTGGAGCAGGATTTTCCTGTGATTTGATTTCCACATACCTCGGTACATGTAGCTGTAACATCTAAGTGAGCTCTTGCTCCCCGCCGTTCTCTTTAGGGGATGAGGGAGGCTTAGATGCTGTTGGAGCCGGGCCTGGGTGGAGAGCTGCCAGGTGTTTGTCGCTGTTGCATTCTCCACACTTGATTGTTATTTGATAGTCCCTGGCTTGATGGGTGGTGGAAGCAAGGCAGCGATAGCAGATGTTGTTGTCTCTGACTACCTTTTTTCTGTCCTCGAGCAACATAGCTCTGAAACGCCTGCATCCTTTCAGTGGGTGTGATTTGTGATGTATGGGACATTGTCTTTTAATGTCTTCGCCTCCTTCCTTTATCTCCACTCCAACTGACACGTCTGTTTTGTGTACCGTAACTGATTGTTTCTGCATGTAGTGACTTTGTGATTTTCCTTTTTTGTAACTAATTGTAGAATTGGCAGGTGAGCTATAAGTCGTGTTGAAGCTTGGGTCATTCCTTGCCTTGGCTTGACCTTTTACAAATTCAACAAAGAATGAGAAAGGTGGGAAACTTACATGATGGTCTTCTTTATACTTTGACCCTACCATTGTCCACTTCTCCTGAAGGTGAAAGGGCAACTTTTCCATGATTGGTCTTACACCCCTTGCTGTGTCTAAGTAACTCAAGCCTGGTAGATATCCATCTAGCTTTGCTGCTTCCAGTTCACACAGTAGATCTGATAGATCGCAAAGCTTGTGTGGCTCTTTGCTCATGAGCTTTGGAAAATTTTGGATTCTTGCAAACATGGACCTTTCTATTGCCTCTGGTGAGCCGTAGCATTCTTCCAGTCTTGCCCAGACCATGTTCAGACCAGCAGGTGGATGCCTGATATTGACTGCTTTTAATCTCTTAGCATGTTCAGAAGACTCAGGGCCGAGCCACTTAATGAGGAGGTTTAGTTCTTCACTGGCTGTAAGACCGAGGTCTCTGATGGTACTCTGGAATGTGGCTTTCCAGCTAAGATAACTCTCTGGCTTGTCATCATATTTTGTCAGCCCTCCTGTTAATAGTTGGCTTCTGGCTAAGAACCTGGCAAGGTCACTGGTAGTGTTGTTTGCATCATTTGAACTTGATATCTGTTGTGATTGCAACACACTTTGAGAATTTTGGTGAATTGCATCTCTTTGTGGTGGTCGCTTGGCGCCCTCTTGTGGCTGAATTGGGCAATGAGCTGTTTCTTGTTTGACATGGAGATGTGAATAAATCAGTGTGGAATGTTGTTCCTGATGTGTACTGTCCTGTTGAAAAGTTTCTTTCTTTTGAGATGAATCAGTACAACTATGCCTGTTTATGCATTCACTCACTTTTTGTTCTACAGTTTATTCTAGAGGCAAGAAGCTCAATTCTTTGCTGAGTTCTGGGTTAATGAGCCGAGCTACAGCAGACTCCATCACTTCTGCTTTAACCCTGGCTGCATCTGCTTCCTTTTGTAGGTTAAGTAGATCTAGGGTTGCCTCTAACCGTGCCTTTTCCATTTTAATGCTCATCTCTCTCTCAGCATATGCTAGTCTGGCTTTTGCTGCTTGAGCTTCTGCTTGGGCATGTGCTGCTGCCATACTGGCTTGACTTGAAGCTGATGACCTCCTAGATCCTACAGCTGATCGGGGAGTCAGTTTCCCGGAATGTACAGAAGACCTGGATGAGTGGGAGGAGCGTGACCTTGAGGAGCGTGACCTTGAGGAGCGTGACCTTTTTTCGCTCCGTGTTTCTTCACTGTTATGGCTTTCAGCCTGTGTTTGCTCCATCTTGACGACTGGATAGGACCGCTGATGTTAAATGTACATTAAATTCCACCCACCTTCACTGTGGTCCCTCACCGAGTGCTATGATTTCACTGTACTGTTGCACCCAATGTGACTCGTGTCGTATATTGAGATTCACAGCCAGCTAAACTGTCTCTTGCATCACTTCCTCCAAGGAACAGGCAGGTGTCGTTTTGGATTAGGATTTAATGCAAAAAAGTGTGAAACTGAAAGATACAGACACAAAGAAATATTTAGAAATTAGAAAAATAAAGACAATATCCATAAACGGTACATTAAAAAGTCAATAGTAGCTAAACAGCGTCATCACACGAACTCGGATACGGCTTCGCTATCATAAACACATCGCTGATTAGCGTCTATAAAACTTATCAAACTTATTCTAATAATCAACTATACTTTATCTACTTATCACAACAAACTACTAAACTTACTCATATTGCCACTCAAAGGGCTGGAAGTGAGCGGATGGCTTTAGAAGGAACAGGGACGCAGACTCGTGTTCCTATTGACATTCAGTATGCTAGGTCTCTTCTTCTCGTCACCTACTGGCAAGCTTAAAGTTACTACAGAGCCTAGCGCCCTCTAGAGGACTGGACGAATATATTTAAACTGTAACAACACAAAAACTAAATGGGTTTTGGACGGATTATCTATACCATGTATTCCAAATGAAAACAGGGAGATACTGGAGTCAAAAATTAGTCAAGAAGAAGTTGGGCTAGCCATTGATAATATGAAATCAGGAAACAGTGCAGGACCAGATGGTCTTCCAGTTGACCTCTATAAAAAAAATTTAAGAATAAATTAATAAAACCACTTTTGGAAATGGTTTTTGAAGCATTTCAAAATAGTAATTTACCACCATACATGAATAATGCTTTAATTATACTGTTGCCAAAACCAGGTAAACCCTCTAATAAATGTGAAAACATGAGACCAATAAGCCTATTAAATGCTGACCTTAAGATAATCTGTAAAATTTTAGCAAGACGACTACAAGAAATACCAAATATTATTAACCGAGATCAGAATGGCTTTATAATGGGAAGACAAGGCTTCCATAATGTAAGAAGACTATTTAATATTATTTATTCTAATAAAGAAGCACCAGATACAGCTCTCTTATCACTGGACGCCGAAAAGGCCTTTGATAGGGTCGAATGGCCCTTTCTTTTTGAAGTCCTACAAAGGTTTGGACTTGGAAATAATTTCATAAAATGGGTTCAGATAATATACAATAATGCGACAGCAGAAATCCTAACAAACAGCAATATCTCAAAATCAATAAAAGTCAATAGAGGATGTCGACAAGGCTGTCCACTTTCACCTTTACTGTTTACTATGGCAACTGAACCTTTAGCGATGGCAGTATGTTTACATCCACAAATATATGGAATTAAAGTAGGACCAACAGAACATAAAATCTCCCTGTATGCCGACTGTAGAATATGTATGTGTAGTTGCCCTGGCAATGCATACGAGGCGAGGTGACGTACTGGGTGCCACTGGGGATCTCGGGGTATTCTGGCTACAGCTTGGGGAAGTAGCGGCACGCCTCTGGAGATATACCTAAATAAAGCTCGTACTTGAGACCTTACGTGAATTCCTGTGTATCATTGACACTTCCACATGGTGTCAGAAGTCAGCCTCTGTCCAGCATGTCGCAGAACCTTCGACGGATTGATCCGCTCCTCTTTGACGAAAACATCGCAGACAACTGGGACAAGTTCAAGCGGGAATGGCGTGTTTACAGCATCGTGGGGCTAACATCGGCTAGCAAAAAGGTGCAAGCGTACACACTCCTCAACCTCGCCGGTCCTGATGCGCTGGACAAGTACGACACATTCACCTTTGAACAAGGCGAAGATCCGGAAGATCCTGACACACTGGTAAAGAAATTTGATGAAATCTGCCTTCCTGTAAAAAACGTCATTATGGACAGACATGCATTCAATACTACAGGCCAGAAACCACACCAGTCTATCCAGTCGTATGTAGCCACGTTAAGGTCTCTGGCCAAGAAATGTGAGTTCGGCCCGTTACATGATGAACTGATTAGAGACAGGTTGGTGTGTGGTGTCCGCGATGACACCCTCCGCACCCAGCTACTGAAAGAAAAGAAATTGACGCTAGATGCAGCCATTGAGATGTGTGTGCTACACGAGCAGTCTGAAAAGGGCAACATGGAACTAAAGAAGGAAAAGGATGACAAAGAAATGAAAAAGGAAGGAGATCTGTGTGCAGTGCAATTCAACTTGTGCTCAAACTGTAGTGGGCAACACCCACCCAATCGCAGCAGCTGCCCAGCTTTCAATAAACGCTGCAACTCGTGCAGAAAATGGAACCACTTCTCCAAATGCTGCAGATCGTGCGTAAACCCAGCGCACAGCGTGGGCAGCAGCCGAGCAGACCACCCCGTACATCTCACATGGCTACCGTACATCTCACATGCGGGACATTACACTTTCACGTTGTTGACAGTGATGTGAAACCTCTTCTTGGTCTCATTGATAGTGTAAAACTGGGCTTTGTGAAACTGGGACCAAACGTGCATGCACTCCAACAGGGGGCGCCAGAACTGACAGAATACAGAGACTTATTTGACAACAGCACTGTAGGCAAGCTTCCGGTGGTGTACCACATGCGTCTGGACGACACAGTGCACCCCACAATCTGTGCTCTCAGGCGGGTACCACTAGCAATGAAGGACAAGATCATTCAGGAGCTCAACAGAATGACCAAGCTGGAAATCATCAAACCAGTCCACGAACCCACAGAATGGGTATCTGCAAAGGTGGCTGCCTGCAAGAAGGATGGCAGCATCTGGCTGTGCATCAATCCAGTCCATCTCAACAAAGCACTTCTCAGGCCACACCATCCCATGAAAACAGTCGAACAAGTGATAGCTGACATGCCGGGCGCCAAAGTGTTCAGCATCCTAGACGCAAAATGTGGATTCTGGCAGGTGCCACTCAGCAGCGGGTCCTCCACACTGACCACATTCATGACACCAGTGGGCCGGTATGCTTTCCTCCGAATGCCCTATGGGATATCGACGGGGAGTGAGGTGTTCCAGAGGTGCATGGAGCAACTCTTTGAAGGGCAGCCATGTGCAATTATCGTCGACGGCATCCTTGTCTGGGGCAGCACTACAGAGGAGCATGACGCGCGTCTGCGTCAGGTCATGGAGAGAGTGCGTGCCGTCAACCTCAAGCTCAACCCAGACAAATGCCGCTTCAGGGTGTCTGCAGTCTCATACGTGGGGCACCTGCTCACCGACCAGGGGATCAAACCGGATCCTGCCAAGACTGCCGCGGTTCGCCTGATGCCTCCCCCAGAGGACAAGCAGGGGGTCCAGAGATTCCTCGGCATGACAAACTACCTGTCAAAGTTCATTCCAGGCTACAGTGAAGTCATAGCACCCCTGCGTCAGCTCCTCCTTCAAGATGTGGACTGGGTCTGGCCGGAGCATCACACAGCAGCCTTCAACAAACTCAAGGACCTTCTCACCAGCCCCCCAGTCCTCCAGTATTTTGATGTACACCAGCCAGTGGTGCTGTCTGCTAGACAGACAGCCCCTAGACCATACTGTCCTCTCAGCATGGTCTAGGGGCTGTCTGCCTACAAAACAACAAACCTGTGGCGTTTGCCTCCAGAGCCCTCACAGAGACAGAGGAACGCTACGCACAAATAGAAAAGGAGCTCCTGGCTCTAGTCTACGCCTGTCAAAAATTCCACGACTACATATATGGCCGTCCTGTGACAGTGGAGACCGATCATCAGCCCCTCATCACCATACTGCGAAAGCCCCTCCACTCTGCATCCGCTCGCCTCCAGAGGATGATGCTGAAGCTGCAGCGTTACAACCTTCAGGTTACCTACAAAAGAGGCAAAGAACTGTATGTTGCAGACACCCTCTCACGTGCACATCTGCCGGCTGCTGACCAGACCGACAGTGCTGAGGACTACGATGTCATGACGGTGGAGGTGCTCTCCTCAAGAAGACTGGAGGAACTGAGACGTTAAACACTGGCAGACCCTACATGCCGCCGGCTAGCTGAGGTCATCACCACAGGCTGGCCTGACTCGTCAAAGAAACTGCCTCATGATCTCAGACCATTCTATAGCATGAGAGATGAGCTCACGACGGACGATGGCCTGCTGCTTCGCGGTCTGCGCTTCATCATCCCCCACTCTTTGCGACACTACTACGTCAAACAGCTGCATCAAGGCCACCCTGGCCCCGAAGCAACAAAACGCAGGGCCAGAGAGACCATGTTCTGGCCCACAATCAACCAGGACATTGAGAATGAGCTCTCCAAATGTGCTCCATGTAATGCACTGCGACCTCACCAAACAAGAGAGCCTCTGCAACTACATGATGTACCTGACTTACCGTGGGCCCTCACAGCAGCTGATGTCTTCGAGTGGGAGGGAAAAGAACACCTGGTGCTTGTCGACTCGTACTCTGGCTGGTATGAAATGGATCAGCTCCCCAACACCACTAGTGCAACCATCATCACCAGGCTGAAACGGCACTTTGCCACACACGGTGCACCTCAGCAGCTCATGACTGACAATGCTGCATATTTCACTAGCAGGGAATTCCAGGAATTTGCCCACACATGGGACTTTACCCACGTCACCAGCAGCCCCCACTACCCACAGTCAAATGGGTTAGCTGAAAGGGCCGTTCGTTCAGCCAAACACCTGCTGGAGAAATGTGCACGTGATGGTACAGATGTCTATGTGGCCCTACTCAACATACGAAACACACCAAGAGATGGACTGCCCTTGCCAGCGCAGCGCTTGCTGTCTCGGCGCACAAAGACCCTCATTCCCATGACCAAAGCAATGTACCTACCCAGGGTGCAAACACAGGTGCAGGCTGCTCTCACACACGCAAGGCAGCGACGCAAGGCACACTACGACAAATCAGCCAAACGCCTTAACACCACTGCAAACAGGGAACACGGTCAGGATTCAGACGGCCAGGGGATACGACCGGCTCACAGTGGTCACAGGAGCTGCAGCACAACCCAACAGCTACCAGGTCCAGGTCGGGGATGCCACGTACACAAGGAACAGGAGTCATCTGCTACTCACCCCGGAGACCTACACCCCTCATACACCAAGCCTCCCATCCAGCACCACTCCAGACCGACCAGCGGATCCACAGCCTGTCGCCGCCCAGCCAGAGACGGCCCCAGCCCAGGAAGGTGTGATCATAACCCGCTCAGGAAGAGTATCGAGGCCCAACACCCTCTACAAAGACTACACCACCTAGACACTTCCATTCACTCACTGACTCACTCACCCACTTATCCACCTAAAAAAAAAAATTAAAAAAAAAAGGTCTACAGTACAATGTGTCACTGTACAATGTCACTGTTCATTCTTCATGCACGTTACGTTGATGAATGTGAAGGTTTACAATATAAAGGTTCCTACCTCTAGATTCCTTACTCACGTTAAGTTAATGAATTTGTAATTTGTGTTCCACCTCTATACTTCATATTCAGGTTATGAGACTTTGAAATTTTTAATATAGTTGAATATTGTCATTCTGGCATTCCTAACCTCCGCTCATGTGCCTTACCCTAATAGGAGCACTTCGGCTGTTCTTCACCTGTCAAAACTGCCAACCTACCCTGTTTGTTATACTTTATTGAGAGGGGGGATGTAGAATATGTATGTGTAGTTGCCCTGGCAACGCATACGAGGCGACGTGACGTACTGGGTGCCACTGGGGATCTCGGGGTATTCTGGCTACAGCTTGGGGAAGTAGCAGCACGCCTCTGGAGATATACCTAAATAAAGCTCGTACTTTAGACCTTACGTGAATTCCTGTGTATCATTGACACTTCCACACTGATGACATAATTTTGTTTATGTCGAATCTTAAAAAATCAATTCCGACCTTGTTAAATTTAATAAAGAACTTTGGGGAAATATCAGGATATAAAATAAATAAAACTAAATCTTCAATATTAATGCTAAATGAGACCCAGAGAAATCTCCCAGCTCCTGAGGTAAATCAATTCAATGTTGTAAATCAGTTTAAATATTTAGGAATTCAAATTGTGCCTAAGCTAGAATCAGTCGCTAGTGCTAACTATGAAGCCTTAATGACAGACATTAATGAGTTACTTCAGAGATGGATGTCACTACCAATGTCGATGATCGGGAGAATTAATATACTAAAAAGTAATATCTTACCCAAAATACTTTATTTATTTCAATACATTCCTTTACCACCACCTTCAGATCTATTCTCAAGAATTAAAAAAAAGTTAGTGGAATTTATATGGAACAATAGGAAGGCTAGATTACATCTGTCCTTACTATATTTACCATTTGATCGTGGAGGTCTGAAATGTCCAAACTTTATGTTGTATTACTGGTCAGCACAACTGAGGTCTATGACATATTATTTTTCATCAAATGATCTCCCTCACTAGACTGAAATGGAATCATACAATTTACCTTTACCTCTTCCCATATTCATATACTCAGACTCGGCTAAAAAAATTACAGAAACAAGTTAAAAATCCAATTGTAAAGCATATGATCAAAATATGGTGTGAAACCAAAAAATATTTAAAAGAACCACACTTATTGTCACAATTTAGCCCAATATGGGGTAATCAATATTTTAAACCAGGGAGAGCGGATGCTGTATTTAAAGTATGGAATTTAAAAGGGATTCAAAAGATTCAAGACTTATATTTGTCATGTTCAGATAACATAATGTCTTTTGAAGAACTGAGGATCAAATTTAATCTTAATAGAACACATTTTTTTAAAATATCTTCAGCTTAGGAATTTTATTCGATCAAATCAAAATAATGCTTTCATCCAACCTACTTATTCATCCTTGGAAAAAATTTTGACGAAAGATAGTAAGAGAAAGGGTATTATTTCAGAGTTTTATAACTCATTGACACTATCCTCAAGAGAAAACTTGCAGAAAAGACTGAATTATTGGAAAGAAGACCCACAAACTGAAATTTCAGAGGAACAATGGGAATTGGCTTGTACAGAAGTTCAAACCAAATCAATAAATGTACGTCTTAAATTGATACATTTTAAATGGTTAATGCGGATGTATGTTACACCGGTGGAGTTAAATAGATGTAACAAAAACATACTAGATACATGTACAAAATGTATGGAAAGTAAAGGAACCCTATTTCATTGTTTATGGGAATGTAGGAAAATTAGAATGTTTTGGGAAGAGGTGAGGGTAACAATTGAAAAAATAATTTCAAAACAATTCATATTGAATCCTAAATTGTTTTTGTTGGGTCTGTATCCAGAAAAGCATAACTTTAATAAGAGTGAAAGTGTCATGGCGGCCTCTGGGCCGTCATTAGCATCATTAACTCCAGCTGCGCACGGATCCACAGGGGTTAATCAGCAGCTGTTAAAAGCCAGCGTTGCTGACAGCCCGGCACGGAGTCGTCTGTCCTCCTCGTCTGAGAAAGAACCAGAACTCCGTTCTCTGGCCTCGTCAAGGTATTCTCTTGTCTCGTCAGAGTCTGTCTCGTCAAGAATTGTTTTGTCAAAAACTGCCTCGTCAGAAGCTGTCTCGTCAGGAATTGTCTTGTCAAGAACTGCCTCGTCAGAGACTGTCTCATCAGAAGCTGTCTCGTCAGAAGCTGTCTCGTCTGAAACTGTCTCGTCAGGAACTGCCTCGTCAGAATCTTCTCTGGCCTCGTCTAGAACGTCTCTCGCCTCGTCAAGGACATCAGTTCAAAGTCAAGCACGTAAGAGAGCTGTTTGCTACTCTACTCCTAACCTCTACCCCTGTGCACAGGTGGACTCCCTTGGCGGCGGACCTGCGTCCCCAGCTGACGGGGTTACGCCAACTCGCTCACGTAGCGGCTCGCTACCACCACGACTACCGGTACGTCTGGCTCCACAAATTCCTGAATTATTACTGTATCAGTTACAGGAGTACTGGCCACCGTTACCGGTGGAGTTTGTGTCATCGTCATCTGTTGTGTCCTCGTCACCATGCTCTGTGGAATCACTCACCTCGTCGTCGTCTGTATTGTCATGGTCACCACGCTCTGTGGAATCACCCGCCTTGTCATCGTCTGGATTATCATCGTCACCACGTTCTGTGGAATCACTCGTCTTGTCATCAGCTGGTTTGTCATCGCCCCGGTCTGTGGTGTCACAGCCGGAGTCACTGGAAGACCTGTCCTCGTCTCAGTCACAGGTGGAAGCCCCAGCTCGTTACCGGACGCCTTCACCTCCACGTTGCACGGCCGCTGGTTCTCAGCAGGACGTAACCTGCACTTCTCCCAAGTAAGCCTCACTACTGATAGCTTGTCATTAGCGTGGGACAAAAGTAATGGTCTGTGCTTATATGTTCCAGGGTTGCCGGGTCTCCGTCCAGAGTGCTCAGTTCCAGTGACCAGGATACTATCCACACGCTCACGCTTGCACTACACACCCTTTCACTCTAATAAAGATTATTGTTCACTAATTTGCCCGTGTCAGTGTCTGTCTCCTGGGTCCCGAAACATGCCAGAAAGAGCATTCATAGACCTCAGTTTGCTTAATGCCAAAAAATGTATTGCACTACTGTGGAAAAAGACTCATAGACCAGATGTGACTCAGTGGTTAAGACAGATGTTAACAAACCTTCCACTAGAAAGAATAACATACATACTGAAATCAAAGGAAAATGTGTTTGAGAATATATGGAGACCTTTCATTGATTATGTAAAGAAATTAAACATAACTTCTGAAGAAGAAGGTGAATGATGTGTGTGGACCTTGTAAATTCCAAATTGGTGAATGTATAATATGTATACTTATGTAATGGATTGCCTAGACTAAACAGAGGAGCATTGTTGAAGACTTGCTTTTGTTAGTGGTTGTTGGTGTTTTTAGTACATTTTTTTTAATTATTTTTTTTAATTACTTTAGTGTTAGTGTTTGATTGTTTGTGTTATGTCTGTAAAAAAAAAAAAGGTTCAATAAAAAATATTGTGGAAAAAATTTTTTTTTTAAGGTGATGTCCTCTGGTTGTTGATTTGGATAAAGTGAAGAAATCTCTGTAGTCCAAGTCTTCCCATCCTTTGAAGATCTTACAACTTCCAATAAATCTGTCCGTAGTCTCCTACATTCTAATGTTGTTAACTTATATATCTTCAATTGCTGCTCATGCTATAAGTGGGATAATAAGGGGATCAACGTCAGAGTTCTTCTTTGAATGTTTTCAGTTAGGTCGATGTCTCATTGTAGGTATGGTCTCCAGACTCGACAACAGTACTCAAGGTGGGGCCTGATGAGTGACTTATACAATGTTAAAATGACACCCTTTTCCTTATAAATAAAAGTTTTTTTAATCATTCCAAGCATCCTGTTGGCTCTGTTAACTGCTTGGGCTATATGATTTTTTTTTTTTCCACAATATCTTTATTGAACCTTTTTTTTTTTTTTTTTAACAAACATGATACAAACAATCAAACACTAACACTAAAGTACTACAAAAAAAAAAAAAATGCACTAAAAACACCAACAACCACCAACAAAATCAAATCTTCAACAATGCTCCTCTGTTTAGTCTAGACAATCCAATACATAAGTATACATATTATGTTCACCAGTTTGGAATTTACAAGGTCCACACACATCATTCACCTTCTTCTTCAAGAGTTATGTTTAAATTTTTTACATAATCAATAAAAGGTCTCCATATATTCTCAAACACAATTTCCTTTGATTTTAGTATATATGTTATTCTTTCTAATGGAAGGTTTGTTAACATCTGTCTTAACCACTGAGTCACATCTGGTCTATGAGTCTTTTTCCATAATAGTGCAATACATTTTTTGGCATTAAGCAAACTGAGGTCTATGAATGTTCTTTCACTTTTATTAAAATTATGCTTTTCTGGGTACAGACCCAACAAAAACAGTTTAGGATTCAATATGATTTGTTTTGAGATTATTTTTTCAATTGTTACCCTCACCTCTTCCCAAAACATTCTTATTAATCTACATTCCCATAAACAATGAAATAGGGTTCCTTTACTTTCCATGCATTTTGTGCATGTATCTGGTATATTTTTGTTATATCTATTTAACTCCTCCGGTGTAACATACATCCGCATTAACCATTTGAAATGTATCAATTTAAGGCGTGCATTTATTGATTTGGTTTGAGCTTCTGTACAAGCCAATTCCCATTGTTCCTCTGAAATTTCAATTTGCAGATCTTCTTTCCAGTAGTTTAATCTTTTCAGTGAATTTTCACTTGAAGATAGTGTCAGTGAGTTATAAAACTCTGAAATAATACCCTTTCTTTTACTATCTTTCATCATCATTTTTTCCAAGGATGAATAAATAGGTCGAGTGAGAGCTTTATTTTGATTTGATCGAATAAAGTTTCTAAGTTGAAGATATTTAAAAAAATGTGTTCTATTGAGATTAAATTTGATCCTCAGCTCTTCAAAAGACATTATGTTGTCTGCACATGGCAAATATAAATCCTGAATCTTTTGTATCCCTTTTAAATTCCATACTTTAAATACAGCGTCCGCTCTCCCTGGTTTAAAATATTGATTACCCCATATTGGACTAAATTGTGACAATAACTGTGGTTCTTTTAAATAGTTTTTAGCTTCACACCATATTTTGATCATATGCTTTACAAATGGATTTTTAACTTGTTTTTGTAATTTTTTTGCCGAATCTGAGTATATGAATATGGGAAGAGGTAAAGGTAAATTGTATGATTCCATTTCAGTCCAGTGAGGGAGATCATTTGATGAAAAATAATATGTCATAGACCTCAGTTGTGCCGACCAATAATACAACATAAAATTTGGACATTTCAGACCTCCACGATCAAATGGTAAATATAATAAAGACAAACGTAATCTAGCCCTCCTGTTGTTCCATATAAATTCCACTAACTTTTTTTTTATTCTTGAGAATAGATCTAAAGGTGGTGATAAGGGAATGTATTGAAATAAATAAAGTATTTTAGGTAAAATATTACTTTTAAGTATATTGATTCTCCCGATCATCGACATTGGTAGTGACATCCATCTCTGAGTTAACTCACTGATATCTGACATTAAGGCTTCATAGTTGACACTGGCGACTGATTCTAGCTTAGGCATAATTTGGATTCCTAAATATTTAAACTGATTTACAACATTGAATTGATTTACCTCAGGGGCTGGGTAATTTCTCTGGGTCTCATTTAGCATTAATATTGAAGATTTAGTTTTATTTATTTTATATCCTGATATTTCCCCAAAATTCTTTATTAAATTCAACAAGGTTGGAATTGATTTTTTTAGATTCGACATAAACAAAATTATATCATCGGCGTACAGGGAGATTTTATGTTCTGTTGGTCCAACTTTAATTCCATATATTTGTGAATGTAAACGTATCGCTATCGCTAAAGGTTCAATTGCCATAGTAAACAGTAAAGGTGAAAGTGGACAGCCTTGTCGACATCCTCTATTGATTTTTATTGGTTTTGAAATATTGTTATTTGTTAGGATTTCTGCTGTAGCATTATTGTATATTATTTGAACCCATTTTATGAAATTATTTCCAAGTCCAAACCTTTGTAGGACTTCAAAAAGAAAGGGCCATTCAACTCTATCAAAGGCCTTTTCGGCGTCCAATGATAGGAGAGCTGTATCCGGTGCTTCTTTATTAAAATAAATAATATTAAATAGTCTTCTTACATTATGGAAGCCTTGTCTACCCTTTATAAAGCCATTCTGATCTCGATTAATAATATTTGGTAAAATTTCTTGTATTCGTCTTGCTAAAATTTTACAGATTATCTTAAGGTCGGCGTTTAATAGGCTTATTGGTCTCATATTTTCACATTTATTAGAGGGCTTACCTGGTTTTGGCAGCAGTATAATTAAGGCATTATTTATGTATGATGGTAAATTATTATTTTGAAATGCTTCTAAAACCATTTCCAAAAAAGGTTTTATTAATTTATTCTTAAATTTTTTATAAAGGTCAACTGGAAGACCATCTGGTCCTGCACTTTTTCCTGATTTCATATTATCAATGGCTAGCCCAACTTCTTCTTGACTAATTTTAGACTCCAATATCTCCCTGTTTTCATTTGGAATACACGGTATAGATAGTTCGTTCAAAAACCCATTTAGTTTTGTTAAATCAGGTTCATTTTTGGTATCATATAATTTTTCATAGTAATCTCTAAAGGCTCTATTAATTTCTAAAGGATCTATAACTACCTGTCCGTTACTTATAATACTGGTAATTGGTGTTTTAATTTCCAATTGTTTAATCTGCCATGCTAATAATTTTCCTGATTTTTCACCTTGTTCATAAAAAGATTGTTTCAATCTTAGAAGACTCGAGGCAGCTCTATTCGCTGATTTTTTGTCGTATTCAGCTCTCAAAATCAGTAATTCATTCTCCAACCTTGGGTCACTTCCTGCATACACTTTTTCCTGAAGATTTTTTATTTTATGTTCCAATTTAGCTCTCTCCTCTCGAGTCTTCTTAGATTTTGATCCTGTATAACTAATAATATGTCCCCTAATAAAAGCTTTGAAAGCCTCCCACTTTACACATGCTGATGTTTGTGTAGTATTGATGTCAAAGAACTCGTCTATCTGTTTTTCTATATACTTGACAAATTCCTCATCCTGAAGCCATTTATGCTGAAATTGCCATCTACCTGATTCCTTTGTCAATTTTTTATCTACATATATTAGACAACAGGGTGCATGATCAGAGATCACGATGTTATCATAAAAGCAGTTTTGAATCTTGGACCTTAATTCTGTGGAAATCAAAAAATAATCAATACGTGAGAATGTCTTGTAGGTACTGGAATAACAAGAATAGGCTTTAACTTGTGGTTTCATTTCTCTCCATATATCTAACAATCTCAATTCTTTCATAAAATGATTAATAGTCATCCTACATCCAATGTGCGTACAATCCAGTCCTGTTGATCTATCCACACCTGGATTCAATGTACAATTAAAATCCCCTGCTATTATATGTTGCCCTGTAAGTGATGATAAGATGAGAAATAAATTAGCAAAGAACTTCTGATCATCTATATTGGGACCATATAAGTTCACAAGATTTATATTTTCTAATAGCAAAGAACCTTGAATGATTACATATCTTCCAAATTTGTCTCCAATTACATTTTTCACTTGAAAAGGAACTGATTTATGTATGAGAGTCATAACTCCCCTGGCTCGGGATGAAAATGAAGAGGTGAATACACTTCCCTGCCATCTACTCCTAATTCTTTTAACATCCTCCTCTATCAGATGAGTTTCTTGTAAAAACACAATTCTTGAACCCATGTCCTTTATTTTATTCATAACTTGTTTAAGTTTTTTTAAATTTTGTAGACCTCTGCAATTCCATGAAGTTAAATTAAGATTAACACCTTGGTCCATGATCAATAGAGAGTTTGGGATTACCTTGCAGTGTAAACATGCTCATACAGAGAAGCAAAAACATGAGTGGTTGAACATTCATCCTACAAACTACACACAAACAAATATCCCCTTCCCACACTTGTGGCAAACCCCCCAAAATCAAAAGAAAAATTCTGTCTCCCGATATAGCCATCGACCGTTCCACACCCACGGGGAACAGCCTAAGCCACTCCTTCATCCTCCCAATCACCCTAACTCTACTGCTTTTAATGACGTAACATTAACTCTCCTCTGTAGTTTTCCAACTTAACTCCAAAATTTTTAACAACTTTGTACATCATAGTTTTTTTTTTGTTTGTTTGTTTTGTTTTTGTTTTGTTTTTTTAATATATAATACAATCTATATTTTGTAAACTTACTATTTACTTCAAGTCAGTCAGATGCCTGTGCAAATGCTTAATTTATTCTACCTTATATTTTGTTCATGCTTAGCTCCCACCAGTCTCTTCTTCTTCTTTGATCTTCTTGATGAACTCCTGCGCCTCCTCTGGGGTCTTGAAGATGTGGGTTCTGCCCTCATACGTGGTCAGCAGTCTCGCAGGATAGATTACACCATGACGAATCCCAAGGTTGCGCAGCTCCTTACGTACGGGATCAAACTGCTTCCTCAATTGCTGGATTCCTGTGGCCAAATCTGGGTAGAACCGCACCTGCTGGTCCTGGTGTTTAATCTCTCCTTTAGCACGTGCAGCGTTGAAGATCTTCATCCTGTCTCTGTTGCTAAGAAACTTCATAATTAAGGTCCTCGGCGGTCCCTTATCTCTCCGTGGGCCAATACGATGTGCTTTTTCCAGAACCACTGCTGATTGCAACTCCTCGCTGCCCAGCACCTCCGGAATCCACTTTTCCAGAAAGGAACATACGTCCCGACCTTCTGATTCCTCTGGAAGACCCACCAGCCTCAAATTATTCTGTCTCGACCGAGATTCCAAATCCAAAATATTATCTTCCAGAGATTTATTTTTTTTTTCCAAAGTGCGCACCTTTAATTGAAGACGGGTGACGTCATCTTCAGCACTAGCGAGACGGAGCTCCATCTGCGCCGTTCGTTCTACACAGTCACCCAATTCCTTTCTTATTCCTTCCAACGCTGTCATAATCCCATCAAATCTAGAGGAAAAGTCCGCTCTCATTGAACTCATGGCTGCCATCAGCGCATCTGCGCCATTCCCCGCAGAAATCGCAGCGTTGCCAGCCTCCTCCGCCATATATGGAGTTTTGTTTGCTGCGTCACAGACCTGAAAGTCCGTTAATTTGGACTGTTTCGGCGGCTCGCTTTTTCCTTTTCCTGGTTTTCCAGCCTTAGGCTTCGCCGACATATCCTCGCCCAAATGCTGGGATACGTTCTGTCCCAAATGAGAGAGTTATTTGCCGATTTTTTTTTTTCCAGGAGCAGAGCAGAGCGAGACACGTCCGTCCTACGTGGCAGCCATAACCGGAAGTTGCTTGGGCTATATGATTACTAAATTTTAAAGTATATCCATAGTGACTCCAAGATCCTTTGCAACAGATGGAATAACATTATCATGCAGAAAGTAATCATAGTGGTAGCAGTTATTGTGCCCGAAGTGAAGGCAACCACATTTGCTTACATTAAAGAGCATCTGCCAATCCTGTAACCATGAAAATAATTTGCTGAGGTCATCTTGCAGTGTAAATGCTGATTCTATTGAGTCTACTTCATCAGCAAACTTCAGTATTGTACTTGCTATATTCTCATCGATGTCATTAATGTATAAAATGAATAAAATCTGCCCCAAAATCAAAATCATCAACTGGATAACCATCATCAACTGGATAACCTTCATCTATAAGTTTGGTAACCTCTTCCAAAAACATAAGTAAATTTCTTAGACATAACCTTCACTGTAGGAAACCATGCTGTGAGTCTCTGATCAGTTGATACTGTTTTAAATGATTTACATGGCATCTCTGATTATTTTTTTCAATATCTTGCAAATCACTGCTGTCAGACTTACGGGTTTGTAATTACTCTGTGATGTCCTCGAGCCCTTTCTGAATATTGGTGTTACGTGTGCTCTTTTCCAATCTTGGGGTACTGAGATCTCATAAAGTGATTTCCTAAATATTATGCTAAGGGGTAAAGCAAGGGAATCCGCAAGGGGTTGTAGGACTGCAGGGCTTATACCATCCACTCCTGGTGCTTTATCTCTTTCGGGGTTCTTCAAGAATTTACAAACAGCTTCCTCTGATATATCAACACTTGCTAAAGCCTCCTGCGGGAACGGTTCCTGTGAACAGCACTTTAGGCAGTGGCATCTTATTCAGCTCTTTATGCATGAATACTGATGGGAAATAATAATTTAACAACTCAGCCATTCTGTCATCAAGACTCTGTTATGCACAAGCAACGCACGCGCCCTTAATTTCTCCATCTTTCCCAGGTCCAGCACCACCATATATGTCCAATTTCACCACACAGAGTTATAAGGGCTTCAAGATGCCAAAAGTAAAAAATATTAGAAAATCTACACAGCACTTATCACACGAGGAAGAGGGAGATGAGCAGACCTTAACCGCTAGCAGTGCCATGGAGGATAACGACATGCTAACAGGTGTATCAGAACAAGTTAGCAGCGCAAGCCTGGACCTGATACTGAAAGAACTGCGTGACTTCAGAAAAGACAGCAAAACCCAGCTAGCAGCTATCAAAGAAGAAATGAATAAAACAAACAAGAGACTAGAAGAAGCGGAAGAAAGGATTATGGAAGCAGAAACTCGACTACAGACTAATGAGGAGGCCCTGGCTGAGATGCTCAAACTTCATATCCAAATGGAGGCTAAGCTCATGGACCTAGAGGGACCATCCCGGAGAGATAATATCAGATTATATGGAGTGAAAGAGGGATCTGAAGATGATTCTCCATCAGTGGTTGCTTTTGTGGAAAGTTTATTAAGGGAGAATCTGGAATTCTCCAACCCTGCAGAGCTACGAGTGGAAAGAGCGCATCGCGCACTGGTGCCGAAACCTCCACCAAACGCACCGCCACGCTCAATCATCATCAAAATGGCCAGCTACAGGATAAAAGAAGAAACTCTGAAAGTGACCTGGTAGAAATGTGGATTTGAATACCTTGGGAATAGGGTTAATTTGGATCATAATTATGCACCTGAGGTTATGAAGAGGCGCAGGGAATACGCTGAAGCAAAGTCTGTGTTCAAAGAGAAGAAATTCTGGTTTCAAACCCCGTTCCCAGCGAAAATGAGAGTTTTTTTTAATCCAGATGGAATTATGCTATATGGCTCAGCTGAGGAGGCAACCGCTGACATGGAGAAGAGGGGATTCCCGGTGACTGTTGTCAGGCGCCCGGAGACTCTCCTGGAACAGATCCAGCGGCTAACATGGCGCACAGAAATGAAGACGAGAGGTTGGGGGACCAGAGAATGCACCCGGGATTATAAAGAAAAATTACAAGCATTCAGACGTCAAGAGCAAAAATGACTCTAGGAGCAACACAGAGGGACTTAATGGAAACACGGACGGTGAGCTTATTATTTATAATAAGTCGCCAGCACAGAATAAACTATGTAAGTAGATTAAAAATACCGCGCTAAAATATACATACAGTTTGGCGATATAGAGCTTTCATAGTCGGATGCTTTTCCTATGCTGTAAGAAGATGGACATCAGCCAACTGGCAATAGAAGGCCCTCTCTCACAAACAGGTGAGATAGGCTCCCCTTTGAGGTTCCTTAATTGTAGGAACCAAATTAGGGTCATACTTAAAACCCCACGGATGGAAGTCAACAGCTCAGTTGTATATATTTTTTATTTTTTCCTCTTTCTGTTGGATGTTTTTTTGTTTGGAGTTTTGCTGCGGTTCTGGGCAGCCCTATTGCTCATGTTTATGCATATTTAGGGAGAGTTCTATTTTATATATAAATAGGTTCTGCAATTTTAATGACACCAGAACAGTTGAAGAATGATTAGTAGCAAGATAAAAATTATTTCTTTTAACGTTAATGGCCTGTTGAGCCCAATTAAACGTAGTAGAATTTTAACCAAAATGAAGAAAGAACAAGCACAAATAATATACTTACAGGAAACCCACTTGGACTATAAGGAACATGACAAATTAAAAAGAATGGGCTTTACCAATGTTTTTTCCTCTTCATACAAAGCAGGACAAAGGAGAGGAGTTGCTATCCTTCTCTCAGGTAAACTACACTTTGAAAAAGAATTTGAGATAAGTGATAAGGAGGGCCGTTTTATCACCATTTCAAGAAATCTCTGTGTGTCTGTGTTTGTGTCTGTGTGTCTGTCACGTTTATAGGAATGATGTCTGCCTGATGTCCTATGATGCATCATAGGCCATCCTATGATCTTAGGCATCATAGGACTCGCAATGCCATCATAAAGATATTTGCGATGCCATCATAAAGATATTGCCATCATAAAGATATTCGCAATGCCGTCATAAAGATATGATGTCTATAAGGACATCATAGGATGGCCTATGATGTCTGCCTGATGTCCGATGATGCATCATAGGCCATCCTGTGATCTCAGGCATCATAGGACTCGTGATGCCGTCATAAAGACATTTGCAATGCCGTCATAAAGATATCTGTGATGCCGTCATAAAGATATGATGTCTATATGATGGCACATAGACAGATAGGCATCATAGGACTTGCGATGCCGTCATAGAGATACGATGTCTATATGACGGCACATAGACAGAGCACATCATAGGATGACCTATGATGTCTGCATGATGTCCTGTGATGCATGATGTCTGCATGATGTCATGTCAAGATGATCTCAGGCATCATAGGACTTGCGATGCCGTCATAAAGATATTTGCGATGCCGTCATAAAGATATGATGTCTATATGATGGCACATAGAGCACATCATAGGATGACCTATGATGTCTGCATGATGTCCTATGATGCATGATGTCCTACAATGACCCGGCCTATGAAGTGTCAGGTTCCAGCAGTACGCCGCAGGCATGACTGTGAACAACACAGCCGTCTGAGACAGGAGGAGACCCTTCAGCAACGGGCATGCAGAAATATTTGCTTATACTTGGTTTCTACAGGAGAACTGCTGCACATCAGAAAAGATGCCATGAAGATGAATCACCTGAGGTTCGAGCAGTATGTCGCAGACATGACTATGAACAACACAGCCATCTGAGACAGGAGGGGACCCTTCAGCAACGGGCATGCAGAAATCACTATTAAATCACTCTATTAAAGCAAGAAATCTCTTGTGTGTCTGTCTGTGTGTCTGTGTGTCACGTTTATGGAACATCATAGGACGGCCTATGATGGCCTAAGTCTGATGTCCTATGGTGATCCTATGATCTCAGGCATCATAGGACTCGTGATGCCGTCATATAGGATTCACGATGCTGTCATAAAGATATGATGTCTATATGATGGCACATTGACAGAGCACATGACTCCCTACACGCATCAAGCAGACATCATAGGTCATCCTATGAGACTCACGATGCTGTCATAAAGACATGATGTCTATATGATGGCACATAGACAAGAAGAAGTAACAAGAAGGGGCAAACAGCCCCAGATGGCAGGGCATGGTTACAGAAAACATGATGGGCAGGGCTGCACTGATAATCACACACGGGATAGGACATCATAGGACGGCCTGTGATATCTGCCTGATGTAGATATAGACCCAGGATAATAACAATAAGGTGAAATACAGAAACTCCCAATTTAAAGTGAGGATGTGGGCTGGGACCCATGCCTTGGAGACAAGGAATATCACTTCACTCTACATATAATTCAAGAAATCTCTGTCACAATGTCATGATGTCCCGATCATAGGACTCGCTAAAACATAAAGGCAGGCTTCACTCCCGATCAAAGGACTTGCTATGACATCATCAAAAATCAAAGGCAGGCATTACTCATGATCATAGCACTCGCTATGACATTATCAAAGATCAAAGGCAGGCATCACAGATCAAAGGCAGGCATCAACAAACGAATGGTGATGTCAATCATCCAAGGCAGGTTTCACCATGGTTGCTCTTGCCATGGTAACAGTAACTTTCTACGGGCATGCAGAAATGTTTGCTTACACTTGCTTTCTATGGGCATGCACAGGTATGCACTAGTTTTAATAAGGGGAAATATAGAGGCAAATCCAATTACTTTACTAAATATTTATGCACCTCCTGGAAGTGACTTTCACTTCTTCAGGAGAATCATTGATATAATGACAACCAAGACAGTAGGTCTTCTAATTTGTGGGGGAGATCTCAATATACATCTACAGCCAAAACTAGATACCTCCAATGGTAAAACATCCGACAAACAGCCCTTAATTAAGAAAATTAATACACTATTTGAAGACGTGGGTCTAATTGATATTTGGAGAGACCTGCATCCAAACAGAAGAGATTACACTCATTCCTCACCCCACTCGCTATACACAAGAATAGACTATTTTATAACATTTGGAAAAGACAAAGACAAAATAAATACCTGTGAAATTGGGACAATAGATTTAAGTGATCATGCTCCTATATACCTATCTGTAGATCTCCAGCTACAACCAAAAATTATAAATTGGAAGCTAAATTTATGCCTGTTCAATGAGCCTCACTTTAAAGAGCAAGTTAAAAAAAGAGATACATTTTTATCTAGAGAGTAATGGTAATGGTACTGTGTCCCCTCCAATTTTGTGGGATGCTTTAAAGGCTGACAAGAGGAAAAATTATAGCAATATCCTCCTATAAGAAGAAAATGAGAAATAAAAAACTAGAGGAACTGCAAAATAAATTAAAAGAATTAGAGAAGGACTTCCGGTTATGGCTGCCACGTAGGACGGACGTGTCTCGCTCTGCTCTGCTCCTGGAGAAAAAAAATCGGCAAATAACTGTCTCATTTGGGACAGAACGTATCTCAGCATTTGGGCGAGGATATGTCGGCGAAGCCTAAGGCTGGAAAACCAGGAAAAGGAAAAAGCGAGCCGCCGAAACAGTCCAAATTAACGGACTTTCAGGTCTGTGACGCAGCAAACAAAACTCCATATATGGCGGAGGAGGCTGGCAACGGTGCGATGTCTGCGCGGGGAGGCGCAGATGCGCTGATGGCTGCCATGAGTTCAATGAGAGCGGACTTTTCCTCTAGATTTGATGGGATTATGACAGCGTTGGAAGGAATAAGAAAGGAATTGGGTGACTGTGTAGAACGAACGGCGCAGATGGAGCTCCGTCTCGCTAGTGCTGAAGATGACGTCACCCGTCTTCAATTAAAGGTGCGCACTTTGGAAAAAAAAAATAAATCTCTGGAAGATAATATTTTGGATTTGGAATCTCGGTCGAGACAGAATAATTTGAGGCTGGTGGGTCTTCCAGAGGAATCAGAAGGTCGGGACGTATGTTCCTTTCTGGAAAAGTGGATTCCGGAGGTGCTGGGCAGCGAGGAGTTGCAATCAGCAGTGGTTCTGGAAAAAGCACATCGTATTGGCCCACGGAGAGATAAGGGACCACCGAGGACCTTAATTATGAAGTTTCTTAGCAACAGAGACAGGATGAAGATCTTCAACGCTGCACGTGCTAAAGGAGAGATTAAACACCAGGACCAGCAGGTGCGGTTCTACCCAGATTTGGCCACAGGAATCCAGCAATTGAGGAAGCAGTTTGATCCCGTACGTAAGGAGCTGCGCAACCTTGGGATTCGTCATGGTGTAATCTATCCTGCGAGACTGTTGACCACGTATGAGGGCAGAACCCACATCTTCAAGACCCCAGAGGAGGCGCAGGAGTTCATCAAGAAGATCAAAGAAGAAGAAGAGACTGGTGGGAGCTAAGCATGAACAAAATATAAGGTAGAATAATTAAGCATTTGCACAGGCATCTGACTGACTTGAAGTAAATAGTAAGTTTACAAAATATAGATTGTATTATATATTAAAAAAACAAAACAAACACAAAACAAAAAAAAAAAAAAACTATGATGTACAAAGTTGTTAAAAATTTTGGAGTTAAGTTGGAAAACTACAGAGGAGAGTTAATGTTACGTCATTAAAAGCAGTAGAGTTAGGGTGATTGGGAGGATGAAGAAGGAGTGGCTTAGGCTGTTCCCCGTGGGTGTGGAGCGGTCGATGGCTATATCGGGAGACAGAATTTTTCTTTTGATTTTGGGGGGTTTGCCACAAGTGTGGGAAGGGGAAATTTGTTTGTGTGTAGTTTGTAGGATGAATGTTCAACCACTCATGTTTTTGCTTCTCTGTATGAGCATGTTTACACTGCAAGGTAATCCCAAACTCTCTATTGATCATGGACCAAAGTGTTAATCTTAATTTAACCTCATGGAATTGCAGAGGTCTACAAAATTTAAAAAAACTTAAACAAGTTATGAATAAAATAAAGGACATGGGTTCAAGAATTGTGTTTTTACAAGAAACTCATCTGATAGAGGAGGATGTTAAAAGAATTAGGAGTAGATGGCAGGGAAGTGTATTCACCTCTTCATTTTCATCCCGAGCCAGGGGAGTTATGACTCTCATACATAAATCAGTTCCTTTTCAAGTGA
Source organism: Pholidichthys leucotaenia (assembly GCA_020510985.1). Classification (NCBI taxonomy): domain Eukaryota; kingdom Metazoa; phylum Chordata; class Actinopteri; order Cichliformes; family Pholidichthyidae; genus Pholidichthys; species Pholidichthys leucotaenia. The sequence continues at coordinate 158,466,225 of CM035836.1, forward strand.
AAAATGTAATTGGAGACAAATTTGGAAGATATGTAATCATTCAAGGTTCTTTGCTATTAGAAAATATAAATCTTGTGAACTTATATGGTCCCAATATAGATGATCAGAAGTTCTTTGCTAATTTATTTCTCATCTTATCATCACTTACAGGGCAACATATAATAGCAGGGGATTTTAATTGTACATTGAGTCCAGGTGTGGATAGATCAACAGGACTGGATTGTACGCACATTGGATGTAGGATGACTATTAATCATTTTATGAAAGAATTGAGATTGTTAGATATATGGAGAGAAATGAAACCACAAGTTAAAGCCTATTCTTGTTATTCCAGTACCTACAAGACATTCTCACGTATTGATTATTTTTTGATTTCCACAGAATTAAGGTCCAAGATTCAAAACTGCTTTTATGATAACATCGTGATCTCTGATCATGCACCCTGTTGTCTAATATATGTAGATAAAAAATTGACAAAGGAATCAGGCAGATGGCAATTTCAGCATAAATGGCTTCAGGATGAGGAATTTGTCAAGTATATAGAAAAACAGATAGACGAGTTCTTTGACATCAATACTACACAAACATCAGCATGTGTAAAGTGGGAGGCTTTCAAAGCTTTTATTAGGGGACATATTATTAGTTATACAGGATCAAAATCTAAGAAGACTCGAGAGGAGAGAGCTAAATTGGAACATAAAATAAAAAGTCTTCAGGAAAAAGTGTATGCAGGAAGAGATCCAAGGTTGGAGAATGAATTACTGATTTTGAGAGCTGAATACGACAAAAAATCAGCGAATAGAGCTGCCTCGAGTCTTCTAAGATTGAAACAATCTTTTTATGAACAAGGTGAAAAATCAGGAAAATTATTAGCATGGCAGATTAAACAATTGGAAATTAAAACACCAATAACCAGTATTATAAGTAACGGACAGGTAGTTATAGATCCTTTAGAAATTAATAGAGCCTTTAGAGATTACTATGAAAAATTATATGATACCAAAAATGAACCTGATTTAACAAAACTAAATGGGTTTTTGATCGAACTATCTATACCGTGTATTCCAAATGAAAACAGGGAGATATTGGAGTCTAAAATTAGTCAAGAAGAAGTTGGGCTAGCCATTGATAATATGAAATCAGGAAAAAGTGCAGGACCAGATGGTCTTCCAGTTGACCTTTATAAAAAATTTAAGAATAAATTAATAAAACCTTTTTTGGAAATGGTTTTAGAAGCATTTCAAAATAATAATTTACCATCATACATAAATAATGCCTTAATTATACTGCTGCCAAAACCAGGTAAGCCCTCTAATAAATGTGAAAATATGAGACCAATAAGCCTATTAAACGCCGACCTTAAGATAATCTGTAAAATTTTAGCAAGACGAATACAAGAAATTTTACCAAATATTATTAATCGAGATCAGAATGGCTTTATAAAGGGTAGACAAGGCTTCCATAATGTAAGAAGACTATTTAATATTATTTATTTTAATAAAGAAGCACCGGATACAGCTCTCCTATCATTGGACGCCGAAAAGGCCTTTGATAGAGTTGAATGGCCCTTTCTTTTTGAAGTCCTACAAAGGTTTGGACTTGGAAATAATTTCATAAAATGGGTTCAAATAATATACAATAATGCTACAGCAGAAATCCTAACAAATAACAATATTTCAAAACCAATAAAAATCAATAGAGGATGTCGACAAGGCTGTCCACTTTCACCTTTACTGTTTACTATGGCAATTGAACCTTTAGCGATAGCGATACGTTTACATTCACAAATATATGGAATTAAAGTTGGACCAACAGAACATAAAATCTCCCTGTACGCCGATGATATAATTTTGTTTATGTCGAATCTAAAAAAATCAATTCCAACCTTGTTGAATTTAATAAAGAATTTTGGGGAAATATCAGGATATAAAATAAATAAAACTAAATCTTCAATATTAATGCTAAATGAGACCCAGAGAAATTACCCAGCCCCTGAGGTAAATCAATTCAATGTTGTAAATCAGTTTAAATATTTAGGAATCCAAATTATGCCTAAGCTAGAATCAGTCGCCAGTGTCAACTATGAAGCCTTAATGTCAGATATCAATGAGTTAACTCAGAGATGGATGTCACTACCAATGTCGATGATCGGGAGAATCAATATACTTAAAAGTAATATTTTACCTAAAATACTTTATTTATTTCAATACATTCCCTTATCACCACCTTTAGATCTATTCTCAAGAATAAAAAAAAAGTTAGTGGAATTTATATGGAACAACAGGAGGGCTAGATTACGTTTGTCTTTATTATATTTACCATTTGATCGTGGAGGTCTGAAATGTCCAAATTTTATGTTGTATTATTGGTCGGCACAACTGAGGTCTATGACATATTATTTTTCATCAAATGATCTCCCTCACTGGACTGAAATGGAATCATACAATTTACCTTTACCTCTTCCCATATTCATATACTCAGATTCGGCAAAAAAATTACAAAAACAAGTTAAAAATCCATTTGTAAAGCATATGATCAAAATATGGTGTGAAGCTAAAAACTATTTAAAAGAACCACAGTTATTGTCACAATTTAGTCCAATATGGGGTAATCAATATTTTAAACCAGGGAGAGCGGACGCTGTATTTAAAGTATGGAATTTAAAAGGGATACAAAAGATTCAGGATTTATATTTGCCATGTGCAGACAACATAATGTCTTTTGAAGAGCTGAGGATCAAATTTAATCTCAATAGAACACATTTTTTTAAATATCTTCAACTTAGAAACTTTATTCGATCAAATCAAAATAAAGCTCTCACTCGACCTATTTATTCATCCTTGGAAAAAATGATGATGAAAGATAGTAAAAGAAAGGGTATTATTTCAGAGTTTTATAACTCATTGACACTATCTTCAAGTGAAAATTCACTGAAAAGATTAAACTACTGGAAAGAAGATCTGCAAATTGAAATTTCAGAGGAACAATGGGAATTGGCTTGTACAGAAGCTCAAACCAAATCAATAAATGCACGCCTTAAATTGATACATTTCAAATGGTTAATGCGGATGTATGTTACACCGGAGGAGTTAAATAGATACAACAAAAATATACCAGATACATGCACAAAATGCATGGAAAGTAAAGGAACCCTATTTCATTGTTTATGGGAATGTAGATTAATAAGAATGTTTTGGGAAGAGGTGAGGGTAACAATTGAAAAAATAATCTCAAAACAAATCATATTGAATCCTAAACTGTTTTTGTTGGGTCTGTACCCAGAAAAGCATAATTTTAATAAAAGTGAAAGAACATTCATAGACCTCAGTTTGCTTAATGCCAAAAAATGTATTGCACTATTATGGAAAAAGACTCATAGACCAGATGTGACTCAGTGGTTAAGACAGATGTTAACAAACCTTCCATTAGAAAGAATAACATATATACTGAAATCAAAGGAAATTGTGTTTGAGAATATATGGAGACCTTTTATTGATTATGTAAAAAATTTAAACATAACTCTTGAAGAAGAAGGTGAATGATGTGTGTGGACCTTGTAAATTCCAAACTGGTGAACATAATATGTATACTTATGTATTGGATTGTCTAGACTAAACAGAGGAGCATTGTTGAAGACTTGATTTTGTTGGTGGTTGTTGGTGTTTTTAGTGCATTTTTTTTTTTGTAGTACTTTAGTGTTAGTGTTTGATTGTTTGTATCATGTTTGTTAAAAAAAAAAAAGGTTCAATAAAGATATTGTGGGAAAAAAAAAAGAATTAGAGAAAAATACAAAATAACAATGGATCAGGATAAACTGGAGGAAATCAAAAAAATTAGAAATGAAATTAATGATTTGACTACTAACAAAGTTAAGAAAAAACTAATGTTTCTTAAACAGAGATATTATGAAAGTGGATCTAAATCAATGAAAGTTCTAGCTTGGAAACTTAAAAAGAAAATAGCACAGAACACAGTTCATAAAATTAAAGATCCAAATACTAAAATGATAAAAAGTAAACTAAATGAAAATTCAGGGGGCCTTCGAGGTATTTTATAAGACTTTGTATTCTAAAACCACAACATGTAGTACTACTGACATAACTTTTTTTTTTAACTCTTTGGACTTACCAATATTAAATGAGGAACAAATCAAAATAATGATTGAGGATATCACCGAAAAGGAATTGCAATTAGCAATAAGTAAACTTAAATTAAACAAATCGCCAGGATCAGATGGACACACTGCAGATTGGTATAAGGAGCTTAAAGAAGAACTGATGCCGGTGATACGATTCACATTCAACTGGGTTTTAAAGAAGGCACAAATACCACCTAGCTGGAACGAAGCAATAATTTCTGCTATACCAAAAGAAAACAAGGATAAATTAGAGTGTGGATCCTATAGGCCAATACCAGTTCTTAATATTGATTATAGGCTATTTACTGCCATTATGGCTAGAAGATTAGAAAAGTCCTTACCAAATTTGATTCACAATGACCAGACAGGCTTTATCTGAGAGCGCCAAACACAAGACAATATACGTCAAACTCTTCATATTATCAATCATACACAAAGAAATAACACTGCAGCAATGGTAATTAGTATTGATGCAGAAAAGGCCTTTGATTCTGTGGACTGGAGCTTTCTTAATCAAGTCTTACACAGATTTGGCATACGTGAAAAAAATTATATAAACTATACAGGCATTGTATAATAAACCCACTGCAAGAATTAAAGTTAACGGCTGTTTGTCAAATAGTTTCAACCTAGACAGAGGCTCTAGACAGGGCTGTGCATGCTCACCACTATTATTTGTGCCATATTTGGAACCATTTCCCCAGTATATCAGACAAAACAAAGAAATACAAGGCATCAGTATAAATAGGAAGGAGCATAAACTGGCCTGCTACGCAGATGATATTTTGATCTATCTGGGGCAACCAACAGATTCCCTGCCTAAACTTATGGAATCATTCAAATATGTTGGTCAATTATCAGGATACAAAATTAACATAAGTAAAACACAGTTGCTTAAATATAATTATAATCCACCAGAAGAAATTAAAAATAATGTTCAATTTGCTTGGCAAACAGAATTCTTAAAGTACTTGGGAGTCATAATACCAAAAGACCTCTCTGAACTACTAGAATGCAATTGAATCGGTGAATTCCAAAAGGGCCCAAGTCCACACTTTTTCAAAGGGGACTTGAGCCCCTTTTGAATTCACCGATTCAATTATTCACCAACCCAAAGAAAAATCAAAGAGGACATTGCAAGATGGAATCTAATTCCATATTTAAACCTAAATTCAAGAATTGATTCAATTAAAATGAATATACTCCCCAAATTATTATATTTATTTCAAACTTTGCCAATAGAGATAAGTGGAAAACAATTTAATGAATGGGACAAAATGCTATCCAGATACATATGGCAAGGTAAGAAACCTAGAATCCGATTTAAAACCCTGCAATTGTCAAAACAAAAAGGGGAGTGGGGCCTTCCTTCCTCAAGAGACTACTATTGGGCAGCACAATTAAGACCAGTGGAAGAGTATTGAAGAGGGAATGACCCCCACTCCAATACAAGCGACAATAGCTGATGGTAACCTACAGGACATTATCAAGAACACAGAAAATCTATGGATCAAGTGGACTCTTAAAATTTGGAAAAAAGTAGTATCAAAATATAATTTAGAAGAGAACATAGTAATTTTAAAGTGGTGTGCATATGATTCACATTTCACTCCAAATAAATCAGATACAAGATTTAAAATCTGGACAAATAGAGGGATAACAGCCTTATGTAAGATAATGAACTAGAAAAGCACTCGGAGAGCGCAGACCTTCGCCAAGTGCCACAGTTCCCCCCATACAGTCTTCAGATTCCTTGATCATAAAAACATATGACAAGCAGTGGTTCAGTTGTTATTCACGAAAATGTCATTTTCCGTAATGGTGGCCACAGTTCCTCCCATACAGTGTGTGTGTGTACGTTTTCAGATTCCTTGCCCATGAAAACATATGACTAGCAATAGGATTGACAATGATAGGATTTGCGGCGGCATGAAATAAAGTGGCGTTGTTGGAGGTTTTAAGTAGAGTTTTATTAATCATACCGCCGTCACGGGATCCCCTCTCCGGTGCATAGTGTGAGCAGCCCGGAGAGGGATCCCAAGGCTCTCAGAGAAGGAGAGGCGGACACTGTGTCTACCAGTTGCAGGATCAGAGTGAGAGGGAGAGCATGGATTTCAGTCAGCTTAAATACCAGTTACAAACAATGCATGAAAGGCATTCACAGCAGGGAGTATGGCATTTGCATTTGAGAGGCATACATCACAATAGGCAGATTTGCTAGACTGTGCTCTAGGTGCAGAACAAAGGGGTTAACAGGCACATCTACATATTGATCTGAGTCTCTAGGTCACAGTAAGGACAGGACGCATGAACACAATACATGAAAGGTGACATTATCACAGTAGTGTAGCGGAAAAAACCAGGAGTAGCGAGTTGTCTGTCCTTAGTCTGTTTGTGGGGGTTTTCCCAAACCGCCACAGCTCCCCCCCAGAGGGCTCGGCAGGTGGTCGAGACCTCGATAGTGCAGCTTGGGCAGCGAGCAGGGAAAAGCTCTGTGCAGGAGGGGGTGGAGGGGGGTGGGGGTAGTAAAAGCCGGCCGGAGACAATGAAAACGTCCAGGCAGCGCAAAAATTGCTTGTGGGTCCGCGATGTCGAAGGGCTGGTCCCGTTGAACGTGCAGAGGTCCACAAGAAGAAAAATTAGTCACTGGCTCCTCTCGCGATTAAGTCCTGCAAGGATTAATAGCGGCCGTGAAGAAAAGACGAGGCTGCTTGGTGGCTGTGATGAGGGCAGAGGGACTGGCATGTTGACTTTAGGTGCGGGCACAGCCTTAAAGTCCTCGGGGATCGCAAAACCGCTGAATTCCCCATGTGTGCCGTGGCTGAGACTATTAACAAATCCTTCGAGCATGCTGCATGCGTGCCTCAGGTGAGCGAGCAGCCCTGAAGGGCAGCGGCGAAGGAGGAAGGCAGTCTGTGGAGCCGTATGTGTCCCGTGCGTGGTGCGCCATGCCCGTGACTCCCCGGTGCGTGTGCCGGGGTCCCGTGCGTGGTTGGGCCGCTGGAGAGGAGAACCAGGGTCAGGGAGCTTGCTGGAGATCATCCCTGTTGTCTGTTGCGTCGTTCGGTAGTGGTGCGTTGGAGCGGTGCGAGGAAAGTAGACGCTCTTGTCCCTCGCTCGGTCATGGTGGGTTCAGGTCCATGTGTGCTCTGTCGGCCATGGGAGTCGCCGTCGCGGAGAAAGGATGAGGTACATGCGCTCTCGAGTGGAGGAGCTGTGAGCGCGGCCGGTCCAGCGTGGATGTGCCGATCTAGGCGTGCAGATCTCACCATGAAACGTTGCTGCGGCTTTTCCGGTCGTGGGTGGTCTCCGGAGAGTTTCAACCTGGAAACTCTGCGTCGAAATCTCCCTGAAGCAGAAGGGAGCTGTTGCGTTCGCTTGTCGTCGGAGAATCACCGCCGGGTGTTGCGTTCGCTGGCAGCGTGTTCGTTTCAGCATCGGGTCACCAGTGCGCCGGCATGAAATAAAGCGGCGTTGTTGGAGGTTTTAAGTAGAGTTTTATTAATCATACCGCCGTCACGGGATCCCCTCTCCGGTGCATAATGTGAGCAGCCCAGAGAGGGATCCCAAGGCTCTCAGAGAAGGAGAGGCGGACACTGTGTGTCTACCAGTTGCAGGATCAGAGTGAGAGGGAGAGCATGGATTTCAGTCAGCTTAAATACCAGTTACAAACAATGCATGAAAGGCATTCACAGCAGGGAGTATGGCATTTGCATTTGAGAGGCATACATCACAATAGGCAGATTTGCTAGACTGTGCTCTAGGTGCAGAACAAAGGGGTTAACAGGCACATCTACATATTGATCTGAGTCTCTAGGTCACAGTAAGGACAGGACGCATGAACATAATACATGAAAGGTGACATTATCACAGTAGTGTAGCGGAAAAAAACAGGAGTAGCGAGTTGTCTGTCCTTAGTCTGTTTGTGGGGGTTTTCCCAAACCGCCACAGGATTAGTGTTTCAGTAGTTATTCACGAAAATGGCATTTTCCATAATGGCGGCCACAGTTCCTCCCATACAGTGTTTGTGTGTACGTTTTCTGAATCCTTGACCATCAAAACATATGACTAGAAATTGGATTGACAATGATAGGATTAGTGGTTCCGTAGTTATTCATGAAAATGGCATTTTCCGTAATGGCGGCCACAGTTCCCCCCATACAGTGTTTGTGTGTACGTTTTCAGATTCCTTGACCATGAAAACATATGACAAGCAATTGGATTCACAATGATAGGATTAGTGGTTCAGTAGTTATTGACGAAAATGGCATTTTCCGTAATTGCGGTTTAGCGCCACAGTTCCCCCCATACAGTGTTTGTGTGTACGTTTTCAGATTCCTTGACCGTGAAAACATATGACTAGCAATTGGATTCACAACAATTGGATTGGCAATGATAGGATTAGTGGTTTAGTAGTTATTCAGGAAAATGGCATTTTGCGTAATGGCGGTTTTCTTGTGGACGGTGATCCGGATCACCACCAAAATCTAATCATCTGTAGGATACCCCATTTCTGACAATGTGTGAAAATTTCATGAAAATCCGTCCATAACTTTTTGAGTTATCTTGCTAACAGACAAACAAACAGACAGACAAACAAAACAGACAAACAGACAAACAAACAAACAAACAGACAAACCAACGCCGATGATCACATAACCTCCCCCTTTGGCGGAGGTAAAGATGACACACTACTTAGCTTTGAAACACTTAAAGGGCAGTATCAGTTGGAATCATAAGACTTTTATCACTACTTGCAGATGAGACATTTTGTCAATAACAAGTTAAAATGTATAGCAAAATCATGCAAACCATAGCTAAACTTGTTTAAAAGGGCATAACTCAAATAAAGGCAAAGGCTTAATCTCAGGTCTATATAAAGGTCTTATAAACTTGAAAAGACACTCAACCCTGTATATTAAAACAAAATGGGAAACAGGTTCAGGTTCAGGTTACTTTATTTGTACCCGTAGGTACAGAAGGAGGAATAGAAATATCGAAAGAGGAATGGACATTAATATGGTCATATCAATGGAAATGCAGCAGTTCACAGAGTTGAAGGGAGTTTGGCTGGAAAAGTCTAATTAGATATTTCATCCCACCTTCCCAGAAGGCTCAGTACAAAGGTAACTCCCCAACTTGTTGGAGAAAATGTGGTTGTACAAATGCAAATCATTATCATATATTTTGGTTTTGCCATGCTATTCAAAATTATTGGAAGGGAATTCATAAAGCTATACAAGATATTTTTGGATGTCATCTACCTCTGGAAAGCAAAACTCATGCCAACAGAGTGGTCAAAGAGGGACAAATACTTATTATGTATTCTTCTGACTGCAAGCAGAAAGGCGATTACCAAAAAATGGCTTTCACAGCAGAGCCCATCTCTCGATATGTGGATGGACATAACAATGGACATTTATAAGCTGGAGAAAATAACTGCTTGGGTGAACTACAAAAAAGATTTTTTTATGACACGATGGGAAAAATGGACTAAATATGTAACGCCACCCAGGCCAGACTTTTATTTTGCAGAATTGGTATAGCAGGCTATTTGTCAGCATTTGTACAAATGTGCGTACACTAACAACCACTCCCCACATGCAGATGTTCATGTTGATTCCTCTTCCTTTTTTTCCCCTCTTTTGCCTTTTTCACCCTCTAACAAAGAAGGACTTTCAGATGTAATAATTAAATAAAATGAAGGTTTAAAAAAAAAGAAAGTGGGCTGCGCCCCATTTAGCCACGATGTGCAGTCATTCCTTGTGATTCTCAAGCTGTAGTTAGGCCTGTATTCGCCTTTGACGTCCCTCCCCAAGAACCCGAACCCGGACCGTAACTCTCAGGGGAGCTTTGCTCGGCCTGCAGTGTTGCTGATTGGCATTCGGTCCAGTGCCTGTCAGTCTGCAGTGGTCGCCGTTGAAGCTCCAGATCCCCTGGCCCACTGTGGCCAAGCTCCGGAGGAAACTGAGGCTCGCTCGTCGGTGTCACTCATCGACACAAGCGCCTCGTCATCACGTTCGGTACCTTCGTCTGTCACGCCGCGCCGCTCATCAACGGCGCCACCTGCTCACACACCTGTCAGTCATCAGCGGCGAGGGATATAAGCCGCCTCGCCCTGAGCTTCGGTCTGAAGCCGTAGACTTCATTCCCCTTCCATGGGCTTCTACCACATTCTCTTCAGCATCCTCGTCACCGGTAAGAAAATCACTTACCTCATCTCTCCAGTCTGCTCCCCTGTGCACAGGTGGATTCCTCGGCGGCGGACAATCCCGTCCCTCGTCTCTCCTCGCTGCTGCACCGAGCCCTGCAGGTGGCTGTCTCCCGGGCTTCCATCCTTGAAGCGCCAGTCATCTGTCCTAACAAGTAAGCTTCTCTCCCTCGCCTATTCTCCTCCTGTGTTGGTGTGTGCTCATCACCCTGTGTCTGATTTCTCCCATAGGGTTGCCGGCTGAACGGTCTCCTGCCTCTGGGTCCGAAGCAGACGCCACCACCAACACATTAACATTCCGCAGACACGCACCCAAACATCCCTGTTGTTAATAAACAGTTTGAACTACTCTGAGCCTGTGTGTGTGCGTCTCCTGAGCCGAACGTTATGTCAGTACGGCTTCAGCAGAGCGGCTCGGCAGACGGCGGGCTCGCACACCGGTTTACCATCCTCGAGGCTCGGGTGGATCAGATTGTTTATCAGCAACAGGTGGTTCTTAATCAATTATTAGAATTAACTAACCGATTGAACCGCTTGGACCCCCAACAGCCGTTCCTCCCGACTCGCCAGGGTGGCGCGGCTCCTGCTGTTCCAGCGGCCGTCCAGCCGGCTCCAGTGGCACCGGTTCGGCTCACACCGATTCCGACCCCCGCCCGCTTTAGCGGTAAGCTCGGCGGAGCGCGGGGGTTCATTATGCAGTGTGAGTCCGTGTTCCACCGTGTGCCCGGAGATTTTCCCTCGGATCACAGCCGAATTGGTTACATAGGGAATCTTCTGGAGGGGCGTGCGTTAACTTGGACCTACGCCGTAATGGCGAGGCCCATTTATGCCACCCTCACCTATGATCAATTTGTGAGGCGCTTTCTGGAGGTCTTTGACCATTCTCAAACCAAAACGGTCCAGGTCGATCGGCTTCTCGCTCTCCAGCAGGGAAGCCGGTCGGCAGCGGACCACTCGGTCGACTTCCGGGTAGCAGCGGAGGAATTGGGCTGGGAGGAACGCTCCCTCTGTGGCCTGTTCCTCCGCAGCCTCAATAGTGATCTGAGGGATGAACTGGCTGGTCGGGATATCCCTGGGACGCTAGCGGAGCTGACGTCCTTAGCGGTAAGTTTGGATAACAGGCTGCGCGAGCGCTCCTCGGGGCGGAAGTCTTCTTCTTCTCGCCCTCGTGGAGCCTCGCTGCACCTGTTCCAAGCTCGCCCCCTGGCGGCGCCGCCAGCATCGTGCCCCGAGGAGTCGGAGCCGATGGTGACGGGCTGGACTAAACTTTCCCCTGTGGAGAAACAACGCCGCTGTGAGTTGGGCCTCTGCATGTATTGCGGAGGCGACCAACACACCGTGGAGCGTTGTCCATGGAAAGCCAGTCGGTGGGGTCCGCGAGTCACTGTTGGAAGCCTCGCGGACGTCAATCGGTTAGGATCACTCACCCAATTGAAGCTGCCCATCCGTTTCTGCCATAACCCCACTGGGCACCTCACCCACGCACTGGTGGATTCGGGCGCAGAAGGCAGCTTCATTTCACAAAGCCTGGCAACCCGATTGGGCATCCGCTGCCAGGCACTCAACACTCCCATCTCCCTAGTCCACCTCTCCCGTGCCACCCTTGGGAGAGTGACACATCAAACTGTCCCCCTACCGGTCATCATCTCGGGAAACCACCGAGAGGAGATGACCTTTTACGTCCTTCCCAACTCTGTGTCGCCCGTCATCCTGGGGTATCCCTGGCTCCGCCTTCACAATCCGGTCCTGGATTGGAGATCAGCTGGGGTATCGGCATGGAGTACATTTTGCCTGGGCACCTGCCTCCAGTCCGCTGCCTGCTCGCCGTCCGCTCCTCCCCCCGCGACAGACGCTGCACCCCCGGACCTGTCCCTGGTGCCTCCGGAGTTTCACGACCTGGGTATGGTGTTCAGTAAAGCGAAAGCTATGTCTCTTCCCCCTCATCGGCCCTACGACTGTGCCATCAACCTCCGCCAGGGGGCGCCGTTACCTTCTGGTCGGCTCTACAGCCTGTCAGCGCCGGAGAAGGAGACGATGAACACATATCTGAAGGAGTCATTAAACGCCGGGATAATCCGCCCATCATCGTCACCCGTGGGGGCAGGGTTCTTCTTCGTGGGAAAAAAGGATGGGTCCCTCCGCCCTTGTATCGACTACCGGGCCCTCAATAATATCACGGAGAAGGACCGTTACACCCTGCCTCTCATGGACACTGCTTTCCACTCCCTCCAGGGGGCGACCTGGTTCACCAAGCTGGACCTACGCAGCGCTTACCACCTCGTCCGGATCCGGGAGGGAGATGAGTGGAAAACGGCCTTCCGTACCCCGAACGGCCACTTTGAATACCTGGTGATGCCGTTCGGGTTGACCAACGCTCCTGCAGTCTTCCAGCGCCTCATTAATGACGTCCTCCGGGACTTCATTGGCCTTTTCGTGTTCGTCTACCTGGACGATATTCTCATCTTCTCCAAGTCCAGGGATGAGCACCAGGTCCACGTGAGGCGGGTCCTCCAAAGGCTGCTGGAGAATTGTCTGTACGTAAAGGCAGAAAAGTGTGAATTTTACGCCAGGAGTACGTCCTTCCTGGGGTTCATCATCGCCCACGATAAGGTGCTCCCTGACCCAGAGAAGGTAAAGGCGGTGGTGGAATGGCCTACACCTGCATCCTGGAAGCAGGTGCAGCAATTTGTTGGCTTCGCCAATTTCTACCGCCGCTTTGTCCCCAACTTCAGTACCATCGTTGGACCACTGACCCGCCTCACGTCCCCGAAGGTCCCGTTCCGGTGGACCGAAGAGGTCGCTGCCGCCTTTGAGGCGCTGAAGGCGGAATTCTCCTCCTCCCGGGTCCTTCGCCAGGTCGACCCCGCGCTGCAGTGCATCGTCGAGGTAGACGCTTCGGACACGGGAGTGGGAGCAGTGCTGTCCCAGCGGTCACCGGACGATGGCGCCAAACGACCGTGCGCCTTCTTCTCCCGGCGCTTGTCCCCGGCGGAGAGGAACTACGATGTGGGGGACAGAGAGCTCTTGGCCATCAAGCTCGCCCTGCAAGAGTGGCGCCACTGGCTAGAGGGGGCGAACCTGCCGTTTGTGGTCCTTACGGACCACAAGAACTTGGAGTATTTACGATCTGCCAAGCGCCTGAACGCCCGCCAGGCGCGCTGGTCTCTGTTCTTCGCCAGGTTCCAATTTTCTATCACCTTCAGGCCTGGCTCTAAGAATGGCCTGCCTGACGCCCTCTCTAGGCAGTTCACTCCCGTGGAATCGGAGGAGACGCCCCACTCCATCCTGCCCAGGTCGTGCGTCGTGGGAGCCATCTCGTGGGATATCGAGGCAAAGATCCGGAGGGCACAGGAGGTGGAACCTGATCCTGGCGGCGGACCGGAGGGAAGACTGTTCGTCTCATCTGCGGTCCGAGGAGAGGTCATCCACTGGCTCCACACCTCCCGGCTCACCTGTCATCCCGGCACCTCCCGGATGATCAGCCTCCTCCAACGGTCTTTTTGGTGGCCAGGCCTGCGGAGGGATGCAGCCCGCTACGCCCGGGCTTGCCCAGTCTGTGCCACCAGCAAGTCAGGAAATGCCCCTCCAGCGGGTCTGCTCCAGCCTCTGCCCGTCCCCGGCAGGCCCTGGTCGCATATCGCACTGGATTTCGTCACCGGACTCCCCGTTTCCAGCTCCTTTAACACCATCCTGACCATCGTGGACCGTTTCTCCAAGGCGGCACACTTCGTCCCCCTGCGAGGTCTCCCTACCGCCCTGGAGACGGCGGGCCTCCTCATCCAACACGTGGTCAGGCTGCACGGGATTCCGGTGGACGTGGTCTCGGACCGGGGTCCCCAATTTTCATCCGAGGTTTGGAGGTCCTTTTGCAACGCCATCGGAGCCAAGGTGAGCCTCTCCTCCGGCCATCACCCCCAGTCTAACGGGCAGTGTGAGAGGACCAATCAGGAGCTGGAGGCTGCGCTCCGCTGTGTTGCAAGATCCAAGCCAACGTCATGGAGCAACCATCTCGCCTGGGTGGAGTACGCCCACAACACCGCCCGCTCTTCTGCAACGGGGATGTCCCCCTTCAAGGCGTCCCTGGGTTACGACCCCCCACTGCTTCCAGCGCAGGAGAGCAAAGTAACTGTCCCGTCAGTTAGGGCGCACGTGAGGCAGTTCCGCTCCACCTGGGCCGCCACGCGTCATGCGCTTTTACGCACAGCGGAGCGCAACAGGACCGTGGCGGACCGGCGTAGAAGACCTGCCCCGGCGTACAGAGTTGGGCAACTTGTCTACATTTCCACCCAGGACGTCACCCTAAAAGGCGAGAGGAGAAAGCTGGCACAGCGCTTCATGGGTCCCTTTCCCATCACCCGGATCATCAACCCGGTGGCTGTGCGCGTGGCTATTCCCCCCTCCCTCCGCATCCATCCCACTTTCCACGTGTCGAAGGTGAAGCTGGCAGTTACCGACCCCCTTTGCCCTCCTCCTGCAGCGCAACCTGCACCCCGGATGGTTGGTGGCCATCCGGCCTGGTCCGTCTCCTCCATCCTGGACTCCCGGCACCGGGGTCGTGGGTTGCAATACTTGGTGGACTGGGAGGGCTATGGGCCCGAGCATCGACAGTGGGTGCCCCCGTCGTTTGTGTTGGACCCATCGCTCATCGCGGACTTCCACCGAGCGCACCCGGATAAGCCATCGCCAGGAGGCGCTGCTAGAGGGGGGAGTACTGTCACGCCGCGCCGCTCATCAACGGCGCCACCTGCTCACACACCTGTCAGTCATCAGCGGCGAGGGATATAAGCCGCCTCGCCCTGAGCTTCGGTCTGAAGCCGTAGACTTCATTCCCCTTCCATGGGCTTCTACCACATTCTCTTCAGCATCCTCGTCACCGGTAAGAAAATCACTTACCTCATCTCTCCAGTCTGCTCCCCTGTGCACAGGTGGATTCCTCGGCGGCGGACAATCCCGTCCCTCGTCTCTCCTCACTGCTGCACCGAGCCCTGCAGGTGGCTGTCTCCCGGGCTTCCATCCTTGAAGCGCCAGTCATCTGTCCTAACAAGTAAGCTTCTCTCCCTCGCCTATTCTCCTCCTGTGTTGGTGTGTGCTCATCACCCTGTGTCTGATTTCTCCCATAGGGTTGCCGGCTGAACGGTCTCCTGCCTCTGGGTCCGAAGCAGACGCCACCACCAACACATTAACATTCCGCAGACACGCACCCAAACATCCCTGTTGTTAATAAACAGTTTGAACTACTCTGAGCCTGTGTGTGTGCGTCTCCTGAGCCGAACGTTATGTCATCGTCCAAGGTATCTCGAGTGCTGGCACTGAGACCCTCCTGTGTCAAACCTGAGTGAGGCTGGTCCTGCTTGACCGCCGTGGTGCAAGAAAAATCCTTCCCCCCACACCGTGCCGTCCGCTGCCACTGGAACCAGATGGTTCCGCCGGCCACAACCAGTCCACTGCTTCCCAGCGTCGTCTCTAATGGCAAACCCCAGTCCATAAAACAGGTCACAGCCTATAATGTTGTCGCCTCGGTGTTGTGTAGTTATTTATAGTATTCATGTTCTATGCTTTTATTTGTGAGGCTTGGTATGGTGGCTCTGGCTTCCGGCCCCGCCACCACACTTGCCTATAAAAGGGCAGCAGGCAGGAAGGGCAGTCTCTTTGCCATCCCTTCTGCCTGGTGGTTGTGTGTGGTGTACCTGTCCTGTGGTGTACCTGTGTACCTGTTAATAAACGTGTGTTCAGTTCTACACCTGGCCTCGTCCTTTGGCTCCATATCTGGACATAACATTTGGCAACAAAGATGAAAGGAGGATTAAAGTGGAGAAAAGGTATGGAAGCGTGTGCTTCTTCAATTTGGCTGTTTTTGGAGCTCCTGGGTGGGCCACCTGTTCCCTGGCCAAGATGGTGCGCTGCCTTCCTGGCTTACATGGTGGAGCTGAACTCGGGGAGAATGGACAGGCTGAGGGTAAGCACGTTGTTGGTGCACAAATTGAGAACTGGAGGCCAGCGGATACTGAGCACCCGTGGCGGCTCGGACAGCTTCGAGGATGTGCCCGAGCTGATGGTGTGCAATTTTTGCGCCCTGGATGATGTCACCGTCCAGAGGAGCGAGTTTCGACAGCGGTGCCAACAGCTGGAGTTTCCCATTACCACACAAGTAGTGGACCCCGACAGTGATGGGAGCGTGGAGGACGATGCCAGAGATGCCAACGCCGTGGAATTGAGGTCTGCCCTGGGGAAGTCCACGTGTATGGGCTGGGGGTCCGTGAAGCACCGTTTCAAGGCTAGAGATGGTCCGGCAAGAGCGAGACACTGCAGCAGGTGTGTTCGCTGGAACCATTATGCCAGAGCCCAAGTCGCCCTGGACGAGGATACTGGGCAGCACGGCGGGACACCTGCGACGACGAGCGACATCGAGGGGCTGGCTCCAATTGTTCCTGGAGCTCGGCTAAAGTGGGCCGGTGAACATGGGGCCACAATGGCGACAGCTGCAGCGAAATTACAAGAGGTCAGGGCCAGACCGTTAGGCACAGAGGGACCTCTTGCCAAGCAGAAACACTGCGAGCTGAACAAAACCCCTCTGGGAGTCGCAGACTGGATTCGGGCTCGGGAGGAGGGGCGACCACGGCGGGTACGGGCCAAACGGCAGGGGGAGGAGCACCAGGGACAGCTGTGCGTCGTGGCCAGATGGGAGGACGCTTATCTCCAACTGTCAGACGGTTCGTGGGGGCACCTGAGCGAGCTGCGGCGTGTCCGGGAGGAAATTGTTTGACGTGGGCCTGGACGAGGGATCCAGTGGTGAGCATCCAGTGGTGAGGAAGAGGAGGCACACCGGTGCTGAGGCAACCTGCTGCAGCCCAAGAAACAGGCTGCCTCCAGGGGCGGACTGATGAAAGGATGGTCCAGGGGGCCCATGGACTTGTTTTCTCCAGCCATATGTATATAGGTTGATTTTATGCATGTGTTCAGAGTAATTTGTTGTTTGTATGTATTTCTGGGGATTATTTTGTGTATTTTGTTTTAGTTTGAGGAACACAGCAGTAATTTTGGTTATAATTGGACTTTCATTTAGTTTAAGCGGCAGAATAATCTGCTTTGCCGTGTTGGGTGGGACAGCAGTCCACCTGTTCCGCCTAGTTTAGTTGTTTTAGTATGAATGTGTTAAGCCACTTATGTTTTATTGTTTTGTGATCTTGGCGAGTAATTTGGGTCCTAAAATGGGGTGGGTCTGAAGTGTGTGTGTTTTGGACTTTTGTGTGTGTGTGTGTGGGGGGGGGTTGTATAGTTATTTATAGTATTTATGTTCTATGCTTTTATTTGTGAGGCTTGGTATGGTGGCTCTGGCTTCCGGCTCCACCACCACACGTGCCTATAAAAGGGCAGCAGGCAGGAGGGGCGGTCTCTTTGCCATCCCTTCTGCCTGGCAGTTGCGTGTGGTGTACCTGTGCCAACCTGTTAATAAACGTGTGTTCGGTTTTACACCTGGCCTCATCCTTTGGCTCCACATCCAGACATAACACTCGGGCCATCACGTGGAACGTGCAGTTAGTCATCACTGCCGACTTGTACCGAGCCGTCAGCTCCAGCGTTCCAATTGTGCACAGTCTGCTACCTCCATAACCTTAGAGCGGTGCTGGGTCATCTCTTATTCTGTAGTAGGGGAAAAATTTCCTCAGCGTGGCCCAATTCACTAATGATCTCTCCGCTCCTGTGTCAGTGAGCAGTGGCACCTCCTCATCATCCAACGTCACCATACAGTACTTGAACCCATTGGTACCCGGGTACACCGCATGGACAATTATCGGGGCGGGTGCAGTTGTTATTCTCTGTGGGCTCTACAGCTTGGACACACTACACACCCTGGCAAAATGGTTCAAGCGTCTACACATGCCACAGCGCTTCCCTCTAGCCGGGCATTCCCTAGCCTTGTATTGGTGCTTCATGCACCCACAGCCCATACACACAGGCTTTTTCAGGGCAGACCTCAGGTTGATGGCATAGTATCCTCACTGTCGTCGGCTGCGCTACCCTCGCTGTCAGGGTCAGCTACTAAAGCTGCGGCGGCAGGTCCCAGCTGTCGTTGCGATTGGTGCCACTTTAGCTCTGAAGCTAGCTTGTCCACGGTCTCCACCTCGAGAGCTAGCTTGACAGCCTCGGCTAACGGCGCTGAAAGCAGCCTAGCTTGCAAAGCATTGCTGGTTGCGTGTTCCGCCAGCTGATCATGTACCATTCTCTCTTCAAATGTCCCGAAACAACACTCACTAGCCAGTTGCTGTAGGTTGGCGACAAACTGGTGGACAGGGTCACCCACTCGCTAGTGTCATTGTTGGAACTGAATCCTCCGTTATCCGGGGTGTGAAAATGGCGCGCCAGCAACTTGACCACATCCTCATACGAGTCGGTATCCCCGAGTGTACGCAGGATGCGCTGGCCTTCGAACCCCAAATTATGCACCAGAAGCACACGTGCCCTCCATCTATCTAGCTCACCCAGGTCGAGCGCCGCAATGTAGTTTTGAAAGGTGACAAACTATCTTGGCCAAAGCACAGGTGGCTCACCCGGGAGCTCCAGGAAGGGCTGAAGCGGTGAAACACATGCCTCCATTTTTTATTCTCGTTGCTAAAATGTTATGTCTGGAAATACCTTGTAATGACGAGGCACGGTCGAACCTAGCTTTATTGCAGGGGTTGGCAACACACAGGATACAGCCACCAGGCAGGAGCATCGGCAAAGAGGCCGAACTCAGATGCCTGCTGCTATTTATAGGGGCGGTGTAGTGGTGGAAACAGAAGTGGGTGCCACTACACTGCACTTCATAAATAAGAGTATCTGAACAACACTGAACTATACAACAGGGTGTGCCAGTCTATTTGTCTCAAATATTCGCTCGGGGGAAGGGGAAGCAGCAGGACTGAGCAGTAGTACTGAGAAGCAGGATTAAATACTACCTGTTCAAGAGGTAACAGAACTTCAATTCTTCACCTGTGGCTAGTTCCGGACTTTTGGAGGTGATTTGGCTGACACTTGGCAGTGGATTGGTGGCTTAGGGGAAGATTCTGGTGGATTTAAAATTGGGCCTTTCTGCCTTAAAAGCAGCCATTACTACTAGGCCTCACAGGCAACCACTAACAACAGGCTCCACAGGCAGCCACCATCACCAGGCCAGCAGCCACGACCATCAGGCTCCACAGGCAGCCACCACCACCAGGCTTCACAGGCAGTTACCACCACCAGGCCCTGCAGCCACCTCCATCAGGCTTCAGGCCTGGCACCAGGCCTTACATGCATTCCTGTTGTTGTTGCTGCTTGAATTTTTCATCAACACTGAAATAGTCTTGGAAACAGACTCTTGTCTCCTTGTCCACTCCAAATTATTGCAAAACTGCAGCAAAATGCCACCTAAGCCAAAAGCAGAGGCCAAATCTGAGGAGGAATATGTGTCCCTCGCACAGGTAAATGACTTACTGCAACAGCAAAAAGAACTGTTTTCTGCATTGTTAAACAAACAACAGGAAACTTTCAAAAGCCTCATCAAAGTGATCATGGACTCAGCTAATGCAAGAGTGGACACGATGACGAGAGAGTTGCAGGACATTAAAACCAGTCTACAGTTCACTCAAAAAGACGTAGATGACATAAAAGCCGATTTGTCTAAACAAGCAGACCGCAACAATGTGCTGCAATCAGATGTTTCTAAAGTGTGTGACAGTCTGTTGACTATCACTGACAAATCTGAATATCTGGAAGGACAATCCCGGAGAAATAATTTAGTCTTTGATGGTGTTTTGGAGGCACCAGGAGAAACCTTGGCCGACACGGAGGAGAAGATTAAAAAGATTCTTATGGAGAACCTACAGTTACCACCAGGGATTGAGATGGAGAGAGCCCACCGCACCAGGAAACCTGGAGGAGAAAGACCGAGGCCCATTGTGGTCAAGTTCCTGCGGCACAAGGACAGGATGACCATTCTTCAAAGAGCCAAGTCCCTCAAAGGAACAAAAATCTTCATCAATGAGGACTTCACTGATTTGGTAAGAAGGAAGAGAAATGAATTAATGCCAGAGCTGAAAGCTGCAAGAGCACGGGGGGACATAGCCTACTTAAGGTAGGACAGACTCATTATTCACCCATGCCATCCCCGTAACAGTACACCAAAATCATTCATTCATCTTCTTCCGCTTAGTCCTTTTCGGGTCGCGGGGGGGCTGGAGCCTATCCCAGCATTTTTGGGCGAGAGGCAGGGTACACCCTGGACAGATCGCCAGTCCATCGCAGGGCCAACACAGAGAGACAGACAACCATTCACTCTCACAGTCATACCTAAGGACAATTTAGAATCCCCAGTTTTGATGCCAATTAGCCTAACTTGCATGTTTTTGGCATGTGGGAGGAAACCGGAGAAATCCCGGAGCAAACCCACGCAGACACGGGGAGAACATGCAGACTCCACACAGATCACTGTTGGTTGGGGGCTGGGATTGATCCCAGGATCCCCCGGCCAAGGGTGAGTTGCTGTGCTGCCGCAGTGCTAACCACTCCTCCACCGTGCCGCACCAAAATCAATGGAGCCAAAAATCAACCAAAAATGATTGACATTTCATTATCAACTCAGAGAAATAAACTGTGCATTTGTTTCCATTGACTGGATTAATTAACATGCAAACTTTTATAGGAAACAACCTCATTTTTAAAGGGTACGAATATACTGAGCATAAGCCACACGGTGTTGAATATGAAACCGATCCTGAAAATCACTTTTTCAACAGTATAAAACATCAGTGTAAATACTTTAGCTCAGAGCAACTAAAAAATACAATTTCTGACCAATCATTGTCAATAATACACTTTAATAGTAGAAGTCTCAACATGAATTTTTCCAAAATCCAGGACAGTTTGTTGCAATGTAACACAAATTTTTCTGCTGTCGCAATTTCTGAGACTTGGCTAAAAAATGACCAACTTCATACAGTACAAATGAGAGGCGATGATTTATATACCACAAGCAGGTCAAAAAAAGGGGTGGTGGTGTTGCTTTATATATCAGGTCCTGCTACCAAAGCCAAGTTGTAGATAATATGTCTTTTGAAACTGAAAACATCATGGAGTGTGTAACTGTGGAATTAATTACAACTACGAAAAACATCATAATAAGTTGCATTTATAGAGCACCGGGTACTGATCTTGACATTTTCAAAGAAAAATTGTCTGAGCTTTTCAGCGCAGTAGGTAATAAGAAGCTGGTATTTATTTGTGGAGACTTCAATATTGACTTATTAAATCCAAATGACCATATCCAAATAAGTGAATTCATAAATTTCATGTTTTGTATGGGTTTCTACCCTTCAATAACATACCCCACTAGAAAAACAACACATTGAGCAATGCTTATTGATAACATTTTCACAAATGTCACTGAGGGGAATGTAACTGCTGGTCTTATTATCAATGATGTGACAGACCATCTGCCTGTTTTTGTTTCTTCACACACTGGTGTAACACATAACATTGAAATAGATAAGGTTTTTAAACGACTTGTAACAGAAATCGCAATCAACAATCTTCGAAATGATCTAAAAATACAAGATTGGAGTGGTGTTTATGTTGACGACATTGATACAGCATATGGAGAATTTGTCTCTATTTTATCACAACTATATAATAAACACTGCCCTCTAGTGGTAAAGGAAACTAAAGTTAAATACAGAGATGAGCCTTGGATCACCAAGGGCCTGCAAAATGCTTGTAAAAAGAAAAACTTGTTATACAAAACGTTTCTGAAATTAAGAACTGTGGAAGCAGAAAAGAAATACAAGACTTATAAAAATAAACTCATTAGTATTTTAAGATCGAGTAAAAAAACATATTACAGTAAATTATTGGAAAATAACAAAACTAATACATGTAATATATGGAAGGTGTTAAATAATATAACAAAGAGAGGAAAACTAAATTCCAACCACATCTCT
The DNA here is from genome assembly GCA_020510985.1 of Pholidichthys leucotaenia. Taxonomy (NCBI): domain Eukaryota; kingdom Metazoa; phylum Chordata; class Actinopteri; order Cichliformes; family Pholidichthyidae; genus Pholidichthys; species Pholidichthys leucotaenia. The sequence goes on from CM035836.1 coordinate 158,488,531, forward strand.
TAAATTCAGATAATGGAATAATCAATGAAAATAGCTTGATCTCCAACACATTTAATGAATATTTTGTTAATATAGGAAAAAAGATCGCCAACTCCACTGTATTATCAGCAAATACAAGTGGCGCTGACAATGTTGTCAACATAAATGCTTACTCAATGTTTATGAAAGAAACAGATGAAAAAGAAATTCCTGACATTGTTAACAAATTCAAAGACAAAAAATCAACTGATTGTAATGATTTCAGTATGTTCTTGGTTAAATGTATTAGTGATTGTATTGTTAAACACTTCATTTTCATATGCAACATGTCACTTACTGCTGGTAAATTTCCAAAGAAAATGAAAATAGCATTCCTCTGTATAAGACTGGTGACAAACACTCATTGTGAAACTACAGACACATCTCCTTGTTACCTCAGTTCTCCAAAATACTGGAAAAAACAAGATAAGATAAGATAAGATAAGATAAGCCTTTATTAGTCCCACAATGGGGAAATTCCAGGATTGCAACAGCACAGGGATAGCAACACTCAGAGCAATAATTAAGAAGATACGAAAAATAAAAATAAGAGCAGTGAATATACATACGTACACATAAATATATAAATATATATACAAAGTGCGGAGCATTGTAGCAAGATGGAATAAACAGCATAACCGTCTACTTAGTTATCCTACATAGTATGAATATGTACCCATACATATTGTCACCCTCCGTAGCGACTGATATTGTCCTAGTTGTATACTGGAGAGGACCATTTGTGTAAGTCTGTTGCGTCCTTTGCATTCAATACTATTAGGTCGTCACGTTTTTTGCTATCTCTGCGAGCAGCCCTGCTTAGGTTATACAGTCTGACAGCCGTAGGTAGGAAGGACCTGCGAAACCTCTCGGTTGCACACCTAGGATGATATAGTCTACTGCTAAATGAGCTCCTCAGTGCGTTCAGTATGTCCTGCATAGGATGGGACTCAAACTCCAGCAGAGATGACAGTTTAGCCACCATCCTTCTCTCTCCCATCTCCTCCACTGGGTCAAGTCGTTGCCCCAGGACAGATCTAGCTTTCTTGATCAGTTTGTTCAGTCTCTTCCTATCAGCTGCTGTAATACCGTTGCCCCCAGCAGACCACTCCAAAAGTGATGGCTGATGCCACCACCGTGTCGTAGAATGTCTTCAGCAGCGCCCCTTGTACACCAAAAGACCTGAGCCTCCTCAGTAGGAACAGCCTGTGCTGTCCCTTCTTGTAGAGTGCGTCGGTATTGTGTGACCAGTCTAGTTTATTGTTCAGATGAACACCAAGGGACTTGTAGGATGTCACCATCTCAATGTCCGTTCCCTGTATGTTTACTGGTGCTGTGAGGTGTTGTCCTTGCCTGCGGCAGTCCACCACCAGCTCCTTAGTTTTCCTCGCGTTGATCTGGAGACAATTCTGATGGCACCAGTCCACGAAGTCCTGGATAAGTCCTCTGTACTCAGCTTCATCTCCGTTGGAGATGAGGCAGATGATCGCAGAGTCGTCAGAGAACTTCTGTAGATGGCAGTGTGTTGTGCTGTGTGAGAAGTCCGCAGTATAAAGGGTGAACAGGAAGGGAGCCAAAACCGTTCCCTGGGGGGCCCCCGTGCTACCGATGATCGTGTTGGACACACAATCTCGGGTTCTCACAAACTGTGGCCAGTTAGTGAGGTAGTCCAGGATCCATGATGACAGGTGCTGTCCACCCCTGTGCACAGCAGCTTGTCCTTCAGGATCATTGGTTGGATGGTGTTGAAAGCACTGGAGAAGTCAAAGAACATGATCCTCACCGCATTCCCGGGCTTCTCCAGGTGGGACAGAGAACAGTGAAGGAGGAAGATCACTGCATCCTCCACCCCAATGCCATGCTGGTAGGCGAACTGGAGTGGATCCATCGCTGGTCCCACCAGGGGGCGGAGGTGAGCAAGGAGCAGTCTCTCCAGGGTCTTCATCATGTGAGACGTCAGGGCCACTGGTCTGTAGCTCTTTAGATCTTTGGGGTGGGAAGTCTTTGGTACAGGTACCAAACAAGATGTTTTCAACAACTGTGGTACCCTCCCCAGCTTCAGGTTCAGGTTGAAGATGTGCTCCACAACCCCACACAGCTGGTCTGCACAGGACTTGAGGAGCTTCGCGCTGATGCTGTCCGGTCCCGAGGCCTTCCTCGCCTTGATCTTCCTCAGCTCCGTCCTCACCTGGGTCTTAGTGAGGGTCAGGTTGGGGGGCTGTGTGCTAGGAGTGGGGGGATGTTGGTGGAGTGGGGTGTGGACAGTAGGTCTCAATGACTTTAGAGGCAGCAGTGGTTGTTGTGCAGTCGGGGGGGAGGGCGGTTGGTCAAACCTATTAAAAAACAGGTTCAGATTGTTCGCCCACTCCCTGCCCCCCTTGGCCTGGGGGGAGGTATTCTGGAGCCCAGAGATGGTTTTAAGGTTTCTCCAGACCCTGCCAATGTCGCTCTGTTACAGCTTGTCCTCCATCTTCTTCCTGAAGCTGTCCTTGCCTTCTCCGATCTTCCTCCTCAGCTCCCTCTGTACGGACTTCAGCATCTCCCTGTTCCCCGACCTGAAGATCCTCTTCTTCTCTCTCAGAAGTGTTTTTATCTCAGGGTTGATCCAGGGTTTGTTGTTTGAGCAACACTGTATGGTCTTGGTGGGTACAGCGTTGTCCACACAGGAGCTGATGTAGTCCGTGATGGTGTGAGTGAGGCCATCGATGTCCTCACCATGTGGATCACAGAGCTGCTCCCAGGCAGTGGTTTCAAGACAGTCCTTTAGAGCGTCCATTGCCTCCTCAGACCATAACTTCACTGTGCGCATGACCAGAGGTTGTCTGTGTACTAGGGTTTTGTACACTGGCAGGAGATGAACCAAGTTGTGATCCGATCTCCCGAGTGGGGGGAGTGGTGATGAGGTGTATGCCTCCTTAGTATTTGCATAGAATAAGTCCAGTGTTTTATTGTCTCTAGTGTGGCATGTGACATACTGGGTGAGCGTGGGAAGAATGGAGGACAGTGAAATATGGTTGAAATCACCTGAGATGAGGAGAAGAGCATCTGGGTGTTCTGTCTGCAGACTGCCAGTTACTGAGTGGATGACGTCACGCGCTGTCCCAGAGTTCGCCGTCGGATTTGCATAAATAACAATGCAGATCACGTGTGAGTATTCCCTCGGGAGATAGGTAGGCCGCATGCTAACAGCTAGAAACTCGATGTCTTTGCTACAGACGAAAAGACGTAACAAACTAATAGTTTTTTGAATGCAAAAGATGCAATAGACTTACACAATGGTCCCCCTCCAGCATACAACTAGGAAAATACCGGTCGCTATGGAGAGTGAGAATATGTATGGGCACATATTCATACCATGTAGGATAACTAAGTAGACGGTTGTGCTGTTTCATCCCATCTAGCAACAATGCTCTGCACTGTGTGTGTTTATGTATTTACATATTTATTCCATCTAGCTACAATGCTCCGCACTGGGTGTGTTTATGTTTATATATCTATATATTTATTCCATCTAGCTACAATGCTCCGCACTGTGTGTTTATATATCTACATATTATTCCATCTAGCTACATTGCTCCGCACTGTGTGTTTACATATTCATATATTTATTCCATCCAGCTACAATGCTCTGCACTGTGTGTCTGTGTGTGTATATACAGTATATATTTTATAGTAATATGTACATATGTATATTAGCTGCTCTTGCTTGCTTGTTTTTTTTTTTCTTGCCTTCTGATTGTTGCTCTGAGTGTTGCTATCCCTGTGCTGTTGCAATCCTGGAATTTCCCCATTGTGGGACTAATAAAGGCTTATCTTATCTTATCTTACAGTGCTGTTCCTTAACAGTGATATGCCCTGGTCTGCACCAGTTGTTATTGACATACATTATCACTGCCCTGCCTCTTGCCTTCCCACTGTCTGGTGTCCGGTCTGCCCGTATTGCGTGGAAACCCTCCAGTTCGATGTTAGCATCTGTTGCTAGTTCTGTTAGCCATGTCTCGGTAAACAGCAACAGGCTACTCTCTCTGTACACGCTCTCGTAGCGGGAGATAGCCGCTAGCTCATCAGTTTTATTGAGTAGCGATCAAACATTCCCCATAATGACAGATGGGAGGACGGGTCTGTACCTTATATTCCTCGCCCGCCGTCTTACTCCAGCTCGACATCCACGCCATTTCCGTCTTATTTCACCCGGTATGTCGAGTTTTTGCGTTAGCATCATGGGCCGGTTAAGTGCTAACAGCTGGTCTCTATTGTACTGCCTCCTGCAAGAAACAGTGGCTCCGTCCGCTGGCACAGGAGACATTTGGGCGATCTACGTGTTTGGATCTACATGTTTGGATGGAGTAAAGGTGTCGCTGGATCAGAAAGATTAGCAAGAGAGCCAGATAGTAAATAGAAATAGGCAGAAATTGATCCGCTGTTGCAAAAAGGCAGCTTACTCGTGTGGCGCCGGAAGTAGAAGAATATTTGTTAAGAGACTAAATGATTTCATTGATAAGCACAATATACTCTGTGAACAACAGTATGGATTCAGGAAGAACTGGACCACCTCACTGGCACTCATGAACTTTGTTGAACAGATTACAGATGCAACAGATAGAAGAGAATACACAGTTCGAATATTTCTGGACTTACAAAAGGCATTTGATACAGTTGACCATAAATTACTCCTCAGTAAATTACATAAGTATGGCATCAGAGGAATTGCTTTTGACTGGTTACACAGCTATTTAGAAGACAGATATCAATATGTTCATGTGAATAATACAGACTCTGAGTTGCTGAAGATGACGTGTGGGGTACCACAGGATTCTGTGCTTGGTCCATTGCTGTTTATTTTGTATATTAATGATTTATATTCTGTGTCTAAATTGCTCAAGTGTATTTTATTTGCAGATGACACAACTTTTTTTTGTAGTGGAGAAAATCTTAAGCAGCTTCTGGATTCAGTAGAAAATGAACTTAAACAAATCAATCAATGGTTCCCTGACAATAAATTATCTATTGACCTTGGAAAAACAAAATGTATAATATTTGGAAACCGGAAATTATATAATCACAGAAAAATTAAAATAAACAATGTTGAAATTGACACAGTTTTCGAAACCAAGTTCCTAGGGGTCATTGTTGATAACAAACTAAACTGGAAATCACACATAAATTATGTCAAAACTAAAATGTCTAAATCCATTGCCATACTGTATAAAGTTAAGGATCTCCTGTGTCAGAAATCTCTTTGCATTTTATATAATTCACTGATAGTTCCTTTTATGATATACTGTGTGGAGATCTGGGGAAACACATATAAAACAAACACAAACTTAATCTTTTTACTGCAGAAAAAAGCCATACGCATTGTATCAAAGAAACCTTACCGTGAACCAACACATCCAATATTCATTCAATTACATACTCTTAAATTTAGATATCTGGTAGATTATAATGTCATTCAAATCATGTACAAAGCAAATAATAACCAATTACCTGTAAATATTCAGAGACTGTTCAAAAAAAGGGAAAGCAAATATGAGCTAAGAGGTACTGTAACTCTGTTTATAATAAGCCAAAGGTTAGAACAAATACACAGTATCATTGCATGTCTGTCAATGGAGTTAAACTGTGGAACTGTTGCTCTGAAAATATTAAAACATGTTCAACTCTGAAGCAATTCAAAAAATTGTACAAAGATGAGAAAATCTCCCAGTATCTCACTGTAAATGCTGGGAGATAAATTTGTAATAACTTAAAGGTTTTTTTTTTTCTTCTTTTTTTTTGTCTACTTGTTCTATTTGATTTTCTTTGTTGATTTTGGGTAAGACTTAAATTTTTATGTTATTGATTTTAAAATTGTAATGGGGTAGGCACTATATAAGCACTAGCTTCAGCCTACACCCTTTCGGTTGTTCTTTTGTGTGTTCTTATTGTATTGTATATGTTTATTATTATTATTATTATTATTATTATTATTATTATTATTATTATTATTACCGAATAAAATAAAATAAATTCAATTCAATTCAAAATATTGATTTAACTTAATATAGTTGCTTAATATAGTTGCTCTTCCAGATCTTCCTTGAAACTGTAATAATAATGTTAAAAATAATCATGTAGTGATCACTTGTCAGAAGAGGTTCAGTGACTATCAGGTTAGCGATCAGGGCTTCATTGGAGGATAATACCAAGTCTAGGATGTTGTTATTCCTTGTTGGCTTTCTCACATGCTGGGATAAGAAGCAATTGTACTAACTCTACAAAGATGGCTTCCCTTTGGTTAGAATGCACTGTTTCCCAATCAACTGAGCTGTAGTTGAAATCGCCATAGGTGATTTTTTTCTTCTCTTCTTTCCCAACAAACTCTTTTAATCAGAGTATGTAGTGCAAGTTCTGTTATGGCCGAGCGCTATTATTGTCCGCGCTCGGGCCACGCACCATTCCTGTCAGGCTTTGACAGTGGTGTTGTTATTCTGTCTCCCCGGGCTCTTATTGTGACAGCGCTCGGGGAGTTTCCCCCCTGTCAAGGTCTGAACAGCTGTGCTGCATTTGCGGTCGTTAGCGTCTGGCTTTAAAAGCCGGCGCCAGTGGCTGCATCATGCGGCAGTCTCGTCAAGTGCTCGTCTATGACAGTCAACACTTCCTTCCCATTTGTAAGTGTGTTTATCACTTGTGATTATCGTTTGTATTCTGTTACCCTTTCCTTATCTGACGCTGAGCGAGCGTTCCTCGCCTCAGCTGTCAATTGTCGTCCTGTACGTTATTGGGTAGTCTTGCTGTTTAGCCCATGTGGCTGGTTATCTTGTCCTTCCCTTTCCTTAATTGTTAATAAACACCTGTGCACTTCACTGGACTGTGGCGTCTTATGCTGGCTCGTGAGGGCCAGACCTGACCATAGACTGCCGCCAGAAGGAGACGCTGTTCTCGGTGAAGTCGCATTCAGGAGAACTTTGCTCTTTCCTGTCTGGGTACGGTGTACTGGAATTATGCCGTCGCGGAGGGGTCGCACTCGGGGTCCCAGCCACAAGCTGACCGAGGCGCTGGATGAAGTTGATGAAATCCTCATCGCCTTCTCCCTCCTCGACTTTCATCCCGACGTACTCTGGTACCTGGACTGCGCTGAGGATGTGTTCAACCAACTTCCTCCCCGCTACGACAACCACCCAGAAGTCGACGCGAGGAGACTTGACATCTCCGCCCAACGCGAGATACTCCGGATGTACGAGGAAGAGGATGACCTGAGGCGGAGGAGACGGCATCCCCGCTGCCCACTTTGGGATCCCGATCCCTTCCTCGATCCAGGCCAGGAGTTCGTACCACCCAAGGCCCGTCGAAGACGTCGGCGCCGCGGCCAGAGACAACCGCAGCAAGAATCCCGTCCAGATCCTGCTCCGGGTCACTGGAATGACCCCATTAACCAGACAGCTGTCTCTTCAGCGTCTCGCCAGAAGGGAATCCCCGCAGCCTCTCTCCCCAGGCCATTTTTCCCCACTGTGTCATCAGCGTGCCATGCCCGGCCCGTCTCGGCTGCTGCCCCCTCCTCCCCGACGCCTTCTCCAGCTGCTGGGTGTATGAGGAGTTCTGCTCCGGCGAGCCCCGTGCCGAGTCCATCACATACGGCTCCCCCTCGTCCCTCCAGGGAGCCCTCTGCCACCATCCGGCGGGAAGAAGAAGGAGCAACGTTTCCTACAGCAGGCACCATCCTTCCTCCGGGAGACAGGCAAGTACAAGGTCACTCTTTTTCTCCTAATAGTGATTTGTCTTGTCTGACTCCTGGGGGTGAGGTTCAGGGTTCGCAGCCCCCCGAGCCTCCACCACCTGCTGAGGTAATAACTAAACCCGCTGCCTCTGTGTCTCCCTCCGCGGAGCGTCCCTCGACGTCAGTCAAACGTCATCGGATGAGGAGGGGGCCTGCGGCCCTGGAGCATGTGATTCCAGTCCCGCAGCCACGCCAAGGACAGAGGAGGAGAGCGGACTGCTGTATGGAGCCTGCGCCGATGACGAAGCGGCCCCGGGTCTCCACGGATGATCAGTCCGATCCTGCGGGCCAGGGGCCCCCTGCCACCACGCCATACGGGTTGCCAGCGTGGACGATGGCGCCGGAGGGTCCCCAGGCTGCAGAAGCCATCTTGCTGGCTGCGGAGCCCAATGCAGCTGAATGGGAACCAGAAGACGATCTCCTCCCGTCTGAGCCCGGATCGTCGAAGTCCTGGACGGCGTCCGAACTCGAGATCAGGCAAGTGCTCAGTGTTGACTTTGTCTTTTCTATAATTGAGCATTTTTGCCTGTCTCTTGGCGGGGCAAGCCGGGTGCAGCCGTCCACTGCATCTGAGCTTGTCTCGCCGGGTTCTGGCGCTGCCGGAGATCCTGATCCCGTTTTTTTTTCTTCTGAGCCCTCCCCCAAGATCGCCGGTGCAGAGCAGACGCCAATCACTGTGCCAGAGGTTCCGGGTTCGGAGTTGGAGGTCGGTACTGGTGCGGCCCTGATCCAATCGGGGTCCAACACGGGTGCAGCGTCGGCTCAGTCAGAGTTCGTCACCGGAGTGGTTCAGACCCAATCGGGGTCCGACGCGGGTGCAGCGTCGGCTCAGTCAGAGTTCGTCACCGAAGTGGTTCTGACCCAATCGGGGTCCGATGCTGGTGCAGCATCGGCTCAGTCAAAGTTCGTCACCGAAGTGGTTCTGACTCAACCGGGGTCCGACGCGGGTGCAGCCTCTGCTCAGTCAGAGTTCGTCACCGGAGTGGTTCTGACCCAATTGGGATCCGACTTGGAGGCAGCCGTGACCCAATCGGGGCCCATCGCGGGTGCAGCGTCGGCCCAGCTCGAGCTCATCACCGGAGGGGTTCTGGCCCAATCCGGGTCCACCGTGGGTGCAGCGTGGGCCCAGTCGGAATTCTTTACTGGATTAGTTCCGGCCCAATTAACGCCTGTTTGTGTGGGATCTGGAGATGGAGCTGCAGTCCCGCTGCTGATGAACGCCGGACTGATTCCTTATCCTTGCCCCATTCCTTCTTTCCCCGCACCGGGAACCGCGGGGATTAACCGTAGTTGGCCCGGTTCTCCCTTGCTTCCCCTCTCCGTGGGGAGACCGCCACCGAGCTCTCTCCAGTGGTCCTGTTGGCAGGTTGATGCGGGTCGACCGCCTGGAAGCCTGTTTTTCCCGTTTGGCGTCCTGGGCCGGCCCCCTGATAAACAGATCTGTATATTTGGCACCCTGGTCCGGTCGCCGGAGGCACGGTCATCCCCGGCCTGGGATTCAGGTAGGCCGCCAGAACATGCCCCGCCACCCCTGTTAGCGGCTTGGATGCTGGGTGCTGGGAGGCCCCCTGAACTGTATATTATGCCTATCATCCTGGTGTGTTTTTTTTCTTCCTCTTCCTCTGCCCCTCAGTAGTTCCTGTGATCCTGAGTTTTTTTTTTTAAGATGGAAATACTCCACATACAGGATCTAATGGTGCGCTCTGATGTGTGACTTGGCCACTTGATTTTTTTTTTCTCCCCCATTCAGTCTTGTTTATATACCGTGTTTTTTTTTTTCTTTTTCTTGACCTTTTGGCTTAGGAAAGGAGAGTTGTGTTGAATCTAATTTTGATAAACACTTTTCCTCAACATTTGGATCTATTATGGTTATATTGAACATCATTTATGTTACTCTTATTTTGTGTTTAATGGAAATTTGGAGCCAATATGGTAAAGTGTTGTCTGATTACTACATTTCTAATCAAGGAATCCTCAGAGCAGACCACCTTTTCCTTTTCTTCATCAGACATAATGCCACCATGATTATTCTTCTTGCTGGCCATTCTGCTTGCCCCTGAGCACTCTGTAGGGTTGCAATATTGCTGTGTAAGCCCCTAGGCAACGTGTAACTGCTGATCCATGGAGTAATTACCATTGCATCTCCGTAGTTGCAAACATGGGCTGAAATATCTACAGTAGGTCTTTATTCTGCCAAATAGGGTCCAGTTGGTCTAATTCAGTTGCCAAGAAAATGAACTCGTTCAGCTTCTGCAGTCAGAAGTTTGGCCATGTTTTTTTTTTTTCCTCTCTGATCAGTCTTAAAATTAGAATTTGAAGTTCAGCCTTAAGTTTTCAGCTGCTAAATTTCTTGCAGAACCTTTACCCTTTGATTACTTACAGGTGATTGTCTCTTCAGACTACTGCTCATTGGAATAGTTAAGCACTGACTGGGATCTCTAAACTCTTTTGAACTTTTTTTTTTTATATTTCTTCCACGTGTGTATGGGTCCCAGGTTGAAATGAATATTTATGGAGTTATTGTGAATTTTTTCAGTTCATTGTTGTTGGCGGGCTTTTGTTTCCCTTGAGCCTGCAAATTTCTTTTCGTGAGTGCCATATTTTTCATTGGTTTTTTTTTTTTTTTTTTTTTCCCTTTAACGGTCTATATTATTGGGTTTTGGTTAAAGACTTTGTTTATGCTTGTCACGCACGGCTCTAGGGAGCCACGCAATAAGAGCCAAGGGCGAGCCAGTGAGTCGTGATGTTTTATTTAAAGTGAGGGATGAGGGATGAGGAGAGCACAGATACTCATACAGAAGTACACTCACAGGTTGCACAGCGCAGGAGCAGGGAGCTCGTACCGGACATAGGGGTAGCAAGGCGTACATACTCACAGCGGGTTACAATCACAGGAATGCTGTAAGGGGAGTAGAGGCTGACACCAGACGAAGGGGCTTCAGCCTAGCAGTGCATATGTCGCAGCCCCGAGTCATCGAGGCTGCTCCTATTTATTCTCATTGGCAGCGCCCCAGCTGATGAGGACTAATTGGCCCCAGCCGTCCGTAATGCTGCCAGCTGGGAGCCTGCTGAGACGCTGCTCAATGAGAAGCAGGGATGAAGGAAAACATGGGCTGAGCGCTGAGACGGCATCTCAACCCATGGTGACAGAGCCTCCCCCTGAAGGTCGGGCTCCTGAATGACCAGGAACATCCCAGCCCCCCCCCCCCCAGGGTGGGAGGAAGGGAGGCAGGACCGGAGGGGAAGAAGCAAAGGGAAGGACAACACTAATGGGACAATGTAGGGTAGCAGGGAAAAAGAAAAAAAAAAGAGGAAAAAACCCAAATACAATACTGTACAAAACAGGGAATAATTAACCCAGGGTACAGATGGGGAGAAAACTGGGTCAGAACGCCGGTTACACACTACTCAGAGAGTACCAACAATGCGTGACCCAGAGCAAGGAAAAAAAACACTAAAAAGGTAACAGGGCAAAAACGCTGAGTATGGTTAATAAGGGGAAAACACAATACACAGCGCTAAATCTATGGGAGGTCCCCTAGGGAAATACTGGTGACAGGTACATAGGAAAACAATGAGATAAAAAGCTGAGTATGGTTAATAAGGGGAAAACACAATACACAGCGCTAAATCTATGGGGGGTCCCCTAGGGAAATACTGGTGACAGGTACATAGGAAAACAATGAGATAAAAAGCTGAGTATGGTCAATAAGGGGAGAACGCAATACACAGCACTAATATATACAGTATATATATACACACACACAGTCACCTAGAGAAGTGAAGGTGACTGGGACAAACGGACAATTACAGAGCATGGTTTGATGAAAAACAAAGCGCATGACTCTATAACGAACAGACAAAGTTACAAACAGGCCACAAAAAGGAAATGCTGAGTACGGGCAAAGGAAAACCCACAGCACTACAAATATATAAATACACACAGTCACCTAAAGGAGCGAAAGTGACTGGGACAAACGGACAATTGCAGAATATGGTTTGATAAGAAACAAAACTCATAACTCTATAATGCAAAGACAAGGCTAAAAACAAGGCACAAAAGGGAAAATGCTGAGTACGGGAAATGGAAAACACACAGCACTATGAATATATATCCACCAACAGGACAAAATATTACACCCGAGTGACCTTAATAATGATAAAAGAAAAGCGACACCCGAGGAATATGGCAGGCAGAGTCCAAAATGGCCGAGGTGGCTCCGGAGGTCTCCCCGCCCATTGTCCAGTTGGCGAACCGGGGAAAGGGAAATGTTCGGACGGCGAACTCCGGACCCAGATCCCAGGAACCCAGTCCACCGGCAGCCGAACCAGGCCACCCAGAGGCAAACACAGATCATCGGGGGGACCCAGATCACCGAACCAAAAGTCTTGCGGGTCGGGTCGTCGACCCGCATCACTCAACCACCAGGACCGTTGAGACGGACGAAGGGTCAAAGCGGGTCCCGGTGGAAGAGGCTCAGGGGAGAGCCGATGACGAGGGCGACGAGCGTCAGGCCGCAGGGAAGCGACCACCTCCTCACCGGACCTGGACAACACTGGGGCAGCGCCCACGTCGGACCCTGATCGGGCCTTAGGCGAACCCACGTCGGACACCGCTGGGGCAGCACCCACGTCGGACCCCGATTGGGTCTCGGGCGAACCCACGTTGGACGCCGCTGGAGCAGCACCCACGTTGGACCCCGATTGGGTCTCGGGTGAGCCCACGCTGGACACCGCACCAGAACCGACCTCCACCGTTGAACCTGGACCCTCCAGCACCACGAGGAACAGCAACTCCTCGCCGGTGACCCTGAAAGAAGGCTCAGAAGAAAAAACAGAACCGGGATCAGGATCACCGGCAGCGCCAGAACCCGGCGAGACAAGCTCAGACGCAGTGGGCGGCTGCACCCGGCTCGTCTCCCCTAGAGACAGGCTAAAGTGCTCAAAGATATAAAGGGAGAAAAGAAAGGAGAGCACTCGCCTGATCTCGGGTTCTGACGCCGTCCAGGACTGCGAAGATCCAGGATCCATCATCAGGAGGTCGTTGTCAGGCTCCCATCTAGCCGCGTCGGGCCCCGCAGCCAGCATGATGGACAGCGCAGCTTGAGGTTCCTCCAGCTCCGGTAACCCTGCCGACGAACCACTCGGCGTGAAGCCAGAAGAATCTCGTCCCGCTGGACCGAACCGCTCCTCCGTGGAGACCCGGGGACGCTCAGTCGTTGGCGCAGACTCCACGCAGCAGTCAGTCCCCCTGCTCCGTCCGCAACGTAGCTGCGGAACCACAGGCCCTCTCCTTATCCCACCACGTTGACTCGGAGCCGGGAATCGCTCAGCGGAGAGAGACACAGAGGATGCAGGATTAGGAACACAGGTTACAGCAGGTGGGGGGAGTTCAGGGAGCTGCGAACCCTGAACTCCTCCTCCAGGAATGTGACAGAGCAAATCATTAAGCAGATGTGAAAAAACTATGACTTGCCTGCCTCCTGGAGGTTGAATATCGCCTGCTGTGGTGGATACTGCTTCTTCCTCTCCCCGCCCGGTGATAATGGAGGACCCCCCGGGAGATCGTCTGAGGATCGCTCGCGTTGTCTCCAGCAGAGAGCTCACCAGGCCGGAATTCCAGGCACACACAGCAGTCAGGAAGCACGTCGAGGAGGAGGGGGAAACAGCCGGGGTGAGCCAGCCCGAATGTCCAGGAATGACAGCGGGGGAACGAGGCTCAGGGAACGAGGCTGTGAAATCTCCACACTGACGAGACGAGGAGGTGACAGCTGCGTGGGGGGAACGGTCCTGGCGGCAGCCCAGAACTGGATCCGGACGAGGTTCGTGCAGAGGTGACTCGGCGATGTGATGACGGCTATTCCCAGGGGACGAAGCGAGGGGGGAACCCAGGAATCGCCGCTCCTGATCGGAGATCGAGGCGAGGAAGGCGTCGAGCACGGGAAAGCTTCGTAGCCCTGGAGTCCTCTCCACCAATCTCACTGCCGCCGCCACATGCCTGAAGATGGTGACAGGAAACACAGTGGAGCTCGCGACAGCCACTCGGCCCCAGACGTAACTGCTGTCAGCTGCGGCTCCTTGAAGGGAATCCCGAGCGACGTGGCGCAGGTCGGGGGAAGCCCTCTGGTTGGCGCGAACTCCCGGACTGAAATGGCAGCAGGAACGGGATCCCGAAGCGGGGGGCAACGTCATCCACTTTGGCTTCCTGCCGGGATTTCCATCCAACCCGCGGAGCTTCTCTCGCTGTGTACCTGTGGCGTCTATCCTGGCACTGTCCTCGAGATGGAACACAGAAGGAGGGTAACAGTCCAGGAGTTCCTCAGCACGGCCCGGATGCCAGCGTCTCGCGTTGGAGGCGTCGTGCAGGGAGAAGAGCGTCCCGTCGACAGTCCCCGAGATGGACCTCAGCTCGTTGCCCTGGCGCCGGGAGTGACTCCTGGGAAACGGCATGCTAGCAGCGCTGACACCCGGACAGAAAGGTACAATTCTACAGCGACTCACGGCCGCCGGTAACTCGTCGGGCTGCGACATACTGTCACGCACGGCTCTAGGGAGCCACGCAATAAGAGCCAAGGGCGAGCCAGTGAGTCGTGATGTTTTATTAAAAGTGAGGGATGAGGGATGAGGAGAGCACAGATACTCGTACAGAAGTACACTCACAGGTTGCACAGCGCAGGAGCAGGGAGCTCGTACCGGACATAGGGGTAGCAAGGCGTACATACTCACAGCGGGTTACAATCACAGGAATGCTGTAAGGGGAGTAGAGGCTGACACCAGACGAAGGGGCTTCAGCCTAGCAGTGCTTATGTCGCAGCCCCGAGTCATCGAGGCTGCTCCTATTTATTCTCATTGGCAGCGCCCCAGCTGATGAGGACTAATTGGCCCCAGCCGTCCGTAATGCTGCCAGCTGGGAGCCTGCTGAGACGCTGCTCAATGAGAAGCAGGGATGAAGGGAAACATGGGCTGAGCGCTGAGACGGCATCTCAACCCATGGTGACAATGCTTGTTGGAATTAGCATGGGTTTTTTTTCTTTTTCCCCTCTCCTGTTGGAGGGATGAAACTACGTTACCCTGTGTTTTTTTTCCCTCTGTTCTTTTGTTCTGTATGTGTTCTTGTGTTGTATAGTGTGGGTTTTTTTTTCCTGTGAATGTATGCCCTGGTTGTTTTCTGCTCCTGCCCTGTCTTTATTATGATTTGTGTGCTAGGATGTCGTGTTGATTTGGTTTTCTGTAGGTTGATTCTGTCCCCCCTTTGCCTGCTCCCCCATCCACCCGCCCTGGGGGGGTTTGGATGTCTCGGGCGTCCGGGAGTCCGCTCTTGAGGGGGAGGTCCTGTTATGGCCGAACGCTATTATTGTCCGCGCTCGGGCCACGCACCATTCCTGTCAGGCTTTGACAGCGGTGTTGTTATTCTGTCTCCCCGGGCTCTTATTGACAGCGCTCGGGGAGTTTCCCCCTGTCAAGGTCTGAACAGCTGTGCTGCATTTGCGGTCGTTAGCGTCCGGCTTTAAAAGCCGGCGCCAGCGGCTGCATCGTGCGGCAGTCTCGTCAAGTGCTCGTCTACGACAGTCAACGCTTCCTTCCCATTTGTAAGTGTGTTTATCACTTGTGATTATCGTTTGTATTCTGTTACCCTTTCCTCATCTGACGCTGAGCGAGCGTTCCTCGCCTCAGCTGTCAATTGTCGTCCTGTACGTTATTGGGTAGTCTTGCTGTTTAGCCCATGTGGCTGGTTATCTTGTCCTTCCCTTTCCTTAATTGTTAATAAACACCTGCGTACTTCACTGGACTGTGGCGTCTTATGCTGGCTCGTGAGGGCCAGACCTGACAAGTTCAGTCTCTTCTGACAAGTTGGGAGTCCAATAGCATAATCCTAGGAGGATGCTAGTTGATTGTGTAAACAGCTTGCACCATAATGACTACACACTTGCTGTATTGATAAGATCGGTTTCCAAGGTACACATTTTGCCATTTGTATACAGTGGTGTGAAAAAGTGTTTGCACCCTTCCTGATTTCTCAATTTTTGTGTATGTTTGTCACACTTAATGTTTCAGATCATTAAACAAATTTAAATATCAGACAAAGATAACACAAGTAAACACAAAATGCACTTTTTAAATGAAGGTGTTTATGATTCAGGGAAAAAAAAAATCCAAACCTACATGGCCCTGTGTGAAAAGGTGATTGCCCTCTAAACCTAATAACTGGTTGGGCCACCATTAGCAGCAACAACTGCAACCAAGTGCTTACGATAACTGGCAATGTGTCATGGTCCGGTGAGTGCACCCTCCCCCGCCCGTCCGGTTCAGCTTTCACCTACTCCGCAGGCAATTATCTCCACCGGTGTAATGAGGCACTCCTGTTACCTCAGACTCACCAGCGCTTAAATTGACCTTCTCTTCAACACCTCGGCACTGGCTCGTTGGGTATACTACCTGTTTCAGCAGTAAGTTTAATTTTCCTCTACCTAGAATAACCGTTTAATCTTTTGTTTACCATTTCACAGGTTGCTACCTCCTTCGTGGTGCGTCTCCGGGGTTGCTGTGCGCTCACCTGCCTCTTCACCATCACCACTTCAGCGACCATCATCACCCGGTCAGACATCTCACCCAGCTCTACTCCTGTCATCCTGGGGTTCGCTATAAGTGCTGAGTTCCTCTGCTGGGCTCTGTTATACTCCCACGTGAGTGTTGTCCATTTTTCCCTCACCATAGTCTCCCTCCTAATCTGCCTGCTCTTGTCTCTTTTCACAGATTGTGTGTTCCCCTGGCGAGTGGCGTTTCCTCTTGCGGAAGCGTTTCTTTTGCGTTAATAAAATTCCGTTAAACTTGCTTCTCTGTGTCTTGGTGTGTTTTCTCTGTTGTTACTCCCTGCACGTGAGCTGTCAATTAATATCAATCATGACAGAACGAGCCAGCCACCGTGCAAGCTCAGCAGGAGTGGCATCAGCGTAACACTTTGCTTTAGATCGTTTAGATGCCACAGAGAGGCAGTTAGCCGTGCTTACACAGCAGCTGCAAACCATTATGCAGCAGCTGGGCACGGTCGCCTAACATTTAGCCCATTTGTCTCGGCCGGGTTCCACTCCGCCCCAGTTTCTTCCACCGTGTGCTGAACTGCCTTCATTCCCTCACCTGCTCTGTACGCGGGGGAGGTGGGGAAATGTAAAAGGTTTTTGTGCCTTATTTGGCTGTGTTTGGGTGAGGTCAGGGAGGAATACCCCGACGACACAGCTAAAATTCATTTTATGACCCTCCTGCTGCAAGACTGGGCCCAGCTGAGGGCCCTATCTATTCTCAACAGCTCCGAGGGTCCCACTTATTCATCTGAGAGATTTGTGGCCGAGTTCACTCGCGCGTTTGACTGTTCAGAAAGTGAAGGGAACATTATGAGCCGATTAATGTCACTCTGTCAGGGGAGCTGACTACTCTGTGGAGTTCCGGGTCATCGTGGCGGACTCTGGATGGAACGATGTTTCGCTATGCAGCGTCTTCCTCCAGGATTTAAATGAAAACTTCTGTGACGACCTAGTGGTTCATGCCGTTCCCTCCTCCTTGGACGGTTTAATTGATCAGGCTGTCAGCCTTGACAACCGATACCACGAGCAGGCAATGGAGCGTAAGGCCTCCTCTAACCTGCCCAGTGCACGCTCACCCGCTTTGGCTTCTGACACAGGTGGAGCTGACTTCTCCTCTGAGCCTATGGAATTCGGCCGAGTCCATCTGACTCTGGAAGAATGCCTGAGACAGAGGAGAGTCAGTGCCTGCATGTATTGTGGCTCCCTAAAGCACACACTGCAGGAGTGCCATCTGAAGCCTCAAAGATGCGGTCCGTCAGTAGCCGTGAGGGAGTTGACGTGGGGAAATCTATTTGTTCCCCCAGTAATTTCTCCATTTCGGCCCTCATTCAGTTGCTGGGGGTTGAGAAGAGAGCTATGGCTTTAATTGATTCAGGGACGGAGCAGGATTTCATCTCTGCACGCTTTCTGTGGGATGTAGGCATCCCCACGATCAAATTGCCCATGTCCCTTAATGTCAGTACATTGCCAGGTGAAAGAGTGACCACCATAATCGGTAAAATGTTGCCGGTGCCTGTCCTTCTTTCCGGCAACCACTGGGAGACTATTTCGTTTTATATTCTCCCTAAATCTGGTCACCCGATGGTTCTCGGTTACCCATGGCTCCAGAAACATAACCCTATTATTAATTGGGCAAATAATTCCATCTCTTCCTGGAGTCCGTATTCTTTGGCATCCTGTCTCAGCTCAGCCAAGTGTTCACCTATGCTGTCCATCTCTTCCCCTCCGGTAGAGCCGCCAGACCTCAGCCTTGTGCCCGAGGTCTATCATGACCTCGGAGAGGTCTTTAGCAAATCTAGAGCGCTTTCTTTACCTCCCCATCGCTCTTATGATTGTGCTATAGACCTTCTCCCGAGTGCACAGCTGCCGTCCAGCCGGCTCTACAGTATTTCTGGGCCGGAGAGGGAGGCGATGGAGAGCTATATTAAAGATTCTCTGAATGCTGGCCTCATTCAGCCTTCATCGGCTCCTCTTGGGGCAGGGTTCTTTTTTGTCTGGAAGAAGGATGGTTCCCTAAGCCTGTGCACTGATTAACATGAACTCAATGCTATAACAGTTAAGGACAGATATCCTCTGCCCCTGATAAACTTCGCATTTGAGCTCCTTCAGCGCGCACAAGAGTATATACCAGATTGGACTTGTGGAACGCATATCATCTGGTTCGCATTCATGAAAAGGATGAATGGAAGACGGCCTTTAAAACACACTTGGGGCAATTCGAATATCTGGTGATGCCATTTGGGCTCACCAATGCCCCTGCTGTCTTCCAACGTATGATCAATGACGTCCTCCGCGATATGGTCAATCAATTTGTTTTTGTTTATCTCGAAGACATTTTGATTTTTTTCACGCACGCCAGAGAAACACACAGTCCACGTCAGGGCCATTCTACAACGGCTCCTGGAGAATCAGTTTTACGTTAAAGCAGAGAAGTGTGAGTTTTCCACCCACTCTACTTCTTTTCTGGGCTTTATCGTAGCTGAGGGAGAGCTGAGGGCCGACCCGGCCAAGGTAGAGGCTGTGCTAAATTGGCCTACACCCCACTCTTGCAAACAGCTTCAGCGTTTCTTGAGGTTTGAGAATTTCTATTGCCGGTTCATTAGAAACTATAGTGGGGTAGCACAGCCTCTGACCCAGCTGACCTCGGTAAAAGTGCCCTTTAGTTGGTCCGAGGCAACTGAACAGGCCTTTTACAAATTGAAGGGTTTGTTCTCCAACACTCCTATATTGGCCCAGGTCAACCTCCCAGCTCCAACTTATTTTAGAGGTGGATGCTTCTGACTCAGGGGTGGGTGCTGTTCTATCGCAGCATTCAGCCTCAGATCAGAAGCTCCTTCCTTGCGTGTATTTCTTCCAGCGGCTCATGCCTGCCGAGAGGAACTATGACATATGAGACCAAGAGCTGTTGGCCATTAAGTTGGCCTTTGAGGAGTGGAGACACTGGTTGGAGGGAGCATCCCAGCCGGTAATTGTGTGGACCAACCATAAAAATTTAGGATATCTATCGCAGGCTGAATGCCAGGCAGGCCCGCTGGACCTTATTCTTTGCTAGATTCAATCTTACTATCACCTACAGGCCTGGCTCCCACAATATTAAGCTGGATGCTCTGTCCCGCCAGTTCTGCCCCGACCCTCCTACCCCTCCCTCCCTCCCCCAATCCACTGTCCCACCCTCCTGCTTCCTCGGAGCACTCATGTGGGACATTGAGCAAAGGGTCTGGCAGGCTCTGTCCACTGAGCCCATACCAGAAGGGGTCCCTGACGGTCGACTGTTTGTCCCGGCCACTCTCCACAGTGACGTCATCAAGTGGGGCCACACCAGCATTTTTGCATGCCATCTTGGGATCACTCAGACTGTTAATCTCATTCGCTGGGTGTTCTGGTGGCCCACTCTGTGGACTGACGTCCGGGATTATGTCAATGCCTGTCAAGTCTGCTGTTGTAACAAATCGCACCCCCCCTTTCTGGCCTTCTCCACCTACTTCCCATCCCTCACCGACCCTGGTCCCACATTGCCCTGGACTTTGTTAACGGACTTCCTCCTTGCCAAGGTAACACTGTTATTCTCGCCTTCGTGGATTGCTTCTCCAAGGCGATCCACCTCGTGCCCCTTCCCAAATTACCCTCTGCTTTTGAAACAGTGAACCTACTCACCAGCCACGTCATCCATATACACGGTATTCCCATGGACATTGTGTCTCACCGGGGCCCTCAATTCACCTCTCAAATCTGAAAGCCTTCTGCTGCTCCCTGGGCACTACCGTCAGCGTCACATCTGGGTACCATCCTCAGAGCAACAGGCAGGCTGAGTGTGCCAACCAATCCTTGGAGGCCACCCTTGGGTGCGTAGCAGCCTACAACCCAAGCACATGGAGTACTCACTTGACCTGGGTGGAGTACTCCCACAATTCCGCCACCTCAACAGCCACCGGGTTGACCCCATTTGAAGCATCCATGGGGTACTCCCCTCCTTTGCTGCCTATGGCAGAGAGGGAAGTAGCAGTTCCATCTGTGGGAGCCCATGCACACCGCTGTCACTGGCTATGGAAAGCCACTTGTGCTGCCCTTGCCCGGTCAGCCGAACTCAATCGCCAGTACGCTGATCGTAAATGGACTCCGGTGCCAAAGTATTCCATCGGGCAGCAGGTATGGTTATCAGCGGACCTGGTGCCTTTGAGGACAGAGTCCAGGAAGCTTTCTCCTCATTTCCTGGGCCTATTTCCCACTGCAAGGATCATTAACGATGTCACGGTCAGCTTAAAGTCACATCCCACATTCCATGTCTCCAAGATCAAACCCCTCTCTGCCAGTCCCCTCTGCCCACCCTCGGAGCCACCTCCTCCCCCTCGGATCATCGACGGCCAAACCACCTACATGGTCCAGAGGATTCTGGACGTTCACTGTCGGGGCTGCAATACCTTGTCCACTGGAAGGGCTACGGACCAGAAGAAAGGTCATGGATTCCTGGTTCCAACTTTCACGACAAGGGGATGGTCCAGGCCTTTCACAAAGCACATCCCACCCAGCCCAGTGGACTGCCAGGAAACGCTCCTTGGGGGGGGGGGGTACTGTCAGGATCCGGTGAGTGCACCCTTCCCCGCCTGTCTGGTTCAGCTTTCACCTACTCCGCAGGCAATCATCTCCACCTGTGTAATGAGATGCACCTGTTACCTCAGACTCGCCAGCGATTAAATGGACATTCTCTTCAACACCTCGGCACTGGCTCATTGGGTATACTACCTGTTTCAGCAGTAAGTTTAATTTTCCTCTACCTAGAATAACTGTTTAATCTTTTGTTTACCATTTCACAGGTTGCTACCTCCTTCACGGTGCGTCTCCGGGGTTGTTGTGCGCTCACCTGCCTCTTCACCATCACCACTTCAGCTACCAACATCATCCAGACAGACATCTCACCCAGCTCTACTCCTGTCATCCTGGGGTTCGCCATAAGTGCTGGGTTCCTCTGCTGGGCTCTATTATACTCCTATGTGAGTGTTGTCCATTTTTCCCTTATCATAGTCTCCCTCCTAATCTGCCTGCTCTTGTCTCTTTTCACAGATTGTGTGTTCCCCTGGTGAGTGGCGTTTCCTCTTGCAGAAGCATTTCTTTTGCATTAATAAAATTCCGTCAAACTTGCTTCTCTGTGTCTTGGTGTGTTTTCTCTGTTGTTACTCCCTGCATGTGAACTGTCAATTAATATCAATCATGACACAATGAGTCTTTTACAGCGCCGTGGAGGAATTTTGGCCCACACATCTTTGCAGAGTTGTTGTAATTTAGCCACACTGGAGGGTTTTTGAGCATGAACCGCCTTTTTAAGGTCATGCCACAGCATTTCAATCTGATTTAGGTCAGGACTTTGACTAGGCCACTCCAAAGTCTTCATTTTGTTTTTCTTATGCCATTCAGAGGTGGACGTGCTGGTTTGTTTTGGATCATTGTCCTGCTGCAGAACCCAAGTGCGCTTCAGCTTGAGGTCCCGAACAGATGGCTGGACATTCTTGTTCAGGATTTTTTGGTAGACAGCAGAATTCATGGTTCCATTTACCACAGCAAGTCTTCCAGGTCCTGAAGCAGCAAAACAGACCCAGACCATCACACTACCACCTCCATATTTTACTGCTGGTATGCCCAAACATGCTGGGATAGGCTCCAGCCCCCCCGCGACCCGAAAAGGATTAAGCGGAAGATGAATGATGTTCCTTTTCTGAAATGCTGTGTTACTTTTACACCAGATGTAATGGGACACACACCTTACAAAAAGTTCAGCTTTTGTCATGTCAGTCCACAGAGTATTTTCCCAAAAGTCTTGGGATCATCAAGATGTTTTCTGGCAAAACTGAGACGTGTCTTTATACTGTTTTTGCTCAGCAGGGGTTTTAGTTTTGGAACTCTGCCATGCAGGCCATTTTTGCGCTATTTCTTATGGTCATGAACACTGACCTTAACTGAGACAAGTGGGGCCTGCAGTTCTTTGGATGTTGTGAGGTCTTTTGTGACCTCTTGGATGAGTCGTCACTGCACTCTTGGGGTAATTTTGGTCGGTCGGCCACTCCTGGGAAGGTTCACCACTGTTTCATGTTTTCACCATTTGTGGATAATGGCTCTTATTGTCTTGGCCGGAGGATCCTTGGTTCGATCCCAGCTCCCGACCAACAGTGATCTGTGTGGAGTTTGCATTTTCTCCCCGTGTCTGCGTGGGTTTACTCCGGGATTTCTCCAGTTTCCTCCCACATACCAAAAACATGCAGGTTAGGTTAATTGGCATCAAACTGGGGATTCTAAATTGTCCTTAGGTCTGACTGTGAGAGTGAATGGCTGTCTGTCTCTCTGTGTTGGCCCTGTGATGGACTGGCGATCTGTCCAGGGTGTACCCTGCCTCTCGCCCAAAGATGCTGGGATCGGCTCCAGCCCCCGCGACCCAAAAAGAATTAAGCGGAAGAAGATGGATGGATGGATGGCTCTCGTTGTTTGCTGGAGTCCCAAAGCTTTAGAAATGGCTAGAAAACTGAACTCAGCTTTCCAAAGATGTGATAAACCACAGTGAATTTATGTTTTAAAAGGGGGGCAATCACTTTTTTCACACAGGCCATGTAGGTTTGGATTTTGTTTTACCCTTAATAAGCACCTTCATTTAAAAAATGCATTTGTGTTTACTTGTGTTGTCTTTGTCTAATATTTAAATTTGTTGGGCGATCTGAAACATTTAAGTGTGACAAACATACAAAAAAAGAGACATCAGGAAGGGAGCAAACACTTTTTCACACCACCGTATATCAAGCACCCTCCCCCTGTAGTTACTGTCCGAACATGACGGAACATTTGACAACCATCAAGCTGAAGGAAGGCATCATTAACATTGGATCTACTCCAAGTTTCAGTGATAAGTATTACATCTCGAGTCTTGTTGATTTGTTTTATTTTTTCCACAATCCGTTAACAGAAACAGTTTCAAGGTCGGAACTGAAGTCAGCGGTTCTTGTTTCCCCTGAATGCGGCTCGCCCTTAGTTGCTAAGTAACCTCTGCCGGGGGCGGCTGCTGGTCCTGATGTTGTAGTAGCTCCGGTGAATAAACCTGGTGCCGTCCCAGTGTCACGGATAAAATAAGACTATCGGGGAGAATGGACAGGGACACGGAGCTGTCCCTGACCATCGCTCAGATCGTCCAGCGGCTCAGAGGAACTCATTTGCACTCCCAGATAGAGAGGCAAGCCAAAGTGAGTGAGCTAGCATGTGGCTAACAATGATGAGTTCACCGCTGCCGCAGCCTTCAGGGGTCTGTATCCTGTACGGTGGGAGGAGATATTTTATCCGATAAATACATGAATGAATGCATGGAGCCACAAAAAAATGTCTGAATCAAGGTAAAACATCACATCAGTTGTAACGCAGCAGCGATTAGTTTTGTGACCGATTAATCTGCCGATCATTAAAAAAAAACAAAAAACCACGCCACTCATCATTTCGACATTTGTGCGATTTTTTTTTTTTCCGCTTTGGGAATTTGTGACTTTGTTATTACCCTGGTAAGTTTGACTTTCTTTTGTAAACTTGCGATGTTTTTCCCTCGAAAATTTGCAACTTTTTTTTAAGGAAAATTGTGGATTAAAAAAAAAACAAACAAATTTGCAAGTTTTTTTTTTCTCTGAAATTAATTTCCTTTTTTCAGATTTTTACTCTTAGATTTATGACATTTTTCTAAAAATTTTTTGGCCTTTTTTAATAAGGTTTTTGGCAGCTTTTTTCTTGTAAATTTGAATTTTTTCATCAAAAATTCCTACTTTTTTGTGTTGTACATTTACAACAATTTATCAAGAATTTTTTTCGAGATTGGTTTTGCCTTTTTATGTAATATAGTGATATATATATATATTTTTTTTTTAAAAATTGACTTTATTTGGAAACTTGTGATTATTTTTTCCCCACGAGTTTCCAACTTTTTCTCCAAAATTTGTGATTTTCTTTGTAGTTAAAAATGGGTGGGAAAGAGTACATAGATGATTCGTAGGTTATCAAATTAGTTGTTGATTAATTTAATGTTGGTCAACTACTCCATTAATAGACTAATTGTTGCAGCACTAATTTGTAATAATAAATTGGCTTTGGTAACATACATTTAGGGAGTTATTAGCTAAGGAAGTACATGTACTCAAGTCATCCCCCACAAAAACTGTACCTACAGTATGTGAGTAGTTTTATTACGGGATACCTTTTACTATGAGCTCCTTCTGATTTCACTGCTTTGAAAACTGGTTAGTAATTTATTTATTTTTTTTGTTACTTATTTGTACCCATAGGTAGATTTGTTTTGCAGTCTGGTGACAAGCCACCAGCTGCCGGTCGCTGCGTGCGCAAGCGCCCCGTATCCCTAACCTGCATGTTTTTGGCATGTGGGAGGAAACCGGAGAAATCCCGGAGTAAACCCACGCAACACAGGGAGAACACGCAAACTCCACACAGATCACTGTTGGTCGGGGGCTGGGATCGAACCCACGATCTCACGATCCCCCGGCCAAGGGTAAAACTGTGCTGCCACAGTGCTAACCACTGCGCCACCGTGCAGCCCTGTAGTAATGTGCTTGCATTTATTGTATTAATTTATTCTTATCAGAAATGACTGCATTTTTGGTCATTTCAGTAAATTTTAGGGATGCATCGATATATCAGCTTAACATCGGTTTTGGCTAATAGTCACCTTGTTGACTAATAGCTATATATTGGCGAATAAGATTCATTGATCGCAGTGGCCTATACATATCTATCTGGTCTGTGCATCCCTAGTAAATTTATGGCCCCATTCAGACTGGTGTTGATATAATTGTTCTTCTTTTCCGGGTCATTTGCAAAGGAACTAGAAAAAGTTACCAAGTAATGAGAAAAGCATTGAAACTCTATGCGTAAAAAGTTCCAAATTTACATGAAAATGGTCAGTGTTATCAAACAACAGTTGAAAATCTATGAAAAAAAAATGAATCCAAGAGAAAAAAAATCTGAAATGAAGGAGAAATGCAAATCCATGTAAAAAAAGTTCAAATTTATGAGGAAAAAGTTGTACGTCCACAAAAAAGTCACAAATGTGTGAGAAAAACTTGCAAATTCACAAGAAATTAAAATGTTCTTTTGATCCATTATTTGCTTGTGTAAAGATGCAATACATTTTCATTTCCTGGCTCCGGAGCTGCAGGTTGCAGACCCCTGTTCCACCTCTTATGCTACACTTTATTACATGTATAGTTTATTTCTCTTATCTTATCATGTTTAATGTTGCAGCATTGTACTGAGACAAATTCCTAGTTTGTGTACTACATGAACAATGGCAATAAACCTGATTCTGATTCTGATTCTGATTCTGATTCTCCACCTAAATTCCAAACTGTTATAAATGATCAAACTATGTTTCTTCTTTCCAAACTACTTTAAGGAGTGTTTGCATCAACCTGAGATCAAACTGGAATCTTTAAAAGAGGATGTACGCTGTTTTCTTCGAACTTCAGGTGTTATTATTTATGTCTTATCATATATTACAATGAAATAAAGACCATACTGCTGTCTTCCTTTCTTAAATGGTGGTAAAACCTTTTCTTTTTCATATTGTCCAGGATGGGAAAGAAAGCTCCAGAATGCAGTATACAGAGAACTGCACATGTAAGTGCTTTCTGAAGTAGCCTCTGTATGATTATGCATTTTCGAAAACACCTTTTCCACAGATATTAGATGTAATCTGATTCTTGTCATTTGCAGTTGGTAAATGTAACAGTTGTGAATATTTTGGACAGTGTTTGAAATGGTAAATTTCATATAAGATCATCAGGGTCCGTGCCACCTTTCATATGCGTCACTGCACAGGGTTGCACAAAAGCAGAGACTTGTGCTCATTATTTTCTATGCATTGTCATAGTAACCCCCAGCATACTATATACTGTAAGAAATCAATTTAAGCCTTGGTATTTGGCTAGCACACAAATAATAATGCAATTGTACCTGTAAAGCTGTGTGTGGCTCAGCTGTTTATCGTGTGCATTGTGTGTAGATGTTGGAATTGTGTTTCATTTTCATGCTGAGTTGTTTCACTGTGTTTAAACACATTTGTTCAATTGAGCCCAGGCTCTACTTTTGTTGCCTTCCTCTCTGAGTGGGATTATCTCAATACGGTTCCTTTTATTTAGTTAAAAGCACTTAAGTTAAAGCTAATTAGAGACCGTTTTAATGGTACTTAGCTTTAAAGACTGATAATGAAAAGCTCTACCAGCTTTATGAGTGCCTTCAGTTGGAATCTGTGTTTATCTGATGGACTTTTTGTTCTTTAATAAACAGCTTTATAAAGTGTGCTGGAGTCACTTTCCTATAAGTGCTGCTTGCTCTTGTTTGATGCTTCAAACTCAGATTAAAACATAAGGAGGGCTGATGCTGTGCTTTTAGGCGACGACGTGTAACAATGACTAATGCCTCGTTATTCTGGCCCTTTTTGAGCTTATAGGTGTTTACATTAGTTTGAATGTTGTTTAGTGCTCTGAGACCTTGAGTCATTCAGTCTGCCCTGAGCACGGTCTGAGGGTAAAAAAAAGACTCAAGACAACTGAGGATTCGGCAGAGATGCGTTCTGACTCATCCAAGTTCTATGTGCTGGGCGCTAATAATGACTGACTGCCTGTTTTTAATTTTGCCTCTGTTTGACAGCATCATTCTTTTGAGTGCTTTTCTCTGCAAAACAAAAGACTGTTTATGTCTCTATTGGTTTTGGTTTCTGAACTCTGCCACACTTATGCTAAAAACAAAGGGATATTTTTATGTTATTTACTTGAGCTCTTACATTATTTTATTACAGTCCTGAAACACCCTTCTTGCTTTTGCTTATTCTAGCCAGCTGCCCCCGAGTCATCCCACGGCTCCTCTTGAGCATCTTAAAGAGCCGCTGGCCTACATGCGCAAGGCACAGGTTAGTTTGTCTCTTCCTATCTTCTCACTCGACTCCTCGCGATTTGCCCCTGCCAATTCGGAGACCTAGCCTTCTTTGGTGTGCGTATTATGACATCTGATGTTAATAAGTGTGTGTTTGCTTTCACACGCAGGCCAGCTGGGAGAAGCGTATCCTCAAAAGTCTGAACAGCATGAGCACAGAGCTCGGAGTGCCTCTGGCTCGCATGGTAGCTGAAAATATTGCCAAACACAGCCATCATAAAAGTTGCAATGGATACAAAAAGTGTGCTCACCCCTTCGAAAAAAAATAGACAATAATAAATCGTTTTCAAACTTTTCCAAACCCCACAATTTTTGTTGTACTGTACAATGACAATAAAGCCTATTCTATTCTATTTAATGTAACCTATAACCTGTACAGTTCGATAGAAAAACAAGCAAATATGTCAGACAAAAACAAACAAGTTTCTCAAAAGTATGTGGAAAGTATGTGGACAAATGTGTTTAATAAAACCAAGGTTGAACTTTTTGGCCACAGTTCCTAAAAGTACAGTATATTTGGTGCAAAAACAACACTATGTATCACCAAAAGAGCACCGTACCCAACGGTGTAGCATGGGGGTGGCAGCATCATGTTTTAGAGTTTATTTTCTTCAGCTGGAACTGGGGCCAAGGTGGAGGAAATTATGAACTGTTCCAAATATCAATAATTTTTGGCTCAAAACCTTCAGGTGAATGGAATATCGTCAATGTCATTGCAACAAGTACAATGAAATTAAGAGCAGTTGTTTGCAGTGTTCAAAAAGATACAAAGTGTCGAGTGTCTACTAGAACGCTGAAGTAGAAGAGGAATTTCACCTTTGAGCATAACAAAGACCCCAAGCATACACTACCGTTCAAAAGTTTGGGGTCACTTAGAAATTTCCTTATTTTTGAAAGAAAAGCACTTTTTTCAATGAAGATAACTTTAAACTAATACACTCTATACATTGCTAATGTGGTAAATGACTATTATAGCTGCAAATGTCTGGTTTTTGGTGCGATATCTACATAGGTGTATAGAGGCCCATTTCCAGCAACTATCACTCCAGTGTTCTAATGTTACAGTGTGGTTGCTCATTGCGTCAGAAGGCTAATGGATTAGAAAACCCTTGTGCAATCATGTTAGGTCTGCAATGCTGTAATTGCTGCAAATGGAGGATTCTTTGACGAAAGCAAAGTTTGAAGGAAAAATTTATTATTTCAATACAAATCATTATTTCTAACCTTGTCAATGTCTTGACTCTATTTTCTATTTATTTTATAACTCATGGTGGTAAATAAAGGTGTGACTTTTCATGGAAAACACAAAAATTGTCTGGGTGACCCCAAACTTTTGAACGGTAGTGTACATCCAAATTAACAAAAGAATGGCTTCACCAGAAGAAAATTAGTTTTGCAATGGCCCTGTCAGATCCCAGACCTAAATCCAATCAAAAGGTGCTTCAACAGTGTATTAGTTCATGCATCCAGCCTATTGTACCTTTTTTATATTTTTTATATTTTCTCCTTAACAGATTTTTTTGTTTGGTCATTCCGGTGAAGCCGATAGTGTCATGATGCTGAGCGCGGGTCTGTGCCACGTTCGGGTCTTTTGGTTATTGCTCTTTTTCTGTATATGTATTTGTTCTTGATTTTCATTTTTTATGGTTGTGCCTTTATTTTGACAGCTCTGCTTGTCACTTCCTCCTGTCAGTTCTTTTTGCGGGTTGTCACAGCTGTTAGTCATCTTTAATTACTTACTCACTGATGCGTCCACACCTGGTTCTCATTTTGGTCTTCCGCTATTATTATTATTTAAGCTCGTTGGCGAGGGTCATTCCTCGCTGCATCCTCACCGTGTGTAGACAGGAATCCACACGTCTGATTCCTGTTTTAAGCAGGCTTGCTGAGAGATTCCTTGCATGAGGACGGATAATTTTTTCACACATGAGTTGTTCAGAACTCCTTATAAGAACTCCTTATACAAAGATATAGAATGATGATAATCAAGTCAGTGGCAGTAATGCACCTGTAAACTGGTTGCTAACCGCAAATCAAATCTAAAAGAAGAAGAAGAAGATTCCTGTTTTAGTCTCTGCTTTATACTCTGCTTCGTCAGTTTAACTGTAAGTAGCCTTTCAGGATTTTCCCTTACTGTATTTTTCTGTAGTCATCCCTCGTGGTCCATGTTAACTGCCTTTTTGTAAATTGCCCTTCGTGGCTAGTATTTGTGTTCTTTATTATTATTAATTAAATGCACAAACTCTCAGCAGGCAATTGGTGCCTTATTTCTGCCCTAAAGGACCATTTATGACAGTAGGTTGCAGCCAGTAGGTGCCAGCGGCTGTGAGTTTGCCTTTTTGTCCTTTTTCTACTGTTCTATTTTTCCCCTTTTTTTGGGGTGCCTGCTTTTCTGGAACGGCATCGATTGGGAGGGGTACCCAATGAGCCTGGGGTTTGAGCTCTGCCAGGCTCTAATGGAGATCAATGACCTCCTAGCCATAGCTTGTCATTATTCCACCCCGAAAGACACTTTGTGGTACCTGGACTTCCCGGAGGCAGCTGTGCTGCGTCATCCTCGCCTTTTGGAGCATGCCGAGGGAAGGAAGAGGATATCCCTGATGTCGCCTCTGCAACAGGAGAACTGTGAGTTGGAGAAGAATTCCACCAGGAGGCCTAGATTGGCACCGACGGGGAGGCACTCCCGGGCCTCAGTCCATTCAGCTCCTCACCAGGCTCCAGCTCTGGCTCCAGCCCGTGCTCCACCTGCTCCACTCCTCCTTGAGACACGGCCGTACCAAATCGGATGGAGGACAGTCACCGGGTGAAAACGCCACAACCCTCCCACCATTACCCAGCCACAGGCCGCCGGAGGAAGCTCCCCGCCTCTCAGCCAGCTGCGTCCTCATCGCCTTGTCAAGAAGGAACTACAACAGCATCCGCCTCTAGGTTATCCTCGCCGGCAGTCTCGTCAGCCTTCTCTTCCTGGGCCGTCGCTGTTCCCTTCACCACGGCATCTCCTCCTGCTGTTGAGACTCCGGTCGTCTCTTCCCTGGCTCCGCCCGCCACTGTGCCTGCAGGGCCAGCTCCTCAACGTTCCTCTGAGGGGCCCACAACAGCTGTAGTCACAGAGAGGGCTGATTCCAGACCGGCTACAGCAGAAGACATCGGACCCCGGCAACACAGGCAAGTGTTTTTCCCTTCTCCACCATTACCACATGAATTATCTTGCCTGAATCCTGGGGGTGAGGCTCAGTTATTACAGTCCACTGAGTCCTCACTGCCTGCTGTAGCCACAAAGACTTCACTTGCGCTCTCTGTGTCTCCTCCAATGCCCCCTGAGTGTCCACCGGTTCCGGCATTAAAGCCGCCAGACAGAGGAGTCCCTGGAAGACCTGGTTCCAGCCCCACAGCCGTGGTCCGGACGGAGGAGGAGGGCTGCCTGCACTCTGGAGCCTGCACCTACGAGGAAGCGTCAATGGGCTTCAACTGTGCAGGATTCAGCACCAACAGGGAGTGGATCTCCTTTTGCCACGCCGGGCGAGCCACCTGCATGGGTCACATTGCCGGGGGGTTCTGGGACTGCATTGTCCATCATGCCTGCTGCTGGGGCCGCCACAGCAGAGTCCGAGCTGGACCTCCAGAGGGCTGGGCTCATGACATCATCATCTGGATGGATCGACAGAGTCCTGGACGGCGGTGGAACTTGAGCTCAGGTGAGTACTCTCCTTTGTTTTCATTTTTTTCTGTATTGGAGAGATCTTGCCTGGCTCTTGGTGGGGAGAGCCGGGTGCAGCCGTCAGCTGCGCCTGAGCTTGCCTCGCTGGGTTCCACTGCCGCCGGTGACCCAGACCCTGTTCCTCTTCTTCTATCTGAGCTTTCCCTCAGGGTCACCAAGGAGCATCCAGCTACGCCAGAGGTCTCTGTGGATTCGGGCCCGCCACCTGAGGTCTTCGTGGGTTCAGCTCCTCCGGCTGAGGTCGTCATGGAGGCTCCTCCTCAGTCCGGGTCTCCGTGGGTGCTATGTCCCAGTCGGGGACCATCGTGGGTGCTGCGTCCCAGCTTGAATCCTACATGGATGCTGCGTCCCAGTGGGCATCAGCTGTGGGTGCTATGCTTCAGCCCGGGGGCCATCATGGGTGCAGCTCTGTCCCAATCCAGGTCCACTGAGGGTGCAGTTCTGTCCCAGTCCGGGTCCACCGAGGGTGCAGCTCTGTCCCAGTTCCGGGTCCACAGAGGGTGCCGCTACACCTCAGTTCGGGGTCAACGAGGGTGCTGCTTCTCCCCAGTCTGGGGTCACTGAGGGTGTTGCGCCTATGTGAAAGGCTGCGGTGGGTCCTCTGTGACCTTTTCCACCTGATGGCCGGGTGGAGCTGGGACTCCGGAAGGCCACCTGAACTGAGCCGTTGTTTACCCAGTATTGCCTTGTCACCCTAGCACCTTATTTTGTCAGTGTGGTGGGTCATGTGCGTTTGCTTGTTTGGTTTGTTTTTTGTGTCTCTCCCTCCAGGCCTGGATCTCCCCCCCACCCTCCCGGGGTCTATTTTTGAGGTTTTTCCTGTTGGGGTGGGTGGGTGTATACTTTCATTCTTTTTGATGCTACGGTGGGGTGTCTTGGATCCACCCCGTAAGGGTGGGGCACTGTCATGTTGCCGAGCGCGGGTCTGTGCCGCGTTTGGGTCTTTTGGTTATTGCTCTTTTTCTGTGTATTTGTTCTTGATTTTCATTTTTTATGGTTATGCCTTTATTTTTACAGCTCCGCTTGTCACTTCCTCCTGTCAGTTCTTTTCGCAGGTTGTCACAGTTGTTAGTCATCTTTAATTACTTACTCACTCATGCGTCCACACCTGGTTCTCATTTTGGTCCCCTATTATTCTTATTTAAGCTCACTGGCGAGGGTCATTCTTTGCTGCAACCTCATCGTGTGTAGACAGGAATCCCCACGTCTGATTCCTGTTTTAGGCTCTGCTTTATACTCTGCTTCGTCAGTTTAATTGTAAGTAATCTTTCATGGTTTTCCCTTGTTGTATTTTTCTGTAGTTACCCGTGTGGTCCATGTTGAGTGCCTTTTTGTAAATCACCCTTCATGGCTAGTATTTTTGTTCTTTATTATTATTAATTAAATGTGCAAACTCTCAGCAGGCGAATGGTGCCTTATTTCTGCCCTAAAGGGCCATTTATGACAGATAGGAGCCGTCCACCCTTCTGTTCGTCTACATTTTACAGTACATGAATCGTTACTCCTACTAGGCAGTTGCCTCAATGCTCACCAAACTCGCACACATTGATCATGTCAGGAGATGTGGGTGCCCTCACTGTGGATTTATCTGGGCAAAATGAGCAGCTGCGTTACTGAGAGTCTTGTTGTTCCATTTAATCTGTAGATGTTACAGGTCACATTAAAGGTGGCAAAAGTTTGGATTTATAATGATCTCATTTTTACATCACAAAACCCTGCTAATTTAGCAGGAGTAAGTACTGTACACTTTTTATATCCATTGTGGAAGAAACCTCTTCTTCAATTGTTCTATATATTGTATCAATTTTATATTATTTAGAGATGGACAGTTGGGCATACATGATTAAATTTAACCTTTTCTTATTTCACAGAGACCTGCGGAGGAACAGAAGGAGCTCACCAATAAATGGAATGAGATGGGAACAGATGAACCAGGTCTTGAGACATTCCCTAGGGGGTCTATCTCTGAGTAATCTGCCTTTTATGATAGATTAGTGCTGATGCGTCTGTACGCCAGTGTATTAAACACCAGCTTAAAACCACATCTACCTTTTTTATGGGTGCTTCAGGGAGAACGTATTGTGGAACTGGGCCGGTTGTACAACAGTTAAGTAACATGGAATATTGTCTAAAGCAGGGATCATCAACTATATTTGTCCAAGGGCCAGAATTTGTCTCAGTTGACACTGTGAGGGCCAGATGCTCTTGTAAAATAAAATAAAATAAATATTGTAGCCTAAGTAATATATTATTATTTGATATATTATGGAGAAAGGAAGCTGGCGAGGCAACGAGCTGAACAACACAAGAACTTTATTCCTTCTCCAACATTCAGTACAGGAAAAGCTCTCCCGGGTCTCTGTGCATTCTCCTTTTATACCTTTAATTCTATGCATTGAGACCCGGACTTTCCGACCATCATGCATTGTTTGGAACAAAGACCTCTGTGGCACATTAGCATAACATCACGCCGGCACCGCTTCTCACACCCTTCTTCTTCCAGTGGCTCCGGCCTTCTCTCCTCTCCCCGGGGGATGAATAGTCCTTACTGTCCCGACTGAGACCCCCTGGTGATGTTTCCTCCTTCAGTCCATTGTTCCCCCTTTCCCCAGCTGCTTTCTCTGGGTGGAGAATCCCCCACCCCTACCACCACACAGCCCCCCCCCGAACACCCAGAAGGGGCACTAAGCCCCCCGTCTTTTGGGCTTGAGCCAGCACCCATAGCAGCTGTAGCGGGGGGTCGCCGATCCAATCGAAACACCCTGCTGGCGAGGTGTACAGGAGGGCACGTCAGTCTGTGGAGGGAAAAAGGGAGGGGGGAGAAACACAACAGCTGGTGGGCGTCCGCGCCGGGCAGCCTGGGCCAACACCACCCGCTCGTCTGCCAACACAAAAGCGGGCTTCAGCCTGTCGTTGCAGACGGTCTCCCTACACCCCCCCCAAGTCTAATATAAAATGCTTTGCCCCAGGTTCCAACACCCTGAACGGTCCATCATATGGTGGGCACAGCGGAGTCTGGTGCACATCGTGCCTGACAAAAACAAAGCTGGCATTCTGTAAATGCTTGGGGACTGAAGTGCGGGAAAAACAATGGTGGGCCTGGCCTGGTACGTTAAACGCCTCTGTACTGTGCAAAAGTTGCGCAGGCGGATCGGCCTCGGGCGCGGGGTTTTCTGGTAAAAAACTCTCCGGAGATCCACAGTGGCTGAGAAAAAAGTGAGTCCTGCCGGGGAGGCTGCCAAATCCTCCTTACCCAGGGCAGGCGGTTGACCCAATTTGTATCTGTGAGCAAAGCGCTGAGCGCTGCCTTGAGCGACCTATGAAAACGCTCGCATAACCCGTTAGCTTGGGGGTTGTAGGTGGTAGTGCAGTGAATTTTGACCCCCAGGCTCTGAGCCATCGCGGACCAGAGTTCCAAAACAAATTGTGGACCTCTGTCGAACGTGATGTCCGATGGAGATCTGAAACGTGCAGCTCAAGCTGACAAAAAAGTGCGAGCCACTTCCACGGACGTTGAAGAAACCAGCGGGACCACTTCAGGCCAGCGTGTGGTGCGGCCCACGACTGTCAAAAGGTGTGTGAAACCTCGCAATGGTGGGAGGGATCCCACCAAATCCACGTGGAAGTGGATGAACCTCCTAGCCAGGATTTGGAACAGCTCGAGGGGAGCTCTTGTGTGCTTGTGCACTTTGGCCTGCTGCCACATGACTCAAGCTGCAGCCCACTCTTTCACGTCCTTGCGCAAACGCGGCCAGACAAATTTTGCCCCCACTAGCTTCACTGAAGCATGCACGCCTGGAGGCGAGAGTGGACTGACTGAAAAACGTGATGGCGCCAAGAGCTCGGAACCCGGTGGAGACATCGCAGAGCAAGGGAGGGCACCCTTCTTGCACCATCCTGCTCTCCAGCAGTAACCCAGTGGGTACCGACTGGAGCTCGCAAATGTCCGGCTCTGCGGCCATAGCAGGGAAATCTATTCCCATGTATACCGGGGAGAATAACGCGCGTGACAGACAATTGGCCACAACGTTGAACTTACTGGCAACGTGTTGAATGTCGGTCGTAAACTTCAAGATCGCGGCCAAATGCCATTGCTGCCGGGCCTACCATGGTTCTGAGACCTTGGACATCGCGTACATCAGTGGCTTATGGTCCACGAACACGGTGAACTCATGCCCCTCTAGCCAAAATTGGAAATGGCGCGTCGCCAGGTGTAGAGCCAACAACTCTGTCGAACGTGCTGTATTTGTGTTTGTTGTCGCGGAAAGTTCGACTGAAAAATGCGATCGGTTGCCATGCACCGGAGACGTACTGCTCCACCACTGCTCCTATGGCAACATCAGACGTGTCCGTAGTGAGCGCTATCCGTGCTGACGGATCCAGATGGGCTAGCAACGCGGCATCCGCAAGCGCTGTTTTTGCGTTTGTGAAAGTCTGGACTCGCTCAGGAGTCCTGTCGATGGTTTCTGCGGGCTTCTTTTTTTTTTAGCACGGCATACAGCAGCTGCATCAGCTGGGCTGCCTGGGGAAGGAAACGGTTATAAAAATTAACCATTCCCAAAAACTCCTGTAGTGTCCTCACGGTCTGCGGACGCGGAAAGTCTGACACAGCGCGCACCTTATCCAGTAACGGAATTGCACCCTCCAGTGAAATGTGGTGGACCAAAAAATCAATCACTGGCACACCGAATTGGCACTTTGCCAGGTTAACCATCAGCCTGTGTGCTTCCAACCTCTGGAAAACTGTCTTGAGGTGGGCGATGTGCTCCTCCTCGGATGCGCTAGCTACCAGAATGTCGTCTAAGTAGACAAAAATGAAAGACAAGTCACGAAGCACTGCGCCCATCATTCTCTGGAAAATCTGCACCACGCCTTTTAATCTGAACGGCATGCGTAAAAACTTGAAAAGGCCGAAAGGAGTTATTACCACTATTTTCGGACCATCTTCCGCATGCTTCGGGACCTGGTGGTAACCGCAGACCAGATCCACTTTGGAAAAAAACACGCGCCCTGGCCAGGGGCATGGAAAAATCCTGGATGTGCGGGATAGGATACCGATCGTGTTCCGTGGCGTTGTTCAAGCGCCAGAAATCACCGCACGGTTGCCATGACCCGTCGGCCTTAGGCACCATGTGAAGTGGGGATTCCCACGGGCTGTTGGAGTGCCTGACGATGCCCAACTGCTCTAAGTTGGCAAACTCCTTGTGTGCGCTGGCCAGTTTAGCCGCGTCCAGGTGCCGAGGTCGTGCAAACACTGGCAGGCCTTTTGTAGTTATCAAATGTTTGACCCCGTGTTTTGTTATTGTAGCCGAAAAAGTCGGGACCATGAGTGCTGGGAACTGTGCGAGTAAATGTTGGTACTTACCCCCTAAGCTATAACGTTAGCCAGTGTTGTTGACCCTGCTCCCCGAGCTGTGCAGGGCAGTGAGGTAAAAGCGACAGCATCCACTAATCGCCTATTAGCAACATCGACTAACAACCCATAAGTGCATAAAAAATATGCGCCTAAAATGGGGGCAGAGCATGCAGCTACCACAAAGTCCCACTGAAAGTTGCATCCGTGCAAGCGTATCATCAGTGTCCGTTCGCCAAATGTCCTGATGGTGGATCCGTTGGCGGCCGTGAGCTCGGGACCGCTGCCTCCTGCCACCCTGTCTGCGTTGACCGGCAGGATGAGGCTCTTCTGGGAGCCAGAGTCCACCAGAAACTGTCTCCCCGAACGTGTGTTCATGACATAAAGCAGCTTGTTCCTGTCGCCAGCGGTTGCAGCTGGAACTGAGTGCCGAACGTGCCATCTTCCCGGCTTCTTGAACTGGCACGGCAACAAACAGCGTTGGGCATCTGAACCGAAATGGCGATGATAGGAACAGATCGCCCCATTCCTGCATCCTTTGGTGTCCCTCCCAGCTACCACCAACGGCTCCTCGATCTCGCTGGAGTCCCTCATGGGTGCCGGTGCAGCTGCATGTATACTGAGAGTTCTGGTTGCTAAAATGATGTGGTCCGCTTCCCGCGCCAGGGTGCGGTAGTCCTTGGTCACCAGCAGCGGCGAGTTGGCCAGGATCGCCCTCGCTGTAGCAGGTAGGTTCCTGAGGAACAAGTGGGCAACCAGGAAAGATTCGTCATTCTTCCCCCTCAGCGGCAACATGCTCTCCATGAGCTCCATGGCTGATCTGTTACTTAACTCTGAACGTGTTAGGAGTCTCTCTGCCCTCTCACTGTCAGACAGGGTATAGCGCTGGAGTAGTATCTGCTTGAACGCTTCATATTTCTCTTGAGCCGGCAGCTCCTGGAGCAGGCTCGTCACCTATTGTGTGCCGCGTGCATCCAGCGCAGTGACCACATAGTAATAGTTTGTGTTGTCCGTTGTTATCCCGCAGAGTGCAAACTGGGCTTCTATGTGCAGGAACCACGTGGTCGGGCTGTAAAGCCAGAAGTCTGGGAGCTTGACTGAGACAGCACACGTGGCGCTGGTGCTCTCCCTCCTGGTCGTCTCCGGGTGGTGCTTGGCTTGCTGTCCATGACACGTCTTGGGGTCACCAATGTGGAGAAAGGAAGCAGGCAAGGCAGCGAGCTGAACAACACAACAACTTTATTCCGTCTCCAACATTCAGTACATACAAAGCTCTCCTGGGACTCTGTGCATTCTCCTTTTATACCTTTAATTCCATGCATTGAGACCCAGACTTTCTGACCATAATACATTGTTTGGAACAAAGACCTATGTGGCACATTAACATAACATCACGCCGGCACCGCTTCTCACACCCTTCTTCTTCCAGCAGCTCCAGCATTCTCTCCTCTCCCCGGGGGGCGAATAGTCCTTACTGTCTGGACTGAGACCCCCCGGTGATGCTTCCTCCTTCAGTCCATTGTTCCCCCTTTCCCCAGCTGCCTTCTCTGGGTGGAGAATCTCCCACCCGTACCGCCACAATATTAATTTTTCTTCTAAATTTGTTATTTTTTTAGATGAGCATGCGTAAGAACAGGAAAGCATATACTTAAAAACTTATTTAAGATGTGATTTTATTCTTGGTAGTTTGAGAGGTTTTTCTCAAATTTATGTCAGTTTTCTTGTAAATTAAGGACTTTTCTGTTGTAAATTTGAAAGATTGTGAACTTTTTTCCTCATTTTTGTTTTTCCCGCTGTAAATTTTATAATTTCTTTTCTATTGTACATTTCTCTTCTCTCTTTGTTCTCATAAATTTATGAAGGTTTTTTGTGAATTACAGACATTTTTCTTGTAAATTTATTACGTTTTCCCATGTCCTTTCTACCTATGGCTGTCAGACTTTATAACTTAACTGGTGCTGCTCGTAGAGGTCGTATTAAATGTACTAAACTTAACAACTTTGCACAATAGAGATCGCCTCCTCCAATACACAACTAAGACAATTGAAATTATTATTGAGGGTAGCAACAACACTGTTGATTCAAATGGAAATATACTGTCTGGGTACATATTTATATTCTGCCGGGTAATTTAACAAACCATAATGCTGTTGATACCATTTAGCTGCAGTGCTCCTGCACTGTGTGTATAACTGTGTACATAAGTATATTTATTTACTGCTTTGGCTAACCAGTTCTTATCTTATTATCTTATTTACTATTGCTCTGAGTGCTGCTATCCCTTTGTTGCTGCAAGCCTGGAATTTCCCCATTGTGGCACTAATAAAGTCTTATCAATCTGTGGATTTTTCACTAGATTTATGTCCATTTTAAAATGAATTTACTATGTTTTTCCTAACAAATTTGAAAAGCTTGTCATAAAATTGTGACTTTTTCCACATATTGCCTATCTTAAACTTAATTTGCGGAGCCAGAATAGAACAATGATTTCAACCCTGATTCTCATAACATAAATAAAATAAAACTAAATTCATAAAATTAATTACAGTGACCAAATCTACAGTCCTTTCTGTTAGAATATATAAGTTTTTATACCTAAACTCCTCACCACCCTGTCATGTGTCTGAGCGAATGTTTTCACAGAGCTGACTCTCACTTTATTTCTAAGTTTTGCTTATCTGTTAGTTTGGTGTTGCTAGTTTCTGTCTATACTTTGGTTTATTGTCACTTATGCCTCCCCTTTCCCAGACACCTCCACCAGCTGTTCACAGTCTGCTCCTGTCACCTCAGCTGTGGGCAGTTAGTCTAATTAGGTCACCTGCTTGCTCAGCGACTCACACCTACGGCTCATTTTTCCTCATGTATTTAAGCACAGCTTGTTCACTTTCTCATTGCGGCACTATTGGATTTTCTCGTGGTTGTTCACCTGTATTACTCCACGTCTACTCTAGCGTTCGCAGAGCGATGCTGGCTCTGGAACGCCAATTGTAAGTTTTTCCTCATTTGTATTTTTGTATGTTCTGCACAGTTTTTTGGACTTCTTTT
This sequence comes from Pholidichthys leucotaenia, assembly GCA_020510985.1. Classification (NCBI taxonomy): domain Eukaryota; kingdom Metazoa; phylum Chordata; class Actinopteri; order Cichliformes; family Pholidichthyidae; genus Pholidichthys; species Pholidichthys leucotaenia. The sequence continues at coordinate 158,527,959 of CM035836.1, forward strand.
TGTTAATAAATGTCACGAATGTAATTCAGTGCCTGGGTCTGTTTTCCTGCCCCGGAGGAGCATTCATGACAGAATAGTGCCGCCAGTTTTAAGACCCAGCTGTTGCATTCGTGCATTTTTTCCTTTTTTTTTGTGTGTGTTTTTCATTAACCTGTTCTGGAGCTCGTCATGCCCCCAGCTCGCCAGCCTCACAGAAACAAAGAAGGATTGGCAGCGGAGTCCCCGACCTTGGAGGAAGAGTGGGTGGCGGACTTCATCCAAAGCTTTGTGGATGAGGCTCTCGCCGCCTGAGGACCCAAGAAAACCTGGGAATGTCTGAACGAAGCGGTGGTAATTCTTTAGGCACACCCCGGCCTGTGGAATTGTCTGCAATACACGGAATTGCTGTCCACGGTCTGTGTGCTCCAGCGATCATTTCCTGGATTAACGGTGGAGACGTCTGGGAAAGGGGAGGCATAAGTGACAATAAACCAAAATATAGACAGAAACTAACTGTCATGGTCCGAGCGCCAATCTCGTCCGTGCTTGGGCCATACATCATCTCCGCCAGGCTTGACAGCAGGGTTTACCTTCTGGCTCCCCGAGCTCTTGTTGTGACAGCGCTCGGGGGAGCTTCCTGCTGTTAAAGCCTAACAGCTGTGCTGCATTTACAGCTCATCAGCAGCCTGGCATTTAAGCGGGCGCTGAGAGCCGTACAATGCAGCAGTCTCGTCAATTATCCCTTGTCAGACGTTGAGCGAGCGTCCCTCGCCTCAGACGTCAATATTCCTCTTCAATTCCACGGCAACGGATCGTCTACATTCCCTGTTTGTGGTCAGGATTGTAAGTGAGCTTCTTGTCAGCCTTACGATCTCCTGTATCTAGTGTTGTGTGTTTTAGCCCCCTGTGGCTCATTACTTTCTGTTACTTTGTTTGTTCCTGTGCTCACTAATAAACATCTTGCAAACCTCACGCGACTTTTTGGCATCTTATGGTGGCTCGCGAGGGCCACCGCGTGACAGTAGACTGCTGCCAGGGCGCCTAAACGGAGGCGTCAAACCAAGACGCCATTCCCGGTGAGTTTGCATTAATTGGACATTTGTTCTTCCCTGTCTGGGTAACTGCGTGCTGAGAGAATGCCGTCGCGGAGGGGCCGCGCTCGGAGTCTGGGCCACGAGCTGGCGGACGCCTTGGAATTCGTAGATGAAACGCTCATCGCCACCTCCCTCCTCGACTATCACAGCGACGTACGCTGGTACCTGGACTCCGCTGAGGATGTCCTAAATCATCTTCCCCGCTACGCCGACCACCCTGAAGTCGGAGTGAGGAGGGATGACATTGCCACTCAGCGCGAGATACTCCGTATGGTGGAGGAGGACTACGGCAGGAAGCAGAGGAGGAGGCATCCCCGCTCCCCGCTTTGGGATCCCGTTCCTGTCCTTGATCCAGTCCAGGAGTTCACGCCATCCGGGGGCGGTCGAAGATGTCAGCGCCACGGCCAAGGTAAACCTCAGCAGGAACCCCGTCTGGATCCAGTTTGGGTCGTCGCAAGGATTCCCCCTCTCACACAGCTGCCACTCCCGCGTCTCATCTGGAGGGAACCCCCGCAGCCTCTCCCCCTGGGTCACCTTTCCCTGCTGTCCCGTCAGCTCATCGGGCCCGGTTCTGCTCGGCCGTCATCCCCCCCTCCTCGACGCCTTCCCCGGCTACTGTGTGTGCCAAGAGTCCTGTTTCGGCGAGCCTCGTCCTTGATCCATCGCGAGCGGCTCCTCCTCGTCCTTCCACAGGGCCCTCTGTCACCATCCAGCGGGGAAAGGGAGGAGCAACGTCCCCTACAGCAGGCACCATCCTCCCTCCGGGAGACAGGCAAGTGCAAGTTCCTTCTTTTCATCATAGTTGTGATTTTCTTTGTCTGACTCCTGGGGGTGGAGTTCGGGGTTCGCAGTCCCCCGAGCTCCCACCACCTGCTGTAGCGCTGATTACTAAAACTGCTGCCTCTGTGTCTCCCTCCGCTGAGTGGTCCACGACGCCAGGCCTACGTCCGGACGAGGAGGGGGCCTGTGGTTCTGTAGAGCCTGGTTCCAGCCCCGCAGCCACATTGTGGGCAGAGGAGAAGTGCGGACTGCAGCCTGGAGACTGCAGCCTGGAGACTGCAGCCTGGAGCCTGCGCCGACGATAAAGCGTCCCCGGGTCTCCATGCTGGAACGGTTCGAGCCAGCGGGTCGAGGGTCCCCTGCCACCATGGCGTGCGGGTTATTGGTGTGGACGTCAGTGCCGGAGGATCCACAGACTGCAGTGACCATCATGCCGGCTGCGGAACCCGCCGTAACTGAGTGGGAGCCTGAGGACGAACTTCTTCGCCCTGAGCCCGGATTGCCGAAGTCCTGGACGGCGACAGAACCCGAGATCAGGCAAGTGCTCTACCTTATCTTCCTTCTTTCTACTCTGGAGCATTTTTGCCTGTCTCTCAGGGAGACGAGCTGGGTGCAGCCGTCCGCTGCATCCGAGCCCGTCTCACTTGGTTCTGTTGCTACCGGTGATTCTGATCCCGGTTCTTTCTTGTCTTCCGAGCCTTGTTGCAGAGTCACCGGTGCGGAGCCAGTCGTGGTTGCTGTGCTGGAGGTTCCAGGTTTGGGGTCGGAGGTCGTCGCCGGTGCTGCGCCGACCCAATCGGGGTTCGACTCGGGTGCATCCGAGACCCAGTCAGGGTCCAACAAGACCCAATCGGGGTCCGACGCGGGTGCAGCCGAGACCCAGTCGGGTCCCGACGAGACCCAATTGGGGTCCGACGCGGGTGCAGCCGAGACCCAGTGGAGGTCCAACGCGGGTGCAGCCACATCTGCAGCATCGGTATGGGTCAAGGACAGTGGAGGAGCTGCAGACCCTTCGCCACCTGACATGGTGTGGGCTCGTCATCATCATCATTCCCCTCATCCGAGTTACCGCTCCTGCTCATCATCGCCGGGGTCCGTTGGGGGCCTTCTACACTCGGCCCGGCTCTCCCACATTTTTCCCCCGCCAGGGAGGCCGCCGCGGGCTATCGTCCCATGGTTCTGGTGGCTGAGGGACGCGGGTCGGCCACCCGATGAACTGTTTTTCCGGTTCGGTGCCTTGGGTCGGCCACCCGACACTCTGTGTTTGCTGCTGGGCGACCTGCTTCGGCCGCCGGAGAATTGCACTTTCCGGGCCTGGGACTGGGGTAGGCTGCCCGATCATGTACTGTTTCCCATATTCACTTGTTGGCCTTGGGACGCAGGGAGACCACCGGAACTGTCCCCGTGGGTTTTGGTCTCTGCCTGTCACCATTTTCCTGAACTGTCTGGATTAAAGGTCGTTCGGGGTGATAGTCTTGTTTTGTGTGTAATGTGCATTATGGGGCATGGTATTTTCCGTGTGTCATGCTCTGTAATCGCTTCATTTACACCCTGTGTTAATGGTAATTTGGGTACTTGGGAGTCTTGTATTTTCTGTTATTGTGCCCTGTGATTGTCTCATTTGCGCTCTGCCTTAGTTATGATTTATGTGTATTTTATTGTCTGTTATCTTGTCCTGTGATTGTCTCATTTGTCCTCTGCCTAACTATGATTTGTGCATGTGAGAGTATCGTATTTTTTTCTTTTTTCCTGGCTATCTGTGTGCTCCTGTTTTCGTGTTGGTTTTTGGTCTGTGGCTGAGCCTCTCCCTTCAGGCCTGCTTCCCCATCCGCCCACCCTGGGGGGGTGGGGGGTGGGGTTTGTCATTGGGCGTTCGGAGCTCGCCCTTGGGGGGGGGGGGGGGGGACTGTCATGGTCCGAGTGCCGATCTCGTCCGCGCTCGGGCCATACATCATCTCCGCCAGGCTTGACAGCAGGGTTTACCTTCTGGCTCCCTGAGCTCTTATTGTGACAGCACTCGGGGGAGCTTCCTGCTGTCAAAGCCTAACAATTGTGCTGCATTTACGGCTCATCAGCAGCCTGGCATTTAAGCGGGTGCTGAGAGCTGTACAATGCAGCAGTCTCGTCAGTTATCCCTTGTCAGACGTTGAGTGAGCGTCCCTCGCCTCAGACGTCAATATTCCTCTTCAATTTCACGGCAACGGATCATCTGCATTCCCTGTTTGTGGTCAGGATTGTAAGTGAGCTTCTTGTCAGCCTTACAATCTCCTGTATCTAGTGTTGTGTGTTTTAGCCCCCCGTGGCTCATTACTTTCTGTTACTTTGTTTGTTCCTGTGCTCACTAATAAACATCTTGCAAACCTCACGCGACTTTTTGGCGTCTTATGGTGGCTCGCGAGGGTCACCGTGTGACACTAACAAAACCAAACTAACAGATAAGCAAAACTTAGAAATATAGTGAGAGTCTGAGCTCTGTGAAAACATTCGCTCAGACACATGACACAACCCTGTAAAAACCTATTATTTAAAACTTAAATATTGGCCGGTATGCCTTCTCTATGACACTGAATAATTTCAGAAAGGCCCCAAAGTAATCAGCATTTTGCATAACGATAATAACAAAAGTCAAGGTGTAGGTTACCTACAGAAGAGCCACAGCCGGCTTGTCTCTTTTTCCTCGCACTCTCCCGCTGTCTGGGAAGACAGGGGCGAGTAATCTGATGCTGCATTCACTTACACTCAGAAATCTGACTATCACAGCTTTTCATAAATACAAATTAATGAATGGAAAAGTTTGAACTAAACTATTCCTGAATTCAGCAATATTCTTGGTGCTGGATGGAAAGCTCTGACGGGCCGGATGTGGCCCGCGGGTCGTCAGTTGACGTTCACTGATCTAATACATGCACAGAGTATCTGAAGATTCCTAAAAAATAATAGTTATAAAAATGACAAAAAGAAACAGATATGATCAACATGATAGCTCTGTTTTCTTGCCTTTATGTGTGGAAATTCTTATATTCAGTTTTGTGAATTTGTAGTTTCTGTTGTTGCATTTCAACATAACAGTGTAAAAAGAAATGAGCAGAAGGAAGAGTGATCATTTGTCATAAAATTCTAGCTTTTTTCCTCATCAGTTTGTGGTGTTTTTCCTTATAAATTTGTGGTTGCTTTTCTGTTAAGTTCACATAAATTTGGGACTTTTTCTTCTAAATTTGCAGATTTTTACATGCATTCTTCATCTGGTCATCATGCTGAGACCCTGAGTTCCAGTCCGTTTACAGAGAAAATACTAATCTAGTGTCGTAACAGCGCTATCACTGCTCAGTGGAGTATAATAACATTTAGGATGTGCCGTCCTCTGGTTGTAAACACTTTGGACTGTGAATATCGAAGCTGTCCAGACCGCCCCTGCACAGCACTGTGATAACGAGCAGCACCCCTCCTTCCGTGTTCTGGGGATGACACGGTTCTGAGATTTACTGCCAGTGGATGAAAGTCCCACTTGAAGTTGGCCTCAGCAGCACAAGCTTATTCAAGTTCCTGCTTGACACATTTGTTCGGAACTTGCAGATTTAAACACTCTGTGTGTGTGTTAGACCTGGTATTAAGTGCAATGTATTATAATGATTGTTAACGTGTCCGTGTCATTGCAGATTTAAGCCGCTTTAGGCCTGTCTATGCCCCAAAAGACTTTCTGGAGGTAAGGAGATTTCGTCACCATTAAAGTTTCATTAAAGTTTTTGCCAAAAACATGAAGGTGGGCTTCTTTATTGGTGCGTTATTGTGATCTAACCAGGTTTTAATCAGCTTGCGGAACCCCAACCACGATGTGAGTGAGGATGTCGGTGCCAGGAGCCACTGGGGACTGATCCAGGTTCCACTCAATGTCAGAGACATCCCGCAGCTGGTAGGAATATGTGTTGCTGCAGTTGTTCTTATATACTGTACATGTCATTTGCTTGTTCTGATGGTCATTTGTGTGTTCTACCAATGACACCAGTAGGGCTAAGCAGTTTGACCTTAAGTTGCTCTTGGTGGGTCAGGCCAGCACCGGTGCATGGCAACTCCACCACCATCAGTGTGTCGATGTGTGTGTGAATGAGTGGATTTGTAAAGTGCTTTGGTCATCCAGAGATGAGTAAAAAGCATTATATAAGTGAATGCCTTTTACCATTTCCCATAAATCATGGTTAATTGAACCCTTCACATTTTTTTTTATTGTCATTTCCCCCCCTCCTTTCTTCTCCCTTATAGTTCACTGACAAGGCTGATAATTAAGCATTACACAAGAGTTTGGCATCAATGAATCTATCACTGTGGTGATATGGTTGTAAATGAGCATAATATAATAATTTCACACACATGTAACCAAATTAAATATTGTTCAGTGCAGAAGTCAGTGTTTATATACATACTGTACCTCTTGAGGGTTTGTTAGTCACATGATTCACGTGGCGTGTGATTAGCCCGAGGATACAATACAATATAATACGATTCCTTAAGTATTGTGATACTATACATTATTCAGCTCCAGAAAAAAAATCTTTCCTAAATTAGCATGTCTACATTATGGCAGCCATTCAATTTGAGTATCTGTTGAATTCCAACACAAAGACACCTCAGTCTACTTAAGGAGGGTGTGATTAGGTGATCATCTAAGCATGGTAAGACGCATGAAAGCTGTGAATAAATAGCAGAGTTATTACACAAATACAGATGTCTGAGTTCTTCCAAAGTTAAAATTTAGGTCTTGTGGTGTTTAAGAATGAACATGAACTTGTTTTTTTTTTTTTTTACATTATTTCAGTAGGTTAGAGAATAAACCAGAATTATTCATTCTATGCAAACATATACAATACAGTACGTATAAATAGTAAAACCAGATAAAGTGATAATTTTGCAGTGGTCTCTTTGGGCTCTTAATTTTTTTCAGAACTGTATATGAGGAGGGGTTGAAAATTTCATGGTGGTCAAATTTCACCAAATGTGGTTTATTTTTCAACATAGTCTCCCCTTCGGTCCACACACTTCTTCCATCAGTGTTGCAGTGCTTGGATCCCTGCGGTTGAAAAATAAACCACACTTGGTCAAATTTGACCACTATGAATTTTTCAGCCCCCCCTCGTGTATAATTAATAAAAGATGAGTATGTGCGTTTAGGGATTGGCACATCATTGTTAGTGTCAAGTATTGCAGTAGTATGTGAAATCGATCTTTTCCCCACCCCTAGCACCATGTAATGGACTGAAAAGTCAACTGTTTTTTTATTACTCTGATACCTAAATTGGTAAGTTTGTACTTAACATTCATTAAAAACATTTTAATAAAGTATCACGATTCTCTGAACTGATACAGTGTCACCACCACTGTCATGTGGTGGCCCTCGCGAGCCACCATAAGACGCCAAAAGTCGCCGGTGAGGTTTGCATAGTTGTTTATTATTAACAAAAGAAACACAAAGCAGTACAAAACAATGAGCCACGGTGGGCTAAAACACGACACTATATGAAAATAATCATAAGGCGAAAACGAAGCACACTTACGATCAAGACCCAGGGATGGTCAGCACATCTGACCATGAAGAACTCGTGTACAAATCCTTGATGAATTGTTGACGAATATTGACGAGACTGCCGCATTATTCTGCTCCCAGAGCCCCACTTAAATACAGCGCTGCTGATGAGCTGAAAATGCAACACAGCTGTCAGGCTTGACAGCAGGAAGCCCCTCCGAGCGCTGTCGCAATAAAGGCTCGGGGAGCCAGAAGGTAAACACTGTTGTCACACCTGGTAAAGATGATGCATGGCTCGAGCACGGACGAGATCGGCGCACGAACCATGACAGTACCTCCCCCCCAAGGGCGAGCTCCGAACGCCCAATGATACCCAAGCTCCCCCCCCCCCCCCCCCCCCAGGGTGGGCGGATGGGGGAGCAGGCCCGGAGGGAGAGGACCAGCAACAGAAAAAAACCCCCACCATGACGATGACCGGGAGCACAGTGATAATTACAGAGTAACACTTCCCAGAAAAAAAACACAATACTCCCTAAAGCACAAACCATAATTAACACAGGGCATAAATGTGGTTACGGGGGGCAGAACATGATCGAGCGGCCTACCCCAGTCCCAGGCCCGGAAAGTCAAATCCTCCGGCGGCCGAACCAGGTCGCCCAGTTGCAAACACAGTATGTCGGGTGGCCAACCCGGGGCGCATGGGGAGACAGCCTGCGACGGCCTCATTGGAGGGGGGGGAGACGTGGGAGAGCCGGGCCGAACGTAGAGGCCCCCCAGTGGCCCCCGGCGATGACGAGCTGGGTTGGTGACTACAACGAGGGGTAAGATGGTGACGACGAGCCTGCACAATGTCAGGTAGCGAAGAGTCTACAGCTCCTCCACTGACCTTGACCCATACCGATGCTGCACTCGCGGCTGCACCTGCGTTGGACCCCGACTGGGTCTCGGCTGCACCCGCGTTGGACCCTGATTGGGTCTCGGCTGCACCCGCGTCGGACCCCCACTGGGTCTCGTCGGACCCCCACTGGGTCTCGGCTGCACCGGTGACGACCTCCGACCCCGAACCTGGAACCTCCAGCACAGCGACCGCGACTGGCTCTGCACCGGTGACTCTGGAAGAAGGCTCGGAAGACAAGAAAGAACCGGGATCAGAATCACCGGTTGCGACAGAGCCCAGTGAGACAAGCTCGGGTGCAGCAGGCGGCTGCCCCTGACTCACCTCCCCGAGAGGCAGGCAGAAATGCTCCAAGACAGAAAGGAGAAACACAAAGTAGAGCACTTGTCTGCACTGGGGTTCTGTCGCCGTCCAGGACTTCGTCGATCCAGGCTCAGGACGGAGAAGTTCGTCATCAGGCTCCCACTCGGCCACGGCGGGTTCCACAGCCGGCATGATGGTCTCTGCAGTCTGTGGATCCTCCGGCGCTGACATCCACACCGATAACCCGCACAGCGTGGTGGCAGGGGACCCTCGACCCGCTGACTCGAACTGTTCCAATGTGGAGACCCGGGGACGCTTCATCGTTGGCGCAGGCTCCAGGCTGCAGTCCGCTCTTCTCCTCTGCCCACGATGTGGCTGTGGGGCTGGAACGAGGCTCTCCAGAACCGCAGGCCCCCCCCTCGTCCGATGACGTAGGCCTGGTGTCGTGGACCGCTCAGCGGAGGGAGACACAGAGGCAGCAGGTTTAGTGAAAAGGGCTACAGCAGGTGGTGGGAGCTTGGGGGACTGCGAACCCTGAACTCCGCCCCCAGGAGTCAGACAAGGCAAATCACAACCATGATGAGAAGAAGGAACTTGCACTTGCCTGTTTCCTGGAGGAAGGATGGTGCCTGCTGTAGGGGACGTTGTTCCTCCCTTTCCCCGCTGGGTGGAGACAGAGGGCCCCCTGGAAGGACGAGGAGGAGCCGCTCGTGAGGGTCCACTCACGGGCTTCGCCGGAAATGGATTCAGACGAGGGTCTAGCTGAGGATCACTTTGGGCATGGCGCCGACGTCTTGGGTGGCCCCCGGATGGCGCAAACTCCTGGACCAGATCGGGGACAGGAACGGGATCCCGAAACGAGGAGCGACGATGCCTCCCCTTCGGCTTCCTGCCAGAGTTTCCCTCCAGCCCACGGAGTACCTCGCGTTGGGAAGCGATCTCTGCCCTCCTCGTCATGACTTCCGGGTTGTCGAAGTAGCGAGGGAGGTTATTGAGGAGATACTCAGCATAGTCCAGGTGCCGGCATATATTGTTGGGGGTGTCGTAGAGCGTAGCGGTGAAGAGCGTTCCATCAACATAGTCCAGGGCCTCCGCTAGCTCGTAGCCCAGGCTCCGAATGCGGCTCCTGAAAGACGGCATTCTCCCAGCAAGCAGTTACCCAGACAGGGAAGAACAGATGTCCATTTAAGCAAAACTCACCGGGACAGGCGTCTCCGTTTGGCGGTAGTCTACTGTCATGCGGTGGCCCTTGCGAGCCACCATAAGACGCCAAAAGTCGGCGGTGAAGTTTGCATAGTTGTTTATTAATGAACAAAAGCAATACACAAAACAATACAAAACAATGAGCCACGGTGGGCTAAAATGCACAACGCTACAAACACTTGACTTTGAGGCAAACAAGAAGCACACTTACAGTCAAAACTCAAGGATGGTCGATAAGCCAGACCATGAAAGGCATAGTTGACGTTTCGTGACGAATTGTTGACGAATATTGACAAGACTGCCGCATTATTCTGCTCCCAGAGCCCCACTTAAATACAGCGCTGCTGATGAGCCGAAAATGCAGCACAGCTGTCAGGCTTGACAGCAGGAAGCCCCTCCGAGCGCTGTCACAATAAAGGCTTGGGGAGCCAGAAGGTAAACACTGCTGTCAAACCTGGTAAAGATGATGCATGGCTCCAGCGCGGACGAGATCGGCGCACGAACCATGACAACCACAAAGTATTGTAATACTATGATGCATTGATTTTTTCCCCCACCCACCCCTACTAATTAGCTTGTTGGCTGTGTTGGGGGAGTCCTTTATGCAGCCCTTATTATGTTATCACCACATAGGGCAGGGGCACCAAAAAAACAAAAATGTCATGAGGAAGATTACGTCGGTTTTACATCCCGAACGTCATTTTCAGTTTGATTTCAGTTAATTGCCCAGCCGTAGACATCAGCCAGTGTAATGACATTGACGGTGTTATTTGCAGAGGCATAAAACTTTACAGATTAATTAAAAAAAATAAAATAAACACAAACAGAACATTTTTTTGAAAAATATAAACAATATTCATCCAATTAAATTCAAAGCAGGAAGCAAGAATGAGCAAACAAGAAGCAATGAATCTTTTTTCAGTGTAAATACATTAAAAAAAATAGAAGGAAACAGTTTTATATGCAGTTTTCTGCTTTATATGCAGATGTTCACAAAATCACTTCAATTTTTAGTGTCTTAACTCTTAGAGTGTGAGTTTTTGAGTGCCCCTAGTGGCAGAGTGCGACGCTGCGCCTGTCTTCTCACTCTGACATCACCGGCTGCATTGGGGATTTGTACTGATCTGCCAGTTTCAGAAGGTGGCAGACATGCGTTGGAGGACTCAATGGATGACATGTAATACACCAAAGAAGAAGAACTCTTCATTTCCTTTTCTTGTATTCTCTTCTTTTAGCTCAGAAAGCTAATATGGCCGCTATCCGTAATCGTCGCCATCACTTAGGTGGCTTTGTACACGGAAAATAGCCATACGATACAAGCGAAATTTATGTGGGATAATCATAAGACTTTGTAGATGTGGTAGAGAGCATAAATGATCGACAGAATGCAAAATAACGACCACAATGGGTGAAAACGCAGCGACCACGGCAGTGAGCGGGTCCCGTTAGCTGCAGGTAAGTGACAAATTTCTGTTTTGTTTTTTTTTTATTTAAGTTTTTGTAAAGGGTATACAGGTCATTACAGCATTGCATTGTTTACATTTTCATCACACGTTCCCTTATTTTTTGCTATTTGACAACATTGGTAGGATAGTTATTACAACACCCCCCTTTTTTTTAAAGTGAAAGAAAAAGAGAAATTAAAGAGAATTAAATAAAACGAATAAACAAACAAACAGAACAGCAAAAAACAAACAAACAGAAAATTAAGTAATTAAAAGTAAAAGAGCATCTGAGTAGCATTGGAACAAAGAGCGGGACCATTATTGAAATGGTATTTGTCAAAGATTAGATCTAATGGAAGACACATATGCGATCCAGGGTTGCCAAAAGTTCATGAACCCATCCATGTCCTGTCTCAGTGCGAATGTCAACTTTTCCATCGAGTAAATGTCTTGAATCACGTTAATCCAATCTTCAGGTGTAGGACAGTCCTTCAGCATCCATTTTTTAGTTAGGGCTTTTTTACTTGCCAATATTAAAACATTGAATAAGTATTTATCTCCTCGTCTTTCCAGTGAGTCCGGTAGTAAACCCAAATACAAAGTTACAAAAGAAAAGGGAACTGTTATTTTGAATATTTTCCCCAATATTGTCTGTACATTGGTCCAATATTGGTGGATAACTGGGCATGACCAAAACACATGAAAATGATTTGCAGCCTTTTCACCACACAAGCGCCAACAGTTCAACCCCTTATGGGTAAATTTGTTTTGTGCAGGTGTTCTGAAAAATCTTACCAAGTTTTTCCATCCAAATTCTCTCCACTGCAGGGATGAGGTACTTTTCCATTGCTGTTTATTTAGCTTTTCCCATATTTTCAATTGTAAAGTGAAATTCCCCTCTTTTTCCCATCTCTCTTTTATATATGATGTGTTGTCTCCTTTTAAGTCTTGAAGACCTTGGTATATTTTAGAAATGTATCTGATCTCTGGGATCCCTTTATATGCCATTAAGAAGACCTTCAGAACACCTGACTGGGCCCTTTCCAAATCCTCCTTTTTAAGTATATTGTTTATGTGGTGTCTAAGCTAAAAGAACCTGTAAAGATCTTGATTTATTAGACCTTGTTTTTTCAAATCTTCAAAACTTCTTAAAGTTTGCCCCTTAAAAAAATCGTAATATTTTATCAGCCCTTTCTCTTTCCACTCTTTAAATCTAGTGTCTGTTTTATTGGGGGTAAAGTCTTGATCATAGGCAATCCATTGCAGAAGTCGATAGGGCTCTTTAGCTTGATTCTCTCTGACTATCTTAAACCAAATTTTTAGCGGGGTCTCTATCCACGGGTTAGTGTTATTCAAGAGTTTAGGTAAGGCATTGTTCCCTATTATCGCCTGTAGGGGGATGTCACTTGTTATTTGGCGTTCCATCTCCTTCCATTGTGCAGTGTAGACTGGGTTACATATCTCTACTAAAGTTTTAATTTGTGCAGCTATAAAATAGTCCCTGATATTTGGCAGCGCGAGCCCACCTTTGTCTTTGTTTAGCTGTAGGGTTCTATATCTGATTCTAGGTCTCTTGCCCTGCCATATGAATCTTGAGATCCTTCTGTCCAGCTCCTGCCATGTTTTTTTGGGAGGTTCTACCGGTATTGTTTGGAAAAGGTATAGAAGACGTGGAAGTATATTCATTTTGACTGCTTCAATTCTTTGTGCAGTACCTAAGAATGGTATCATATTTCATCTTGCTAGGTCAGATTTTATTTTTGTCACCAGTGGATCATAGTTTAGTGTTATAATTTTGTCGAGTTGTTTCGGGATATTGACCCCCAGATATTTCATAGATTCCAACTCCCAGTTAGTTTTGAGTTCACTTAGTGAATAATGATTTGGGTCATAGTTGAATGTTAAAACTTGGGTTTTATGCATGTTTAATTTGTACCCCGATAAATCTCCATAGTCTGAAAAAACTGAGATTAGTTCTGGTAAAGAAGTGTCTGGCTGCCCTAGGTATATTAAAATGTCATCAGCAAAGAGTGCTATTTTATGTTCCTTCTGACCAAGTGTAATACCCTGAATTTTTTGATTTTGTCTTATCCATTGGTTCAGAGGTTCTATGAAGATTGCAAAGAGCAGTGGAGACAGGGGGCAGCCTTGACGACATCCTCTTTCCAGCTCAAAAGATGATGATAAATTACCGTTAATCCTTATTTTAGCTGTTGGTTTTTTATATAATGCCTGTATAGTTCTAATGAAGTTGTTATGAAAATTAAAACTGGATAAGATTCTATATAGGAAAGACCAGTCAACCGAATCGAATGCTTTTTCAGCATCTAATCCCAATATGACTGCATTTAAGTTATATTTTTTTATATGATGAATTATGTGTAAAGTGCGTCGAATGTTGTCTTGTGTCTGTCTTTGTCTTATAAAACCTGTTTGGTCTAAGTGAATTAAGTCTGTCAGTATGTTTTCTAACCTTTTGGCAAGGATAATGGTAAAAAGCTTATAGTCCTGATTTAATACACTGATTGGTCTGTAGTTGGAGCATTCTAGTTTATCCTTTTCAGGTTTAGGTATAACTGCAATGACCCCTTCTCTCCAGGAGGGGGGGATTTCCCCTGTGTGGAGGACATAGTTAAATGTTTTCAGGAGGAGAGGAGATAGTTGCTGTTGAAAGGTTTTGTACCATTCTGCTGTATAGCCATCTGCTCCTGGGGATTTGTTAGCTTTAAGTTTCATAATTGCTTTTTCCAATTCTTTAGGTTGTATTTCTGACAGTAGTGTTTTATTTTGTGATTCCGTAAGTTGGGGAAGGTTTAATGTGTTTAGGAATGTCTCGGATGCGTTTTTATGTTTTTTGTGGGAGTATAAGTTCTTGTAGTAATTCTCGAAGCTTTTAAGAATATCCTGAATTCTGAATTTTATTTCCTTTGATACTGGGTCTCTGATTTTGTAGATTGCTCTTTCTGTTTGTTGGTTCCTCAATTTATAGGCTAGTAATTTTGCCGATTTACTGCCTGCTTCATAGTGTTTTTGTTTCAGAAATGTAAGTTTCTTCTGGATTTCTATTGTGTAGATCTCATTTATTTGATTTTTAATTTCTTTAATCTTGAGCGAGCCATTAGAATGAGTGTTGTCTTTGTGTTCTTTTTCTAGGTTCTTGAGTTCTGACTCTAGTGTGATTAGTTTTTCTTGTCTCAGTTTCTTTTGGGTTGCCAGTTTTGCAATAATTTTTCCCCTTATTACAGCTTTGCACGCATCCCACAGTATTAAAGGGGATACTTCTCCATTATCGTTTTCTTCCAAATATCTGAAAATATCTGATTCCAATTCATCTTTCAGTGGTCCTTTCAGGACATTTGAATTCAACCTCCAGGAAAATGTATTATTTGTGTATTTTTGGATGTTTAAGTCCATATAGATCGGACTGTGGTCAGAGAGATCCATCAGTCCTATTTTACCTGTTTTTACTCTTCCAATGTCTCTATTAAACATAAAAAAGTAATCAATCCTTGAGTAAGATGAATGTGGTGTTGAATAAAAAGTATAATCTTTTACATTGGGGTTGAATTCCCTCCATACGTCACAGATTCCCATTTCTTTTAGTAGCATCTGAGTTTTCCTATTTTGAGTGTTATTTTGACGTGAAGAATTACCTGTTGCATCCCAGTATGGATTCAGTCTTAGATTGAAGTCTCCACCACATATCACTAAACCTTGGGCTTTAGTTATCATTAGGTTGAATACATTTTTATAAAATTTCCATTTAGCCCCTGGTGGTGCATATACATTCAGCAGGGTGATATCTTCTCCCTCTAGCCGCCCAATTACCAAACTGTACCTCCCTTCTTTATCTTTGTGTTCTGATTTTTTTCAAATGTAATTTTGGTTGATATCAATGTCGCTACTCCCCTCCTCCTCCCTGATTTATATGAAGATGAAGAGATCATTTTAAACCCTTGTCTATTGAGTTTAGTGTGTTCCACGTCTGTTAGGTGGGTTTCTTGTAAAAATATTATTTCTGCTTTGTCTTTTTTCATTTTGCGTAGAATCTTGGATCTTTTAACTGGATTCAGGATCCCTTTTACATTATATGAGGCTATTTTGGTTACACCCTGTTTCTCCATTGTATTTTCTTATTTAGTATAACAGTGTGGTGGCCCTCTTTTTTGCTACTCAGAAACTGAAAGAACATTAAGAACATAAAAAACATTAAGAACATAGTGTACAAAACTTTAAAACAAAAAACTGTCAAAAAAACTTCCTGAGCTGGGGTCTCTTTAAAGACCCTGTAAGAGCCCTGATGGAGTGTAGGCTCTGAGGGAAATTCCTCAAACTCTGTTACGTGTTGAGGGCCCTCTCTTACCCCTGTAAGTTGTCCCATGTTTTTAACGTGAATTTCAGATCCCAATCCGAATTTGTAATGATTTTTTTTTTTTTTTTTTTATGCCTATACCCTATGAGATTGTGTGCACCCTCCCACCCCCATCACAGCAAACATTCACTCTAATACAGTATTTGTTAGTGTGGAGAGAACATGTGGGTCATTGTTACATTTCTATTTTAACAAGATTTTTTTTTTCCCTTTAAATTAAGAAGACATTTGTTTCTAATGCTCTAACTGCTCCATGAAAGGTTTTACCACATGCTGATTCTGCACCTCCTTTAATGTTTGTTACCTTGTAGGAGGGGGGATGGAAGTGCAGAATGACTGAAAAGAAAAAAACAAAAAGGTTGCTATTCCTTCCTGGAACTGGAAAGCTTATCTTTGTAGCTCTGGGGCTGGGTTTCCCGCTGCTGGCCCGTGGATTTTGAAGGTCTCTGAGTGGACCACGTTTGAGCTCTGATCCTCTCGCTCAGATTCGCTGCGGGTTTAAACACCGTTACCGGGAGTCCTCTTCTCGCCATGTCAGTTGTTGCTTCTTGCGCTGAATTATAGAGACATGACTCTTCACCGTAAAAGACCCTTAACTTCACCGGAAATGGCGTCTGAAAGCGTAGATTCTGTTCCCGTAGAACCTTTTTGGCGTCGTTATATTCCCGTCGCTTTTTAAGAACCTCAGGGGCGTAATCGTGCTCCACGAAGACTTTTCTCTCTTGATGCATAAATCCTTTTTTCTGCCAAGCCCGTCTTACAACCTCTTGTTTTATTTTGAAATCGGAGAATCTTACCACCACCGAACGCGGGGGCGCTTCTGCCGCTGGCTTTGCGGCTAATGTACGATGGGCCTTTTCTATCTTCAAATCGGTGGTTTGTGGAATATCCAACTTCTCTCTCAATAAGGATTCCACGCATTCCGCCACTGTGTTGAAACTATCTTCAGCTCCTTCTTTCAGACCGTGAATTCTGATGTTATCTCGTCTCTGTCTTCCTTCTTGGTCGGTTAGCTTAGCCTCCAGCCTTGACTGTTTTCTGTGTAAATCCAGCATAGAATCTTCAAGCACTTTTACTCTTTCTTCAGCTTCCAAGATTCGGTTTTCGGCCTGGTCCATTCTGCTGTTCGTCCTTTTTAATTCCTCTCTGAATTCATGAAATTCGGCCCGAAATCGTCGTAATTCATCAAATAGCGATTTCAAGCTAATCTTTTTGTTAGCTAGGTCCAGCTCCTCGTCTCCTGAACGGAGGTCCTCGGGATCAGATTCTGCGGCCGCTGCGCGTCCTGACCTGGGGAATGTCAGTTTCTTCTGTTTTTGGTTAGGCATGGTGTTTTTGTCTTTTCATTTTTATTCTTCCAAAAATCCGTTAAGTCTGATTTTGAAGATGTTTTCCTTGGATTGGATCTGGGAGGTTCAGCGTTAAGTTGCTATCACCATGGCGTCCAGACCGGAAGTCATGTTTTTTTTAATATTGTACTGATTTCTTGTTCATATACTTTGAAGATATGATAATGAGGTATCTCTGTACAAAAAACGGCATCAAAAAACCAAACCGTTCTTTGTGTAAATATGTCTAAAGTCCAGTTTTGACTGAGTTACGGAATTTAAAGAGCTGCCACGACATTATGCAAGTTAGATGCATAAATTTATTCCTATCTGAAACTTTGGATCATATTTTACATCTTTCTAATTGACAATAAGCCATTATTTCTTACCACTTTCAAGTTATAGCCTTGGAAATCTGAACTATTTTATTGACAAAAAATATTTACCACTCTTGACCACTAGGGGTTATGTTGCAGTTCGGCGACAGTCACACTCAGAGGGTTAATCATTTTACAAATTCTCTTTACACATGTAAATCTTTTCTACACATGAATTTGTCACACAGATTTATGTTAGTGTTAAAAAAAAAAAAAAATTGAAAGGTCCACCTCGCTCCACCAGGTCATGTGCTGTTTGAATATGGCAAGTAGTAAACGGGGCTGGCGTGGACTGGCTGATAAATAATAATAATGCATCGGTTTTATATAGCGCTTTATCATATATACTCAAAGACGCTTTACAAATAGGTACATTATTCATTCACTCCAGACAGGCAATGGTAGTGGCAAGCTACTTCTGCAGCCACAGCTGCCCTGGGGCAGGCTGACGGAAACGTGGCAGCCAATCTGCGCCAACGGCCTTTCCGGCCACCACCGAACATTTTGTACATTATACACATTCATACCCAGTGTTATGGGCACTGGAGGCAATGCGGGTGAAGTGTCTTGCCCAGGGACACAACGGCAGGATATCTGGGGAGAGCGGGATTCGAACCGCCAACCATCGGGTTATTAGACGACCTGCTCTACCTCCTGAGCCACTGCCGCCCCAAAGTGGCTCAGGGGCGGCACCCATCAGGGGCGGCTGATGGGTGTGTATATTTTCTGTGGACCGGGGGGTTCAGAAAATGTGCACATAATGTGGCGTTTCAGAGGACAGATGCATTTAGAGTCAGGTGAAAGTTACTTGTAATTATGAAGACCAGATCTGGTCTGACAAAAAATTAGAACTGAGGAATGTGACTTGTAATGTGAATGTAGACCTTATAACTATGGTGCAGGTGTAGTGTGGCCGACTGCTGACTGGAGGGTCAGGGTTTCAGTTCCCGTTCTGTCTGCAGTCTGCATGTCGAACTGTCCTTGAGCAAGACACTGAACCCCCAGTTGCTCCTGGTAGATCAGGCCAGCGCCAGTGCATGGCAGCTCTGCTGCCATCAGTGTGTGAATGTGTGTGTCAATGGGTGGTGAATGTGTGTGTCAATGGGTGGATAGCAGGATCTGTAAAGCACTTCGGTCATGTAGAGATGAGTAAAAAGTGCTATATAAATGAACGCCATTTACCATTTATTAAGCACATCTTTTTAAGAAAGCAGCGCAAACAAGAATCATTTGCTGAAATTAAATCTTCATATGTTGTGTTTGTGTTGACCTCTCAGAGACAGGCCTACTCCGAGCTGAATCTGACCACTGGGCAGTTGGGGATTGATGACCATGCACACATTCATCCAGGTACTTACTTACCATTTGTGCTCATTCTTAAGACATAAGTAATAACTCTCTGTCTTTATTTTTGGTATTTCTTTAAGCCTTGTAGAGGATTTTTTTTAAGCTTAGTAATTACAGCCTTGACATGAATAGTTACAGTACTCATTCAGTAGCTTTTTAATTTCCAAACATAAACTCTCTTTTATTTATGATTAATTAGAATACCAAGAAATAAGTGTTTACCTTCTGAACAGAGGGGTTTAGTAATCCATAAACCATGCTGGCTTCTTATCAGCCTATGTTCCTTTTGTGTGCCATGTGGTTGTCTGGGATTTTTCAAACAAATCCCCCTGTGAAGTCCAGGTATTGAATTTGTTATCGTTTGTGATCCTGGCTTTAAATAGAATCCACAGCCTGTGTGTTTGTAAATCGAACCGATAACAATTGAGATGAATCTGTTGTGTTCTTTCTCTCTTGTCCCTGCTCAGACTTGTTTGAAAGCGAGTACGTTCAGATTGGCAAAAAAGGTCAGTGTTTGTGTCTTGGTTGCATTTGGTTCTGTCTTCACTTTCTTTGTGTATAAGGATTTTATGTTGTTTTCCCCTAAATCTTCTGCATATACTGTAGATGCTTATCTCTTCCACAAAACTCAATTTGAAAACCAACTTTTAAGCTTACACAGTTAGCGTTTGAGCCTCCCTTTCATGCGTACAAAAAAAAAAAAGATTTCTTAGCATTAAAGGTAATTTCTGTTAAATTGTGTTGCATCAGACAATAACTAATGTGATTTTGATTCAAAAACAGGACTTTCAAAGTAATCTTAAACTTGTAATCTGTACTTTAATTGCCAGATTTAGTAGATAAAATATAGTAGAAAAACTTCACACATTTACAAACAAAAGAGAAAATTTATGAGAAAAGTCATAAAAAAACACATTTAAGTGTAAAAAAAGCCAGTTTACAGGAAAAAGTTGAAAAAATTTACACAAAAAAGAAAGTCACACATTTCTGCAGGAGGAAGTTAAAATATATAGGGGTAAAGTCACAAATTTATGCAAATAATAAAAAAATAGAAAAGTTTCGGATTTATGAGTGAAAAGCTACAAATTTAAGGAAAAACGTCACTATAGCAGCTTCTTCTTCTCTTCTTAAGGCCATAGCTCACCATGGAGCATAGGCCATCGATGACCCCTCGCCATCGCACTCGGTTCTGGGCTGCTACTCCCCTCCAGTTGGTTCCCTGCTGCTTCAGCTCTGCCTCGTTGTCTCGTCTCCAGCTGTTTCGAGGCCGGCCTCTCTTTCTCTTCCCCTGCAGGTTCCAGGTCAGGACTTGGCGTGTGATGCTGGATGCTGGTTTCCTGACGGTGTGTCCAATCCAGTCCCAGTTCCTCCGCAGAATCTGTTCTGCCACTGGTTTCTATCCCGCCTGCCCCCACAGGTCTTCATTCCTGATCTTCTCCGGCCACCTGATGTTAAAGATGCACCTCAGGCATCCGTTAAAGAAAGTCTGAATCTTCTGCTGCATCGTCTTTGTCGTCCTCCAGAGCTCACATCCGTAAAGTAGAACAGACTTGATGTTAGAGTTGAAGGTACAAAGTTTTGTTCTCGTGCAGATCTCTTTTGATGCTCAGATATTCCTCAGTATGACAAAACCTGCTCTTGCCTTGCCGATCCTGGCTGTGACATCTCGGTCTGTGCCCCCCTGTCGATCCACCACACTTCCCAGGTAGACAAAGGACTCCACCTCTCTGATGGGCTGACCTCCAACTGTGACTGGTGTGTTGGTAGTGGTATTAATCTTCATCAGCTAAATCTTCTTCTTATTGATCTGGAGTCCTGTGCCGGCTGATGTAGTCTCCAGGTGAGTAGTCTTGTCCTGCATCTGGCTGTGATTATGTGACAGGAGCGCCAGGTTGTCAGCAAAGTTGAGGTCATCCGGCTGTGTTCACTGTGTCCCGTTTTTCCTGCCTGTTGTCGTGAGCTTCATGATGTAATCGATGACCAAGAGGAAGAGGAATGGTTACAGCAAGCATCCCTGGCGGATTCTGGCCTTCTCCTGCAAGCTCTCTGACAGCTGGCCAGTGTGCGCGATCCTGCAGCTCATGTCCTGGTAGATGCACTGGATGAAGGAGATGATCTTCTCGGGAATTCCATAATGCCTCAGCAACTTCCACAGGGTCTCACGGTCCACACCGTCGAAGGCCTTCTCGTAGTCTGTGATGTTGATATAGAGGGGTGAGTTCCAATCCAGCGATTGCTCCGCAATGATGCGTAGACTGGTGATCTGGTTGGCGCAGGATCTGTTCTTGTGGAAGCCTGCCTGCTCATCTCGGAGCTTGGGGTCGGCTGCCTCCTTCAACCTTTCCAGCAGAGCTCGGTTATAAACCTTGCTCAGCACTGACAGGGGCATGATCCCTTGGTAGTTGCTGCAGTCTCTGAGGTTCCCCTTCTTCGGCAGCTTGATGACAGTCCCTTCCTTCCACTGGGCTGGTACCTCTTCCTTCTCCCAGATCTTGCTGAAGAGGCTGTGTAGCGTGTTGATGGCTGTTTCAGTCTGTTTTGATTGCTTCTGCCAGTATCTCGTCCGGTCCTGCAGCTTTCCCATTCCTCAAGGTCATGATGGCCTTCTTGATCTCTGCTTTTGAGGGCTTGTCGCAGTTGATTGGTAGTGTTGTCTCTGTTGGTGGGATGTCTAGTGGTATTTTGAGGGCTGGGTGGTTCAGCAGCTCTGTGAAGTGTTCTGCCCATTGCTTCAGCTGTTCCCCAGTTATTGTTAGTGGGTTTCTGTTTTTGTCTTTCACTGGCTTGTCTGCCTGCTGGAACTTGCTTGACAGCTTCTTGGTCACCAAGTACAGGTCCTTCAGGTTCCCCTGTCGTGCTGCTTCTTCTGCTTGACTGGCCAGGTTGTTGATGTAATCTCTCTTGTCCTTCTTGATGGGTTTCTTCACTTTGTTGTTCACTACTGTAGCAGTTAAAACAAGAACACAAGAGGAGTATTCTTGTGCTCTTGCTTTAACTGCTCTTGTCCGGCACATGTTCAAGATGGTTTTCTTCCCTTTCCTTTCTTCCAGTTTCTGGATGATGTCTGCAGAGATCCACTCTTTGTGTTGAGTCTTCTTCCTGCCCAGAACTTCTTTGCGGGTATCCTGCCAGATTTTCCTAGTGTGCTGCCACTGTGTCTCTATGTCTGTCTCACTGTTTTCTGTTAACTCTTGTAATGGCTGGAACATGTTGGCAAAGCTGATCTGGAAGGCTGCTTGTTTGTCATTATTCCTCAGCAGTCCGACGTTGTACCTTGTCTGTGTATTGCCAGAGTTGTTGAATCTCTTGAGCTGGAGTTTCACTGATGTCAATAGAAGGTGGTGGTCTGAGGACATGTCTGCACCTCTCATCACGCACACATCCTGCCACGATCTCCTAAACTTCTGGCTGATGCAGATATGGTCTATCTGGTTTTCTGTGACATGGTCCGGGGATCTTCAGGTGGCCTTGTGGATGTGTCTGTGTGGGAAGATGCTTCCATCAATCACCAGCTGGTTCAGGGAGCACAGGTCTGCAAAGTGCTCACCATTTTCACTCATCTGTCCCAGTCCATGGGTCCCCATGATGTCCTCATAGCCTGTGCTGTCAGATCCTATCCTGGTGTTGAAATCTCCCATCAGAATGGTCATGTCCTTGGCTCCTCCTCTGTTTATCATTGCTTGCACCTGTTGGTAAAAATCCTCCTTCTTCTCATCGTCTGCATCATAGGTAGGAGCGTAGCACTGGATAACTTTCAACTTGATGTTCTTCTTTCTGGTGGTGAACTTGGCTGTAAGGATGTGTGAATTTACCGGTTCCCAGCCGATGAGGGCTCGCTGTGCCTCCGGTGCCAGCATTAGGGCCACACCCTCAGTGTGGGGGGCTCGATCCTCTGTGTGTCCTGAGTACAGCAGTGTCTCTCCAGATGCAAGTCTTAGCTGTCCTGTCTGTACCCACCTGGTCTCACTCAGGCCGAGTACTCCTGTCTTGTAGGTCTTCATTTCTCTCGCTACAGTGGTGTGAAAAAGTGTTTGCCCCCTTCATGAGTTCTCATTTTTTTTGTATGTTTGTCACACTTAAATGCTTCAGATTGTCAAACCAATTTAAATATGAGACAAAGATAACACAAGTAAACACAAAATGCAGTTTTTAAATGAAGGTGTTTATTATTAAGTGTAAAAAAAATCCAAAGCTACATGGCCCTGTGTGAAAAAGTGATTGCCCTCCCTGTTAAAACATAAATTAACTGTGGTTTATCACATCTTTGGAAAGCTGAAGTCAGTTTCTCTAGCTACACCCAGGCCTGATTGCTGCCACATCTGTTCTCAATCAAGAAATTGCTTAAATAGGACCTGCCTGACAAAGTGAAGTAGACCAAAAGATCCTCAAAAGCTAGACATCATCTAAAGAAATTCAGGAACAAATGGGAAACAACGTAATTGTGATCTATCAGTCTGGAAAGGGTTATAAAGCCATTTCTAAAGCTTTGGGACTCCAGCGAACCACAGTGAGAGCTATTATCCACAAATGGCGAAAACATGGAACAGTAGTGAACCTTCCCAGGAATGGCCCGCCGACCAAAATTACCCCAAGAGCTCAGTGACGACTCATTCAAGAGGTCACAGAAGACCCCACAACAACATCCAAAGAACTGCAGGCCTCACTTGCCTCAGTTAAGGTCAGTGTTCATGACTCCACCATAAGAAAGAGACTGAGCATAAATGGCCTGCATGGCAGAATTCCAAGACTAAAACCACTGCTGAGCAAAAAGAACATAAATGCTTGTCTCAGTTTTGCCAGAAAACATCTTGATGATCCTCAAGACTTTTGGGAAAATACTCTATGGATTGACGAGACAAAAGTTGAACTTTTTGGAAGGTGTGTGTCCCATTACATCCGGCGTAAATGTAACACAGCATTTCAGAAAAGGAACATCGTGAAATATGGTGGTGATAGTGTGATGGTGTGGGGCTGTTTTGCTGCTTCAGGACCTGGAAGACTTGCTGTGGTAAATGGAACCATGAATTCTGTTGTCTACCAAAAAATCCTGAAGGAGAATGTCCGGCCATCTGTCCGTGACCTCAAGCTGAAGTGCACTTGGGTTGTGCAGCAGGACAATGATCCAAAACACACCAGCAAGTCCACCTCTGAATGGCTTAAGATAAACAAAATGAAGACTTTGGAGTGGTCTAGTCAAAGTCCTGACCTGAATCCGATTGAGATGCTGTGGCATGACCTTAAAAAGGCGGTTCATGCATGAAAACCCTTCAGTGTGGCTGAAATACAACAATTCTGCAAAGATGCGTGGGCCAAAATTCCTCCACAGCACTGTAAAAGACTCATTGCCAGTTACTGCAAATGCTTGATTGCAGTTGTTGCTGCTAAGGGTGGCCCAACCAGTTGTTAGGTTTAGGGGGCAATCACTTTTTCACACAGGGCCATGTAGGTTTGGATTTTTTTTTTTACCCTTAATAATAAACACCTTCATTTAAAAACTGCATTTTGTGTTTACTTGTGTTATCTTTGTCTAATACTTAAATTTGTTTGATGATCTGAAATGTTTAAGTGTGACAAACATACAAAAAATGAGAAATCAGGAAGGGGGCAAACACTTTCACACACCACTGCTACTTGGACGGTCCTCCCTGTTTCATACATCATCCTGACATTCCATATAGCGATTCTCGTTTTTGTCCTGTGAGTCAGAAGGGGAATCGGCCTTGCAACTTCCTTTTGACTTTCACCACACTGCATCATGAGTCTCTGGGGTGGCGACCCTTCCTCTCCCAGATGAGCGTCTTGTTTTTTTGTCGTTGATGCTTCTGTAACAAAGTGTTTTTTACAGGCAGGGTTGTTAGCCCTACGCAAACCTATTTATCCTCTAGGTGAGGTGATCCACATTTGTGTGACCTCTACCCTTTGACCTGTCCAGCATGGATGACCCTACCAGGATCATATGCTCCCGCTGACATACTGTAGCTCTCCGGATCATAGGTGTACGCAAGCCATCACACAACGGCAAGGGGTGGACCATGTGGTGGACTATAGCAGCTTAGTTGACTCAAATATGCTTTGTGGCTCCTTGCGTAATTTTTTTTTCAGCCAGAAATTATTGAAAATTTTTAGAGATTAATAACCAACTGGGATATTCCTTTTACCAAGGGGAAAAAAAACAGGCAACCAACAAAATACAACATCCACTTTGAAGCTGGATATGTAAGGGCCTTTCACACGTAACACATTTGGTCCGGACTTTTCAGTTTGATGTCGACCAAAATTTTAGGTGTGAAACCTCCCTCGAACAACGTTCCAGAACAAAGAGTCGAAATTTGGTCTAGCAAAAATAGGTGGTCTTTGTCCGGTTCATTTCGAGTGTGAAATCAATTATTGAGCTGCAGAAAACACCTTGGAGGATTAGTATCATGTTTGCTATCTACTGGTCTGTGCTAACAATGCAAACATTGTCATGACAACAGAACGTCGTCATGACACCAAGACGTAGGTGCGGTTGTGGAAAGTTGTTTAGTTTGCTTGGAAAAGGAGCAGTGTGAAAACCAAACCCAGCCATACTAAATGTATACAATGTAACAAAAGTGTGAACTTTGGTCTGGACTTTCAGGTGTGAAAAGGCCATAATTTAGGCCAGTAGACATTTTAGTTTTATTTTTACAACAAAGACTCTTTCTCTGGAGATTTCTGTAAGGAAATCTATTTATAACCACTGTGACCCATTTAGAAAATCTGAAAATAGACAGTCGTGTAATAATAGAAACAATGAGTAATGGGAAGCATTTGTGATCACCACCTGTGAATAATGAAGAATACTCTGCCCTCTTTTGAAGTAATTTCTTGTGTCAGCACACAACTGGTATGGTTATAGACAACAAACACAAAGCTTAAAAACCGTCTGAGTTTCACATGCACAGCATAGGAGCCTTTTTCCACCCATGTCAGAGGTTGTGGTCCAGACCAAGTGTTAAGTGCTCTCAAATGGGAAATTTAGGAGGCGACAAGTGTGTCAGTTTATATTATGACTGGCCAGCACCTTCATTCAAGAGCTGCCACTTTTTGGCTGCAAACACTGCAAATATTTAGTGCAAAATGGAGAAGTTTAAGAGTTTGTTTCCAGCATGAAACTAAGTGTTTTTTTTGCAAAGATATGCAATAATTCTTTGAATTTCTTTGTTGGGTTTATACATTTTCAGAGGGAAAATGTATATCGACCCACAAGGACTTTTAGAGTAATCAGCATCATGATTTTTAGTTGACATATTTGTGCTACTTTCACTGGTTTGTTTTAATCATGTTATATCATGAGGTACAAGTGTATGTTTTCCCAGCTGGCTGAGTTGGCTTTATACTTCTTTGGCAACTTTGTTTGAATTCATTGGTACATGTACACTAAAATTATGGGGTTATTTGCTGCTTTTTCAGTTAGGTTTCTAATTTTCTTGCAGTAGAGTCTGTCTTTGTAGCTTTGTAGCTTCAGTTAAAGTTTGACCTTTGGCAGCAGGCTGAGATGACAGTGCTGGTTGTTAAGATGTACTGGAACAGTCTTCTGAAAGGCATTAAACTGGGTGAGCGTGTTTATCATTGTTTTTGCATAGAAATTCAACTTCATATTTGCAAGTCGAAGAATGTGTCATTTAGTCAGCTTAGTTAGACGAAACTGTTATTGTTTTCCACAAATTTTTCTTGTGATTATTTTTCCCCGAGTCGTCTGTCATTTTACTTGTTGAAGTGTCATTAAAAAACACAGGACTTATTTCATAATTTTACTTTTGTGTGACAGTCAGACTTGACAAGCAAATCATCAAGGTTGAAAAGCTTTTTTTGAGTGATGTGGCTTTGACAGAATTTAGAGAAATAGTTTTTGCATATTAATGAGTCTTAGATGAGAAGATCAGGAGGAACTTTAAATGTCCGCTATGATGCTTTTTAGCTCATTCCAGTGAAGCTGAAAAGAGCTAATGCGTGGTGGAATCGCTACTCCTCCTGGGCATTTGCCCTGATGGTCAGCAAAGTCACACACAATGATGCTCAGGTGGGTCTGCATCCAGGTTGTGTTGAA
Source organism: Pholidichthys leucotaenia (assembly GCA_020510985.1). Lineage (NCBI taxonomy): Eukaryota > Metazoa > Chordata > Actinopteri > Cichliformes > Pholidichthyidae > Pholidichthys > Pholidichthys leucotaenia. Next base: position 158,554,668 of record CM035836.1, read on the forward strand.
AGTCAAAGGTCAGGAGATATGCACACTTGTGTGATTTCAGAAAAATCAATAGTCCTCCTTGGCAATTTCTCTAAATCTCAGCAAATTCATGCACAGTGATCCTCAGGTGGGCAATGTTTCCTCTGGCTTAAAGACCTTGGCGCGGTGGCAACATATTTTTCCTCGGGGGGCGGGGGGTGTAAACATACCGGAATATGTTAATTTTATACTATTTATTTCTTTTTAAAATTTTACCCAGTAACGTTGCATATGGAACTTACTATTTGAAGTATTGTGCAACCGAGGCTTGAATATTGGGACAGTTAGGGTCCCACCCAGACATCCTGTGTTTAGACCTTTTAGTGGTGTTATCCTTCTCTCCTTCCTCTGCCTGAACACTTCCCTCTCCTTGGCTCCTCTCTTCTGTCTCATCTTGCCCTCTCTGAGCTCTGTCTAATTCAGGCTCTCTCTCTGTCCTTGGTGGTATACAAATAGGTTAGAAAATATCAAGTGTCATGTTTTGTCCTGCAGGATTTTTTTTGTCATGGTTTACATAAATGACAAAAATATGTGTTTTTTTTGTATTTTTATTCTAGTGTTTCTTTTTTCCATTGAGACAGTTGGGAAGGGAAAGAAACATTCATAATAGTAATGTACTCAAGCATACTTAAATTATATGACCAGGTGGGTATAGTAACCAGAAATTCTACTCATGTGAAAGCAGTGTTTTAAAATTAATAATTAAAAGTAGGCAACCGGACTTCCGGTTATGGCGGCCACGTAGGAAGACGTGTTTCACACTGCTCTGCTCCTAAAAATAAAAAGTAGGCTAAAACTCTCTTAATTGGAACAAAAACCTATCCCAGCGTTTAGGCGCGGATATGGTAAAGACTAAAGCTGGGAAATTAGGCGGAGGAAAAAGTAATTCGACAAAACAATCCAAACTAACAGACTTCCACGCTCGTGACGAAGCAGAAAAATCTCCAGACTATGGCGGAGGATGGAGCCAGCGGCGGAGCGGTAACTGCTGAGGAGGGGACAAATGCGGTGCTTGCAGCCATCAGCTCCATGAGAGCAGACTTTTCGTCTAAATTTGATGGGATTATAGCAGCGATAGAAGGAATGAGAAAGGAAATAAGTGACTGTATGGAACGAGTATCGCAGGCAGAGCTCCGAATCTCAAGCACTGAAGATGTCGTCACCAGCCTACAATCAAAGGTGCAATCACTGGAATTAAAATGGAAACGTCTGGAAGATAATGTCCTGGACTTAGAATCTCGCTCGCGACGGAATAATTTGAGGCTGGTGGGTCTCCCGGAGGGAGCGGAGGGACGGGACCCATGTTCCTTTTTGGAAAAGTGGATTCCAGAAGCGCTGAACAATGCGGACCTGCAGTCATCGGTCGTCTTAGAGAGCGTTCACCGAATCGGCCCACCGAGAGATAATAAGACACCACCGAGGACGCTGATTATGAAGTTCCTCAGCTACAGAGACAAGATGACGGTCACCAACGTGGCGCGAGCTAAAGGGGAAATCAAATACCAGGATCAACAGGTGCGGTTCTACCCAGATTTGGCCACAGGAATTCAACAATTAAGGAGGCAGTTCGACCCCGCCTGTAAAGAGCTGCACAACCTCGGGATTCGTCACGGAGTGATTCATCCGGCAAGACTGCTGGTCACATATAAGGGGAGAACCCACACCTTCAAGACCCCTCAAGAGGCGCAGGAGCTCATCAAGCAAATCCAAAAGGAGACTGGTGGGAGCTAAGCATGAACATGATAAAGGTAGAACATTTAAGCATATGTACAGGCATCTGATTGATCTGAAACATATAACATGTCTACAAAATACAGATTGTATTATAAAAAAAAAAAAAAAGCTATGATGTGCAAAGTTGCTATAAAACTTTGAAGTTATGTTGAAAAAACTACAGAAGAGAGTTAATGTCATTAAAAAAGTAGTAGAGTCAGGGTGATTGAGAGGAGAAAGAGAGAGTGGTTTGACTGATCCTCGCAGGTGTGGAACAGTCACTAGCTATAACGGGAGATGGAATTTTTTTTGATTTTGGGGGGATTACCATGAATGTGGGGAAAGGGAATTTGTTTTTGTGTAGTTTGTAGGATGAATGTTCAACCATCCATGTTTTTGCTTCTCTGTATGAGCATGTTTATATTGCGAGGTAATCTCAAACTCCTTATTGATCATAGATCAAAGCGTTAATCTTAATTTAACTTCATGGAATTGCAGAGGTCTACAAAATCTAAAAAAACTTAAACAAGTTATGAATAAAATAAAAGACATAGATTCAATAATTGTGTTTTTACAAGAAACTCATCTAACAGAGGAGGATGTAAAAAGAATTAGCAGAAGATGGCAAGGAAATGTGTTCACCTCATCATTTTCATCCCGAGCCAGGGGAGTTATGACTCTCATACATAAAACAGTCCCATTTCAAGTGAAAAATGTAATTGGAGACAAATTAGGAAGATATCTAATCATCCAAGGATCTTTGTTATTAGGAAATATAAATCTGGTGAACTTATACAGTCCCAATACTGATGATCAAAACTTCTTTGTTAATTTATTTCTTACTTTATCATCACTTACAGGGCAACATATAATAGCAGGGGATTTTAATTGTACATTGAATCCCAGTATAGATAGATCAACAGGACTGGACTGTACGCACAATGGATGCAGGATGACCATTAATCATTTTATGAAAGAATTGAGATTGCTAGATATATGGAGAGAAATGAAACCACAAGTCAAAGCCTATTCTTGTTATTCTAATACCTATAAGACATTCTCACGTATTGACTACTTTTTGATCTCCACAGAATTAAGGTCCAAGATTCAAAACTGTTTCTATGATAACATCGTGATCTCTGATCATGCACCCTGCTGTCTAATATATGTAGATAAGAAATTGACAAAGGATCCAGGTAGGTGGCATTTTCAGCATAAATGGCTTCAGGATGGGGAATTTGTTAAGTACAGAGAAAAACAGATAGATGAGTTCTTTGATATCAATACTACACAAACATCAGCATGCATAACATGCTGTGGGAGGCTTTCAAAGCTTTTATAAGGGGGCATATTTTTAGTTATACAGGTTCAAATCTAAGAAGACTCGAGAGGAGAGAGTCCAGTCGGAACGTAAAATAAAAATTCTTCAAGAAAAAGTGTATGCAGGAAGTAACCCACAGTTAGAGAATGAATTACTGATTCTGAGAGCTGAATATGACAAAAAAATCAGCGAATAGAGCTGCCTCGAGTCTTCTAAGATTGAAGCAAACTTTTTATGAACAAGGTGAAAAATCAGGAAAATTATTGGCATGGCAGATTAAACAATTAGAATTTAAAACACCAATTACCAGTATTATAAGTAATGGACAGGCAGTTATAGATCCTTTAGAAATTAATAGTGCCTTTAGAGATTATTATGAAAAACTGTATGATACAAAAAATGAAACTGACTTAACAAAACTAAATGGGTTTTTGGGTGGATTATCTATACCGTGTATTCCAATTGAAAACAGGGAGATACTGGAGTCTAAAATTAGTCAAGAAGAAGTTGGGCTAGCCATTGATAATATGAAATCAGGAAAAAGAGCAGGACCAGATGGTCTTCCAGTTGACCTCTATAAAAAATTTAAGAATAAATTAATAAAACCACTTTTGGAAATGGTTTTAGAAGCATTTCAAAATAGTAATTTACCACCATACATGAATAATGCCTTAATTATACTGTTGCCAAAACCAGGTAAACCCCCTAATAAATGTGAAAACATGAGACCAATAAACCTATTAAATGCTGACCTTAAGATAATCTGTAAAATTTTAGCAAGACGATTACAAGAAATATTACCAAATATTATTAACCGAGATCAGAATGGCTTTATAATGGGAAGACAAGGCTTCCATAATGTAAGAAGACTATTTAATATTATTTATTCCAATAAAGAAGCACCGGATACAGCTCTCCTATCATTGGACGCCAAAAAGGCCTTTGATAGGGTCGAATGGCCCTATCTTTTTGAAGTCCTACAAAGGTTTGGACTTGGAAATAATTTCATAAAATGGGTTTCAGATAATATACAATAATGCTACAGCAGAAATCCTAACAAACAGCAATATCTCAAAATCAATAAAAATCAATAGAGGATGTCGACAAGGCTGTCCACTTTCACCCTTATTGTTTACTATGGCAATTGAACCTTTAGCGATGGCAGTACGTTTACATCCACAAATATATGGAATTAAAGTAGGACCAACAGAACATAAAATCTCCCTGTATGCCAATGACATAATTTTGTTTATGTCGAATTTTAAAAAATCAATTCCGACCTTGTTAAATTTAATAAAGAACTTTGGGGGAAATATCAGGATATAAAATAAATAAACTAAATCTTCAATATTAATGCTAAATGAGACCCAGAGAAATCACCCAGGTAAATCAATTCAATGTTGTAAATCAGTTTAAATATTTAGGAATTCAAATTTTGCCTAAGCTAGAATCAGTCACCAGTGCCAACTATGAAGCCTAATGGACAGATTAATGAGTTACTTCAGAGATGGATGTACTACCAATGTCGATGATCAGGACGAATTAATATACTTAAAAGTAATATCTTACAAAAATACTTATTTCAATACATTCTTTACCACCACCTTCAGATCTATTCTCAAGAATTAAAAAAAAGTCGTGGCAATTTATATGAACAATAGGAAGGCTAGATTACGTCTGTCCTTACTATATTTACCATTTGATTGTGGAGGTCTGAAATGTCCAAACTTTATGTTGTATTACTGGTCAGCACAACTGAGGTCTATGACATATTATTTTTCATCAAATGATCTCCCTCACTGGACTGAAATGGAATCGTACAATTTACCTTTCCTCTTCCCTTATTCATATACTCAGACTCGGCTAAAAAATTAGAGAAACAAGTTAAAAATCCAATTGTAAAGCATATGATCTAAATATGGTGTGAAACCAAAAAATATTTAAAAGAACCACACTTATTGTCACAATTTAGCCTGATATGGGGTAATCAATATTTTACACCAGGGAGAGCGGATGCTGTATTTAAAGTATGGAATTTAAAAGGGATTCAAAAGATTCAAGACTTATATTTGTCACGTTCAGATAACATAATGTCTTTTGAATAACTGAGGATCAAATTCAATCTTAATAGAACACATTTTTTAAAATATCTTCAGCTTTGGAATTTTATTCGATCAAATCAAAATAATGCTCTCACCCGACCTACTTATTCATCCTTGGAAAAAATTTTGACTAAAGATAGTAAGAGAAAGGGCATTATTTCAGAGTTTTATAACTCATTGACACTATTCTCAAGTGAAAACTCACAGAAAAAACTGAATTATTGGAAAGAAGACCTGCAAATTGAAATTTCAGAGGAACAATGGGAGTTGGCTTGTACAGAAGCTCAAACCAAATCAATAAATGTACGTCTTAAGTTGATACATTTTAAATGGTTAATGCGGATGTATGTTACACCAGTGGAGTTAAATAGATATAACAAAAACATACCAGATACATGCACAAAATGTATGGAAAGTAAAGGAACCCTATTTCACTGTTTATGGGAATGTAGAAAAATCAGAATGTTTTGGGAAGAGGTGAGGGTAACAATTGAAAAAATAATTTCAAAACAATTCACATTGAACCCTAAACTGTTTTTGTTGGGTCTGTATCCAGAAAAGCATAACTTTAATAAGAGTGAAAGAGCATTCATAGACCTCAGTTTGCTTAATGCCAAAAATGTATTGCACCACTGTGGAAAAAAGACTCATAGACCAGATGTGACTCAGTGGTTAACCTCTTGCACTCCGTTGTACCGCGGGCGGGCAAGTCTCTGCGTCCCAGAGCACACGAGGGTGCACGAGAGCGCCCTCGTGCGCTCTCGGACACACGATGGAGCTGCAGAAGCTGCATTTCCGTTCTTCCACTGCAGACACAGCCGCGAACAGATTAGATCATCTGATTGACCTCTCATTTGACTAATAAGAGCCTTGAATTGGGTTTCTGAAACCTTGAAGAATCAATGACTGAAAACCTAGCAAGAAGGACCCGCCTACCAAAGCTGTGAATGCAGTGAGCCAATTGAAGCAGAGAAGTTCGCGAGCTGTTTTTTTTTAAGGCTGGGTGAAGACAGACTGCTGCAGCAGATAACAAAAGGACCCGCAGGAAGAACCCCACAGACCCAGCAGCATGGAGACCATCCACAAGTGCAACCTTTGTGACAGCGACTGCCATTCGCGCATTGGCATGTTCGGCCAGGCGGTGCTTATTTTGTTTTTGTCCCAGCAGAATAGATATTAGGATTGTCTTCTATGGTCATCATAGACCGACGGAGGCCGACGACGAAGGCTGAGTGACACACACGCGTTTGCCAGTCTATTTTTAATTACTACTGTTATTTGTTTTGAAAAATCGTTCGCCAAAAACTGCAATCATGGAATTATGTTTTGATCGGGTCGCGAGACCAGCGTCGCGTTCGTCTGACAGTGAGGAAGAAGTTTGCCAGCTCCGCTTCTGCTGTGAAGAGGTAAGCGTTCTAAGCTAAATTATCCTTTATCCCTGAAAATTGTAATCAAAATGACTTTTGACTGATCGGTAAATTACAGCTGTGCGTCAACGCTGCATGACGGACCGTGGCGCAACGGGCGATATCCGTCCTCTGTAGCGAGGGGGGGGGACAACCCCCCCCCCCCACACACACACACACACAGCTCTTAGTGTCACCTTTCATTAGAGCCCAAGATGAAGCTTCTATATTGAATCATTCAAAAGTTACAGACGTTTTTCCAAACTGTGCCACTTGGCACAATTTGGCACAGTTCAAAAACGCCTGGGAACTACCTGAGGAAAAAGCTGTGTAATATATTCATTTTTTGTGGTATTGTTACAAAATTTGGACCTCAGCTGGATAACACTTGGTTCTACATTTCTGTTGCATTTTCCAGCCCGGATCTAAAGCTGTGTGTTATTTGCAAGCATTTGTATCCGAAAAAACACCCAGGCCAAATTTATTTTATTCAAGTTCACTATGTTTAGATGACTGTAACTCAGTGGCCGGAGCGCTTAGAGAGATTATGACTGTTTTGCCAAAAAATTCAAAGTGTTTTCTTTTAAATGAGACCAACCCCATGAAGATGCTGTAAAGGGTTGAAGAACAGCTTTCAGTTTACTTTGGGCACGTTATTTTTTGGCGTTTTTAGGGAAATTGACCGGAGTGCAAGGGGTTAAGACAGATGTTAACAAACCTTCCACTAGAAAGAATAACATACATACTGAAATCAAGGGAAAATGTGTTTGAGAATATATGGAGACCTTTCATTGATTATGTAAAGAAATTAAACATAACTTCTGAAGAAGAAGGTGAATGATGTGTATGGACCTTGCAAATTCCAAATTGGTGAATGTATAATATGTATACTTATGTAATAGATTACCTAGACTAAACAGAGGAGCATTGTTGATGACTTGCCTTTGTTAGTGGTTGTTGGTGTTTTTAGTACATTTTTTTTTGTAGTTAGTGTTTTTTTTTAATTTTTAAATTACGTAAGTGTTAGTGTTTGATTGTTTGTGCCATGTTTGTAAAAAAAAAAAAAAAGGTTCAATAAAAAATATTGTGGAAAAAAAAAAAGTAGGCAACCAAAAATTTCTAATTGAGTTAAGGGTACAAAGAGCACCCACTTAAAAACTTGAGTAATGACTTCAGTCTTGAAGGTTTGAGGTTTTTCTGAAAAAATTTATAACAATTTTCTTACAGTTTTCTACTTTTCTCTGTAAATCTAAAGTTGAAACCATGTTCCTCAAATTTGTAATTTCCTCGTGTAAAATTGACTTTTGTTGTGCATTTGAAACTTTATTATAAGTTTGTGGATTATTTTATGACTAATTTTTGTTTTATCTCATTCATCTTCTACTGCTTAATCCTTTTTGGGTCACGGGGGGCTGGAGCCTATCCCAGCATCTTTGGGCGAGAGGCAGGATACACCCTGGACAAATCGCCAGTCCATCGCAGGGCCAACACAGAGAGACAGACAACCATTCACTCTCACAGTCATACCTAAGGACAATTTAGAATCCCCAGTTTGATGCCAGTTAACCTTACTTGCATGTTTTTGGCATGTGGGAGGAAACCGGAGAAATCCCGGAGTAAACCCACGCAGACATGGGGAGAACATGCAAACTCCACACAGATCACTGTTGGTCGGGGGCTTGTATCGAACCCAGGATCCCCCGGCCAAGAGTGAGTTGCTCTGCTGCAACAGTGCTAATTTTTTTCTTTTTTTTAAAATAAAATTATTGTTTTTTTTTAGATACATTCGAAACAGACTTTGGTAATTTTTTTTTTTACTTTTTCCTTATAACAATTTACATTTTTGACCATAATTTTGCAGTCAGAACAGAACAATAATTTAACTGATTCCAAAGAAAAAATATTAATAAAATTGTATTTAATGAAATAAATTAACTTAAATGACCAAGGATGCCGTTGTTTCTGTTATATTATTTCTTTATATTTATAGTTTTTTCCAGAAATCTCCTCACCACCCAGACAACAGGAAAAACCTCCCTTATTTTGAAATCAAATGTTGGCACGTTTAGTTTGTCTGAAGGTTGCTGACGGATTAAAGTCATTGACTTCGTGAATTTCGGTCATCTTAACCTGCCAGGTACATAATAGGGAACTGTAGCGGACTCTAAAGACATAATTCACCACAATATGTGTTCATGTTCAGAATGACCTGTTTAGGCAGTTATAGTTGTGCTCTCAGACTTTCTCATCAGGCACCTCTCTAGGCAGTCACTGAAGGACCTCAGTTTAGAGTGAAGAGAGAGCTAGCGTTTTTAGCTGTTGCTTTTTGTCACTGCCACTGGAGAATAAAAACGGCACACCTGCTTGTGTGAGAAAAGAGAGAAATTGCCAGTCTCTTCATTCCTGCAATTCCTACAGAACATAGCTTAATATTGTAGTGGCTGGTGAAATATATCCTCAGCAATTCATCAGTCCCCCTCGCCTTCCCCTTCATATGAAGCCAGCTGCATATGAATTTTAACCACATCTGTTAGCTAAGTGACTCTTGCATTATTGCCCCCGTTTCCAGCAGGTTAAAATCATGATAAACACCAGTGCTTACTCTTATGATTTTTTTTTCCGCGTTTAAAGTACTTTAATAAACTCATGTTTCTGTCGGACAGTCATGCTTAGCGAAACACTGCTGACTGACTGGAAAACTCGCGGGAGTGGGGCACTTCTAAACTCCGCGCGGATAACGGCCACGCGCGTTGTTCGTGTGCGCACTTGCGGAAAGTCATTGCTTCATATCTTTTTCTTAAGAAATTCATATCGCCTTGAGGTGGCGGTAAAATTTCTGACGAGGCGGGCCGCCACGGAGAAATGTTACCAGAGGAAACCTTGGGTGGGTCTGCATTCAAGTTGAGCTCCAGGTCAAGGTCATCATCAAAGGTCAGGAGATCTGGGCATTTATGATTCCACAGAAATCATTACTCCTCCTAGGCCATTGACTTTGACCTTAAGCACATCCTAGATGGGCCTCCATCTAGGATGTGCTTATGATGAAGATCTCCGATCAGGAGATCTGAGCACTCTCTGGGCACTTTCATCAGGCCGGAAAGAGCTATTCATTCATTGATGGTCTGGTTTAAATTTTGACATCCTTAGGGACTTATACAATAGTATGCAAACATTTGGACACCTCATGACACATAACATGTTCTGGTGATTATTGTATTTGAAATTGGAGTATTTAATTAATTGTGTGATGTGCCCATAGTTTTGTACATGACCCAGTTGTGTGTGTATATATGTATGTCTGTCTCTATGTACTGTATGTATTTATGAAATAAAATGTAACTTTGCATTATTGTTTGCTTGCAATACTGTAATTTTCTCTTATCCTACAGAGACAGCATCTTTTCAGTTGGAAAAGGTGCTGTTTGGTAGGAGTGTAAGATATCATATCTTTCACAATAATACTGGAATAAAATTTGATACCGGGGTAAAAGTTAATATTGCAGTATTCTAATTTGGCTGTATAATGACATCATGGCATTACACCGCTGACATAAGTTACATGTTTCTGTAGTTACAGGCCAAGGCAAACATGGAGCGGAAAGCCAGCAGCCGCTCCGTGGTCAGAGTTACATGAAACCAGATCTAGTCGTGTGGAAATATTTTAGATTTAAGGCCATTTCAGACTGCTGTGGTGTAATAAATTACAAAAACACAACATAAAATGGTATGGCAGTGTGGATAACCTGCCTGCAAGTTTTTCCGCACGCAGATCTTTTTTTCCAGTTTCAGTGAAAACATAATTGTGTGCACAGCCCCTTAAACAACTGAAGGCAGGGCTTGTTGGTTTGTGATGCCTTAAAACCCAGGAAGGGCAGTCTGCTTGTTCCTTCAAGAGTTTATCTAAATAACGAATGTGTATTTTTTGGTGAAATTAGTATTTTGATATTTTAATGGAGTACATGTGACATATTGACATATTTTATAACGTAAAACATTTTTTTACACAGTATGGGACATTTTAAAAAGAAATGTATGGCTTAGCACAGTGTTTTTCAAAAATGGTGCCCTGGTATGTTTCGTTTTTTGTGGGAAATTATCTAATTTCACTTGTTAATTGCCCCCCCCCCCCCCAAAAAAAAAGAAAGCAAATAATTTGCCATTTCTGTGCATGGGTGCCTACAGAACCCATGCACAACATCAGCAAATTATTTGCAATTTTTTTTGACCAATTAACAAGTAATATTAGATAATTTCCCACAGAAACCTGAACATACCAGGGCACCATTGCTGAAAAACACTGACTTAGAATAAAACTTAAAATAGGGTTTATCGAATTTATTATTATTTTTTTTTAAATGTCATGTGCTTTTTGACTAGTGGTTGTGGAGCAGGACAGTGCAGCAGCGCAGCAGTACAGCAGACAAGGCTGCCCCACTGGGCTCCGGGCAGATCTGTGGGCCCTCATCCTCAACTCCACAAACCAGCCACAGGTAGGACTATGTTCATTTACACACAGGCATGCACAGACAAACACACAAAGCTGATTTGCACTCTAGTGGCCGCTGCCAGTTTTCTGTGTTTGTTGAAAAGCAGCCTCACATACACAGCTGCTGTGAGTCCCAAACTGTGTGTGTTTACTACAAGTTTTCAGTCATGGCCAAAGTCACACTTAACGTTCGTGTATTTTGTGTGTTTGTTTCACTGCACAATGTTGCCAGGACTAAACATTTCACACATCTGACACATAACACACACCGGTCTATAATTTCTACACAATCTGTGTATCAACTGCTGTGCTGTTTATCTTAGCTCAGTGTAGCTGTATGTACATATGTTAACAATCAAATGCCGACCATGTAGCACAGTTAGCCCAAACAGTATGGCTGCCTGGCTGGGTGGCAAATCCCTGTGTAAACACTGAAATCCAGAGTGTTATGCTGAGTGTTATGATTCGGTAAAATAACGATAGTGACTCGGAGATTGATTTCTTAGGAAGAGATACATGAAACTATACAGAATCCACAGAAGTTGGGTTGTGAAAATTGCCTTCATATTAAAGACTAAAAGGTTTGAACAGCGGACTTCCGGTTATGGCTGCCACGTAGGACGGACGTGTCTCGCTCTGCTCTGCTCCTGGAGAAAAAAAATCGGCAAATAACTCTCTCATTTGGGACAGAACGTATCCCAGCATTTGGGCGAGGATATGTCGGCGAAGCCTAAGGCTGGAAAACCAGGAAAAGGAAAAAGCGAGCCGCCGAAACAGTCCAAATTAACGGACTTTCAGGTCTGTGACGCAGCAAACAAAACTCCATATATGGCGGAGGAGGCTGGCAACGGTGCGATATCTGCGGGGAATGGCGCAGATGCGCTGATGGCTGCCATGAGTTCAATGAGAGCGGACTTTTCCTCTAGATTTGATGGGATTATGACAGCGTTGGAAGGAATAAGAAAGGAATTGGGTGACTGTGTAGAACGAACGGCGCAGATGGAGCTCCGTCTCGCTAGTGCTGAAGATGACGTCACCCGTCTTCAATTAAAGGTGCGCACTTTGGAAAAAAAAAATAAATCTCTGGAAGATAATATTTTGGATTTGGAATCTCGGTCGAGACAGAATAATTTGAGGCTGGTGGGTCTTCCAGAGGAATCAGAAGGTCGGGACGTATGTTCCTTTCTGGAAAAGTGGATTCCGGAGGTGCTGGGCAGCGAGGAGTTGCAATCAGCAGTGGTTCTGGAAAAAAGCACATCATATTGGCCCACGGAGAGATAAGGGACCGCCGAGGACCTTAATTATGAAGTTTCTTAGCAACAGAGACAGGATGAAGATCTTCAACGCTGCACGTGCTAAAGGAGAGATTAAACACCAGGACCAGCAGGTGCGGTTCTACCCAGATTTGGCCACAGGAATCCAGCAATTGAGGATGCAGTTTGATCCCGTACGTAAGGAGCTGCGCAACCTTGGGATTCGTCATGGTGTAATCTATCCTGCGAGACTGCTGACCACGTATGAGGGCAGAACCCACATCTTCAAGACCCCAGAGGAGGCGCAGGAGTTCATCAAGAAGATCAAAGAAGAAGAAGAGACTGGTGGGAGCTAAGCATGAACAAAATATAAGGTAGAGTAATTAAGCATTTGCACAGGCATCTGACTGACTTGAAGTAAATAGTAAGTTTACAAAATATAGATTGTATTATATATTAAAAAAACAAAACAAAAACAAAACAAAACAAAACAAAAAAAACTATGATGTACAAAGTTGTTAAAAATTTTGGAGTTAAGTTGGAAACTACAGAGGAGAGTTAATGTTACGTCATTAAAAAGCAGTAGAGTTAGGGTGATTGGGAGGATGAAGAAGGAGTGGCTTAGGCTGTTCCCCGTGGGTGTGGAACGGGTCGATGGCTATATCGGGAGACAGAATTTTTCTTTTGATTTTGGGGGGTTTGCCACAAGTGTGGGAAGGGGGAAATTTGTTTGTGTGTAGTTTGTAGGATGAATGTTCAACCACTCATGTTTTTGCTTCTCTGTATGAGCATGTTTACACTGCAAGGTAATCCCAAACTCTCTATTGATCATGGACCAAAGTGTTAATCTTAATTTAACTTCATGGAATTGCAGAGGTCTACAAAATTTAAAAAACTTAAACAAGTTATGAATAAAATAAAGGACATGGGTTCAAGAATTGTGTTTTTACAAGAAACTCATCTGATAGAGGAGGATGTTAAAAGAATTAGGAGTAGATGGCAGGGAAGTGTATTCACCTCTTCATTTTCATCCCGAGCCAGGGGAGTTATGACTCTCATACATAAAATCAGTTCCTTTTCAAGTGAAAAATGTTATGGAGACAAATTTGGAAGATATGTAATCATTCAAGGTTCTTTGCTATTAGAAAATATAAATCTTGTGAACTTATATGGTCCCAATATAGATGATCAGAAGTTCTTTGCTAATTTATTTCTCATCTTATCATCACTTACAGGCAACATATAATAGCAGGGGATTTTAATTGTACATTGAATCCAGGTGTGGATAGATCAACAGGACTGGATTGTACGCAACATTGGATGTAGGATGACTATTAATCATTTTATGAAAGAATTGAGATTGTTAGATATATGGAGAGAAATGAAACCACAAGTTAAAGCCTATTCTTGTTATTCCAGTACCTACAAGACATTCTCACGTATTGATTATTTTTTGATTTCCACAGAATTAAGGTCCAAGATTCAAAACTGCTTTTATGATAACATCGTGATCTCTGATCATGCACCCTGTTGTCTAATATATGTAGATAAAAAATTGACAAAGGAATCAGGTAGATGGCAATTTCAGCATAAATGGCTTCAGGATGAGGAATTTGTCAAGTATATAGAAAAACAGATAGACGAGTTCTTTGACATCAATACTACACAAACATCAGCATGTGTAAAGTGGGAGGTCTTTCAAAGCTTTTATTAGGGGACATATATTAGTTATACAGGATCAAAAATCTAAGAAGACTCGAGAGGAGAGAGCTAAATTGGACATAAAATAAAAAATCTTCAGGAAAAAGTGTATGCAGGAAGTGACCCAAGGTTGGAGAATGAATTACTGATTTTGAGAGCTGAATACGACAAAAAATCAGCGAATAGAGCTGCCTCGAGTCTTCTAAGATTGAAACAATCTTTTTATGAACAAGGTGAAAATCAGGAAAATTATTAGCATGGCAGATTAAACAATTGGAAATTAAAAACAACCAATTACCAGTATTATAAGTAACGGACAGGTAGTTATAGATCCCTTTAGAAATTAATAGAGCCTTTAGAGATTACTATGAAAAATTATATGATACCAAAAAATGAACCTGATTTAACAAAACTAAATGGGTTTTTGAACGAACTATCTATACCGTGTAGTCCAAATGAAAACAGGGAGATATTGGAGTCTAAAATTAGTCAAGAAGAAGTTGGGCTAGCCATTGATAATATGAAACAGGAAAAAGTGCAGGACCAGATGGTCTTCCAGTTGACCTTTATAAAAAATTTAAGAATAAATTAATAAAACCTTTTTGGAAATGGTTTTAGAAGCATTTCAAATAATAATTTACCATCATACATAATAATGCCTTAATTATACTGCTGCCAAACCAGGTAAGCCCTCTAATAAATGTGAAAATATGAGACCAATAAGCCTATTAAACGCCGGACCTTAAGATAATCTGTAAAATTTTAGCAAGACGAATACAAGAAATTTTACCAAATATTATTAATCGAGATCAGAATGGCTTTATAAAGGGTAGACAAGGCTTCCATAATGTAAGAAGACTATTTTAATATTATTTATTTTTAATAAAGAAGCACCGGATACAGGCTCTCCTATCATTGGACGCCGAAAAAGGCCTTTGATAGAGTTGAATGGCCCTTTCTTTTTGAAGTCCTACAAAGGTTTGGACTTGGAAATAATTTCCATAAATGGGTTCAAATAATATACAATAATGCTACAGCAGAATCCTAACAAATAACAATATTTCAAAACCAATAAAAATCAATAGAGGATGTCGACAAGGCTGTCCACTTTCACCTTTACTGTTTACTATGGCAATTGAACCTTTAGCGATAGCGATACGTTTACATTCACAAATATATGGAATTAAAGTTGGACCAACAGAACATAAAATCTCCCTGTACGCCGATGATATAATTTTGTTTATGTCGAATCTAAAAAAATCAATCCAACCTTGTTGAATTTAATAAAGAATTTTGGGGAAATATCAGGATATAAAATAAATAAAACTAAATCTTCAATATTAATGCTAAATGAGACCCAGAGAAATTACCCAGCCCCTGAGGTTAAATCAATTCAATGTTGTAAATCAGTTTAAATATTTAGGAATCCAAATTTGCCTAAGCTAGAATCAGTCGTCAGTGTCAACTATGAAGCCTTAATGTCAGATATCAGTGAGTTAACTCAGAGATGGATGTCACTACCAATGTCGATGATCGGGAGAATCAATATACTTAAAAGTAATATTTTACCTAAAATACTTTATTTATTTCAATACATTCCCTTATCACCACCTTTAGATCTATTCTCAAGAATAAAAAAAAAGTTAGTGGAATTTATATGGAACAACAGGAGGGCTAGATTACGTTTGTCTTTATTATATTTACCATTTGATCGTGGAGGTCTGAAATGTCCAAATTTTATGTTGTATTATTGGTCGGCACAACTGAGGTCTATGACATATTATTTTTCATCAAATGATCTCCCTCACTGGACTGAAATGGAATCATACAATTTACCTTTACCTCTTCCCATATTCATATACTCAGATTCGGCAAAAAATTACAAAAACAAGTTAAAAATCCATTTGTAAAGCATATGATCAAAATATGGTGTGAAAGCTAAAACTATTTAAAAGAACCACAGTTATTGTCACAATTTAGTCCAATATGGGGTAATCAATATTTTAAACCAGGGAGAGCGGACGCTGTATTTAAAGTATGGAATTTAAAAGGGATACAAAAGATTCAGGATTTATATTTGCCATGTGCAGACAACATAATGTCTTTTGAAGAGCTGAGGATCAAATTTAATCTCAATAGAACACATTTTTTAAATATCTTCAACTTAGAAACTTTATTCGATCAAATCAAAATAAAGCTCTCACTCGACCTATTTATTCATCCTTGGAAAAAATGATGATGAAAGATAGTAAAAGAAAGGGTATTATTTCAGAGTTTTATAACTCATTGACACTATCTTCAAGTGAAAATTCACTGAAAAGATTAAACTACTGGAAAGAAGATCTGCAAATTGAAATTTCAGAGGAACAATGGGAATTGGCTTGTACAGAAGCTCAAACCAAATCAATAAATGCACGCCTTAAATTGATACATTTCAAATGGTTAATGCGGATGTATGTTACACCGGAGGAGTTAAATAGATATAACAAAAATATACCAGATACATGCACAAAATGCATGGAAAGTAAAGGAACCCTATTTCATTGTTTATGGGAATGTAGATTAATAAGAATGTTTTGGGAAGAGGTGAGGGTAACAATTGAAAAAATAATCTCAAAACAAATCATATTGAATCCTAAACTGTTTTTGTTGGGTCTGTACCCAGAAAAGCATAATTTTAATAAAAGTGAAAGAACATTCATAGACCTCAGTTTGCTTAATGCCAAAAAATGTATTGCACTATTATGGAAAAAGACTCATAGACCAGATGTGACTCAGTGGTTAAGACAGATGTTAACAAACCTTCCATTAGAAAGAATAACATATATACTAAAATCAAAGGAAATTGTGTTTGAGAATATATGGAGACCTTTTATTGATTATGTAAAAAATTTAAATATAACTCTTGAAGAAGAAGGTGAATGATGTGTGTGGACCTTGTAAATTCCAAACTGGTGAACATAATATGTATACTTATGTATTGGATTGTCTAGACTAAACAGAGGAGCATTGTTGAAGACTTGATTTTGTTGGTGGTTGTTGGTGTTTTTAGTGCATTTTTTTTTTTTGTAGTACTTTAGTGTTAGTGTTTGATTGTTTGTATCATGTTTGTTAAAAAAAAAAAGGTTCAATAAAGATATTGTGGAAAAAAAAAAAGGTTTGAACAGCAGCTGCTCAGAGTGTCTGTGGTTCTTCAAAAATGTAAAAAAAAAGATTTTACTCAAAATTAAGGCCTTAATTATCCTTGAAAATTAAATTTGTGGGGTGTTTGGTGGCCTGGCGGTTTCAGCACATGCCATGGGAGCATGTTGCTCAGCCACAGGGGTCCTTGGTCTTTGAGTGATCTTTCCTTTGTGGTTTTCCTCTGCTCTTCACCTCATTTCCTCTCTTGCAACTATATCTGTCCAATAAAGGCAAAAATGCTCAAAAATAAATCTGGAAAAAAGAATTAAATGTCTTTCATGGGGCTACAAAATGCCATACACGGTAATATAGTTTCTTGTATTTTCTGGCAAGAAAATTAATATGAGCAGAACCAGCAACACTTAAGGTGCCTTCACACCAAACACGAACGGGCGGCGCATATCCATACAAAGTCAATGGAAAGATGCAAGCACATGTGAAATTGCGCATTCGTGCGTTGACGTCCGAGGGATAGTGCAAGCTTTGAGATTCTGCCATCACCGGAGTAAAAGTATTAACATTGGAGAGTAGACTAGTTTGAAAATGAGACTCACTCACCTGGAGACAGGCGGACCAGAAGCTCGTCAGCTGAATCGGGATTTCGGAGTTATTTACCCACGGTTTCCTGCCACGGATGTACTAACAAGGCTAGCAAGCTAGCAATGGAAACATTCATCATTTTATAAAGTTTTAGAGACAGGGACAACTTTTTCAGGTGAGCCCTCCATCAGATAATGTAAACCTAAAGCATGACGTTATTTTGGGGATTTCCACAGTAGGTTGAACACTGCTGCAGAAGTTATAAAGGCAACTTCGCCTGTCTGCATCTCACTCACTGATCCATTGAGCTTGATGAATATTTTACATTTAGATGACCATGTCGTCTGCATTTTTCCTTGTCGTTTGAGTATGCATGCTTTCCTTGCTATGTCTGCATTTTTTTTGGTGAGATGTTCATTCATGTATATATTAGTTCCCTTTAACTTCCATCCTTGTTTAAGTAGCTCCTGTTTTTTCTTTCTGCTGGTGAAATGGAGGATTATTGGATGTGTTACATTTTTTTATTGCTTTTCAGAGTATTACAGGCTTCAATATCTGCATTGTTGACAGAAATCCCCTTACTGATCAAAAAGCTGAATACATGTTTCTGCATTCATTCTCTTTCAGCCTCTGAGGGGTCAGGCTGTTGCCCCTTGGTGGAGTCCTTAGAGGTTGCAGCTGCACTAGCGTAGCTCTGGTGTCTGGTATTTAGACCAGTGATGATCAGATCGTTTATCCTGGAGTACTGTTCAAGGTCTGCCACAGAGTTTTCTAGAAGTGTAATCTTTTTATCTTTTTCCAGGTTCATTCTTTTTAGTGCTTGAACCTCTCCCATCAAATCCATATTTTTTTGTGCTGAGCTGCAAATGTTGAAATTTCTGCTGAGATGAAGTCCAGGGATTTCTTGATTTCTTCCACCTCATCAGCGTTTATCACTTTCTTTGTAGTCATTTTTCCTGATTCTCAGTTTTAGAGTAAGCAAAAGTACTCAACATCAGGGACATCAACAAGCTGGACAAGTATGATGCCTGAACAAAGAAAACAACATAAGGTAACTGACCACACCATATATCCATGACAAGTTTGGATAGAAGTCATCCATTTTCAGAATATGAAAATCTGGATTTAACAACATTTATGTATTCTGTTTATAAATCCCAAGATATGAAAATGACATTGACCCAGAAAATAATTTCTTTATTGACACTTATTACCATTGTGAATATTACACAGAAGAGCAGTTTCAATGTAATTTCAAAACAGAGGGAACAATTTCTATTATACACGTTAACAGTAGAAGTATAACTTCAAACTTTTCAAAGATAAGCCATTGCTTAAGACATCTAAATAAAAAGTTTACTGCAATAGTAGTGACCGAGACTTGGCTCAGTGAAGCACAGTGATGATTGAAGGATATGAAATGTATTATATCAATAGGACACAAACAAAAGGTGGTGGAGTTGCTTTATACATTGATAAAAGTCTTATGAGTAAATCAGTTAGTAGTGTGTCATTTGTCATGGATGGCATCATGGAATGTGTTACAGCTGAAATTGAGATGGAGAGAACAAAAAAATCCTAATAAGTAGTATATACCAAAAACCTGGATCTTGTATGGATAGTTTTCAGAAAACATTAATAGAACTTTATAACAATATAATCAATAAAAAACAGTTTTTGTTTGTGGAGACTTGAACATTGACCTGCTAAATCCACAATAACATAATCCAACCACAGATTTCATCGATTCACTGTACAGTATGAGCCTATATCCTTCAATCACATGACCAACCAAAATTACTATTCACAGTGCTACGCTAATCAACAACATATTTACCAATATAATTGAGAAGCAAGTAATATGTCAAGCCGATACTACTTGAATAACATCATTAATCCAGTCATAGTGCCCCTGCATGAACAACACAGGCCCAATTTCATCTTCATGGCTGACAGTGCTCCAGCTCATTGAAGTCACACCATTTGGGAATGGCTGCTGGAGACTGGGGTACCTCAAATGGAGTGACCTGCACTTTCTCCAGATCTGAATCCCATAGAAAACCTATGGGATCAGCTGAGTCGCCATGTAGAGGTTTGTAACCCTGCACCCCACCACCTCAATGACCTGAGGGCCACCCTTCAAGAAGAGTGGAATGCCATGCCTCAGCAGACAATAAGTCGACTTGTGAACAGCATGAGACATCATTGTTAAGCTGTAATTGATGCTCAAGGCACATGACAAGTTATTGAGACATTGACATGTTTTGTTCTGGTATACCCATCACTGTTGTTGGATTTTGTTTCAATAAATTGTTTGAGATGAGGAAATCATTGCATGCTTCTACTTAAATGCCCTACTTTCATGATATATCACTGTGGCGTGAACTTTTTACGTTTTCCATAAATTTCACCCAAAAGCCAAATATCCCTAACTTTTTGTAAGCAGTGTATATGTGGATGACGTAGATACAGCTTATGAAACATTTTTGTCCATAATTTTGGTCTTAAATGAAAAGAATTGTCCCTTAGTAAAAAAAGTACTGAAACAGAAACATGTAGATAAATTGTGGATAACAAAAGGAATTCAAAATGCATGCAAGAAAAAAAATCTATTGTATAAGGAATTTTTGAAGAAAAGAACAAACTAAGCAGAGAAAACATACAAGAGATACAAAAACAAATAAATAAAAATAATAAGGAACAGCAAAAAAGATTATTACAGTAAATTACTGGAGGACAATAAAAATAACAACCAAAATATGTGGAAGGTATTAAATGGCTGTGAATGGCTGTGGTGGGGTGGGGGGTGAGGGTATGTGTGATTGTGTCTTAAATCATGTTCTTTTTACTTATATGGATGCCGAGAGAAATGCAATTTCATCTTGCCTGCACTACAGTTGTATGTACAGCAATATGACAATAAAGGTTGATTTGATTTGATTTGATTTGAAATGGCATAATTAAAAATGTAAAAGGTAAGGCAGGATACCCTAATCATTTTACAATTAAAAAAAAAAACTATTAGTGATATGGTTTTAGCAGCAGAAGAATTTAACAATTTCTTTGTCAGTGTTGGTCCTGGTCTGGCCAGTGAAATTGCAAGAATTGATGGCAAAGACTATGTGGAGAGCAAATATGTAAATATTAGAGAATCAATATTTATAAGGAAGACTGATGAAAAAGAAATTATCAACACTACAATTTAAAAGCAAGAAATCAACTGTCACAATATAGACATGTCATTGGTTAAACAAATGATTGAATACATTGCAAAACCTCTGACTCACATCTGTAATCAGTCCTTACTAACCAGCGTATTCCCAAGTAAAATGAAAATAGCCAAGGTCATACCAATATGTGAAACTGGAGACAAACATTTTATCACAAACTACAGACCTATTTCCATGCTTCCACAATTTTCAAAAATACTGGAAAAAATATTCTATCAAAGATTAGAAGAGTTCATCGTGAAGCATAAAATTCTGTATGCCCAACAATATGGATTCAGGGTAAATAGGACAATATCATATGCACTTATAGATTTTGTAGAGGAAATTACAGCAGCAATTGAAAACAAGGAGCATGCAGTCGCAGTATTACTGGACTTAAAAAAAGCATTTGATACAGTAGAGCACAAATTCCTGTTAAAAAAAATACAAAAATATGGAGTCAGAGGAACTGCTTTTTCCTGGCTAACCAGCTACCTGCATGATAGATATTACTATGTAGAATTAAACAACAAAAAAATCAGAATTATTGAGTTACATGTGAGGTCCCTCAAGGGTCAGTGTTGGGACCATTGTTATTCAACTTATATATCAATAACTTATGTGAAGTGTCAGAATCATTGTAAACTATTTTATTTGCTGATGATGCAAATTTATTTTGCCATGGTCATAATTTGGAAAGACTCTTGGATACTGTAGAAATGGAATTAAAAAAAGTTGAAGAGTTGGTTTGATGCAGAAAAAATAACACTGAATATACTGTAAGTAAAACAAAATACTGTGACGTTTGCAAGGGTTCACACAAAGACAATGGAGCAGATGGCTGTGATCAACCTGATTTATTTTTCACACCCCGACCCCCAACCTGCTTCTAAGCACACAGAGGAGTGGAGGTCATTCTCCCAGACCTCCGTTTGAATCATGGTTACACACACAGATACATCTTGCCCTAATCCTGCTAAACACTGCTGGGTCATTGTAATGCAGTTATAATGACACAGCAGTATAACTCAGAAATAACACATTTAACACACACAGTAATGTTTCAATCTGGCAAAGCATGCTGGGAAATCCCTGCCCCCTTAAAATGGCCCCGACGTTACAATACATTATCTTTGGGAATTGTAGAACTGATTCAAATAAGAAAATCATGATAAATAATGTAGAAATTGAGAGAGTTGCTGAAACAAAATTTCTTGGAATAATAATAGATAATAAATTAAATTGGAAGCTACATATAAATTGTATAAGAACCAAAATATCCAAAACAGTTGCAATACCCTATAAATGCCAAGATTTTTTTAAAATCAGCAACATTGTATACGTTGTACTGCTCCCTCATCCTTCCATACATTATCTATTGTGTAGAAGTGTGGGGTAACAGATTTAAAACCAACACAAATCCAATATTCATCCTTCAAAAGAGAGCAATAAGAATAGTCAATAAATCCAGCTAAAAAGCACCATCAAACCCACTCTTCATCAAATTAAAAACACTCAAATTTAAAGACTTGGTGGATTTTAAAACGGCTCAGATCATGTTTAAAGTAAAACAACAACAATTACTTGACAGTATCCAAAGGTTATTTCAATTAAGAGAAACCCAACATGAATTGAGAAGGTTACTTTTATTCAAAAAACCACAAGTAAGAACTAATGCAAGATATCACTGTATCTCAACCAAAGGAGTTCAGTTATGGAATAATTTTACTGATGAAATGAAAACCTGTGGGTCACACCAAATTTAAAATACTCTTTAAAAATCATATATTGAACAACTGTGAAATGGACTTATAAGATTTATGCTGGACTGATTTCTTCTGGGCCTGAATGTATGGCTCGAGTGAATATTGTATTGACTATTATTATTACTTTCCTTTTTGATTTTGTATGCAGCATTTCTTCTCTGGTTTGTTAATGACTGAAGTCACTGACACGAGTGACTGATATTTGACATTTTTTCATTTAAAAAAAGCTGTAAAAGGGGGTAGGACTTAGAAAAGTTTTTTTTTAAACTTCATCCTACTCCTTTTCAAACATACATTGCTGATCTGATTTGATAGAAAAATGTTGTTGAAGATCTTTTGTCTACAATGTGTCATGGGCGGTGGGAGCGCACCCCTCCCCTCCGGCCTCACCTTCGCCAACTCATCACTGCACCTGAGGCAGAAGACACACCTGCGCCCGCTCACCAGCCAACGTACTTAAGGACGTCTCCTCCACGCAGTCAACGCTAGCTTGTCTGGGTATATTGCCCGTGTTTAGGCAAGCTAATTTACAAGTTAAAATGTTAACACGTTGTTAATTTTTATTCTCCTCTCTTCCTCAGGTTGCTGCCACCATGTAGGTGTGTCACCGGGACTGCGCGCACTCTCCTGCCCCACCACACTGTCCTACAGAGATCTCATCCACCCGGTCAGGCACCATCAGCTCACCTTTCCCCCCTTACCCTACTGGTTCGTCTATTCCCCGCTGGGTACTGCTGGTCCTCTCTGGATTTCCCAATTAAGTGGCAGTTTGGCTCGCCCACTTCCCCTTACTCCTCTCCTCAGCTCACAGCTCTCATCTTCTCTCCACAGGTCCTTTCCTCTGGCGAGTGACTGTTTCTGTAGCTGTGCGCTTTGGATTTTGCTATTAATAAATTGTCAAATGGGCCCTTCTGTGTGGTTCCTTCCTGTGTTTGGCATCATGCACGTGAGCTGTCAAAACTTAATACGTCATGACACAATGTTTCTTTTTTAAATTTCCATTTTACCTTGTTATTTTCTTTGTTTACATGTTTGAAATACATTCTTTAAAAAAAAAAAAGACAAAGACATGAGAACTGCTGCTGTTACGGCTGCCTCTCCTTACGGCACCGGAAGAAAAAAGAAAAAAAAAAGATCAAGGTCAAAGGTTGAGGTCAAGGTCAAGGTCACTGTCAAAGATCAGAAGATCTGGCTTTTTATGATTTCACGAAAAACATTACTCTAGGCCACTGACCTTGATTTTAAGCACATCCTAGATGGGTCTGTACCTAGACTGTGCTCAAGGTCAAGGTTTTGGCAGGTTGGAATGAGCTACTCCGTCATTGATGGTCTGGTTTCAAAAAATTTTAGTGCTTGTCAAAAGTCCTGTGCCATTTAGACCAAGACAGTACCAAAAGCCCCCAAAATATAAAAACCCTCCCAACCCATCCATCCATCCATCTTCTACCACTTTTCCGGAGGTCCAAGTCATGGAGGCAGCAGTTCAAGCAGAGAAGCCCAGACTTCCCTCTCTCCAGCCACCTGCTCCAGCTCTTCAGAGAGGATACCAAGGCGTTTCCAGCTGGGAGACATAGTCTCTCCAGCGAGTCCTGGGTCTGCCCTGGGGTCTCCACCCAGAGGGATGTGCCCGAAACACCTCAAGTGGGAGGCGTCCAGGAGGCATCCTGATCAGATGCCCATACCGCCTCAACTAGCTCCTTTCAATGTGGAGGAGCAGCAGTTCTATTCTGAGCCTCTCCCGGATGACTGAGCACCTCACCTCATCTCTGAGGGTGAGTCCAACAATCCTACGAAGAAAGCTCATTTCAGCTGCTTGTATCCGCAGTCTCGTTCTTTCGGTCATTACCCAAAGCTCATGACCATAGGTGAGGGTAGGAACGTAGACTGACTGGTAAATCAACAGCTTTGCCTTAGAGCTTAGCTCCCTCTTCACCACAACAGACCGGTACAATGTCCGCATCACTGCAGATGCTGCTCCAATCTGTCTGTCAATCTCTCGATCCATTCTCCCCCTCACTCGTGAATAAGACCCCAAGATATTTAAACTCATCCACTTGGGGCAGAAGCTTGTCCCCAACCCAGAGAGGACAATATACTTTTTTCTGGCTGAGAACCATGGATTCGGGCTTGGAGGTACTGATTCTCATTCCAGCCGCTTTACACTCAGCGGCAAACCATCCCAGTAAGACCTGTAGGTCATTGTTGGATGAAGCCAGCAGGACAACATCACCTGCAAACAATAGAGATGAGATCCTGTGGTCACCAAGCATGACACCCTCCATTCCCTGACTGCGCCTAGAAATTCTGTCCATAAAAATTATGAACAGGATCAGTGACAAAGGGCAGCCCAGGTGGAGTCCCAACTCGTACTGGAAATGGGTCGGATCGAGTGTTGGCAGTATGAATCAAACTCTCACAGCGGTCGTACAGAGACCAAATAGCTCGTAGCAACAAGCCCGATACCCCATACACCCGAAGCACCCCCCCCCCCACAAAAAACCACGAGGGTCATGGTCGAATGCCTTTTCCAAGTTCAACGGCCGGACTCTCCTCTCCAGTACCTTGGCATAGACCTTCCCAGGGAGGCTGAGGAGTGTGATCCCTCTAAAGTTGGAGCACACCCTCCAGTCCCCTGTTTTCAAGAGAGGAACCACCACCCCGTTTTGCCATGCCAAAGGCACTGCCCAACCTCCATGCAATTTTGCAGAGGCGTGTCAACCTTGACAGCCCAACAACATCCAGGGCCTTGAGGTACTCAGGGCGAATCTCGTCCACCCCCAGGGCCTGGCCACCAAAGAGATTTTTAACCACCTTGGTGACCTCAGCCCCTGTGATAGGCAAGTCGTCCCCCTCGTCCACAAGCCCTGCTTCCTCTGTGGAAGGCGTATCAGTGGAATTGAGGAGATCCTTGAAGTATTCCTTCCACCGCCCGATGATATCCCCAGTAAAAGTCAGCAGTGCCCCATCCGCACCATACACAGTGTGGACAGGGAGCTGCTTCCCCCTCCTGAGCCACCGGACAGTTTGCCACAATCTCTTCGAGGCCGATCGAAAGTCTTGTTCCATGGCCTCACCGAACTCCTCTCATACCCGAGTTTTTACTTCAGCAACCACCCGAGCTGCACTCCGCTTGGCCTGCCGGTACACCTTAGTTGCTTTGGGAGTCCCACAAGCCAACCAAGCTTGATAGAACTCCTTCTTCAGCTTAATTGCCCCCCTCACCACTGGTGTCCACTACCTGGTTCGGGGATTGCCACCACGAGATGCCCTGACGACCTTGCAGCCGCAGATCTGGGCAGCCGCTTCAACAATGGAGGTGGAGAACATGGCCCATTCAGACTCCATGTCTCCAGACTCCCTCGGAATGTGGTTGAAGTTCTTCCAGAGGTTGGAGTTGAAGACCTCCGGGACAGGGGCCTCAGCCAGACATTCCCAGCACACCCTCACTATACATTTGGGTCTACCAGGTCTGAATGGCATCCTCTCCTGCCATCGGATCCCAAATCCTCACCAGGTGGTGATCAGTTGACAGCTCTGCACCTCTCTTTACCTGAGTGTCCAAGACATACGGTCACAGGTCTGATGATACAATAACAAAATCGATCATCGACCTGCGACCTAGCGTGTCCTGGTGCCAGGTGCACATATGGACACCCTTATGCTTGAACATGGTGTTTGTTATGGACAAACTGTGGTTAGCACAGAAGTCCAATAACTGAACACCACTCGGGTTCAGATCGGGCAGGCCGTTCCTCCCAATCACCCCCCTCCAGGTTTCACTGTCATTGCCCACGTGCGCATTGAAGTCCCCCAGTAGGACGATGGAGTCTCCAAGAGGCGCATTCTCCAGCACCCCAGTAAGAGACTCCAAAAAGGGTGGGAACTCTGAACCATCATTTGGTGCATAGGCACAAATGATGGTCAGGACCCATTTTCCAGCCCGAAGGTGCAGGGAAACAAAACCGGGGAAAACTCCAATATAGAAGCAGCAAGGTGGGGGGATACAAGAATACCCACCCCTGCTCATCGCCTCTCGCCTGGGGCAACTCCAGAGTAGGCCAAGCTCCAGCCCCTCTCCAGGAGACTGGTTCCGGAACAGGACCTGTGTGTTGAGGTGAGGCAGACTATATCTAGCCGGTATCTCTCAACCTCATGCACCAGCTCAGGCTCCTTCCCCACCAGAGAGGTGACATTCCACATCCCAAAAGCCAGTTTAGGAAGCTTGGGATCAGACCACCAAGGTCTCCGCCTTTGACCGCCACCTGATCCACATAGCACCAGACCCCCATGATCCCTCCTGCAGGTGGTTAGCCCACTGGAGGGCGGACCCATCTAACTCCTTCGGGCTGAGCCCGGCCGGGTCCCATGGGCGGAAACCCGGCCACCACACGCTAGCCATCGAGCCCCTCCCCCAGGCCTGGCTCCAGGGTGGGGCCCCGGTAACCCCATACTGGCGGGGTACACTGAATCATTGTTCTAGCATTCATCATGAGAGTGTTTTGGATCGTTCTTAGTCTGGCCCTTCACCCAGGACCAGTTTGTCTTGGGTGACCCTACCAGAGGCAAATTGCCCCGGACAACATACACACGTGGACAAAATTGTTGGTGCCCCTCTGTTAATGACAGAAAAACCCACAATGGTCACAGAAATAACTTGAATCTGACAAAAGTGGTAATAAATAAAAATTCTATGAAAATTAACCATTGAAAATCAGACAATGCTTTTGAATTGTGGTTCAACAGAATTATTTTAAAAAACAAACTCATGAAACAGGCCTGGAC
The DNA here is from genome assembly GCA_020510985.1 of Pholidichthys leucotaenia. Classification (NCBI taxonomy): domain Eukaryota; kingdom Metazoa; phylum Chordata; class Actinopteri; order Cichliformes; family Pholidichthyidae; genus Pholidichthys; species Pholidichthys leucotaenia. The sequence goes on from CM035836.1 coordinate 158,582,148, forward strand.
AAAAGTGATGGTACCCTTAGAAAAGATTGAAAATGTGACCATAGGGACATGTTCAACCAAGATGTGTCCTCTAATTAACATCACAGGTGTCTACAAACTTGTAATCAGTCAGTCGGCCTATTTAAAGGGTGACAAGTAGTCACTGTGCTGTTTGTTGACATGGTGTGTACCACACTAAACATGGACCAGAGGAAGCAAAGGAGAGAGTTGTCTCAGGAGATTAGAAAGAAAATTATAGACAAGAATGTTAAAGGTAAAGGCTATAAGACCATCTCCAAGCAGCTTGATGTTCCTGTGACTACAGTTGCACATATTATTCAGAAATTTAAGAGCCACGGGACTATAGCCAACGTCCCTGGACGTGGCCGCAGGAGGAAACTTGATGAAAAATGGAAGAGACGGATAATACGAATGGTAATAAAAGAGCCCAGAATAACCTCTAAACACATTCATGGTGAACTCCAAGGTCAAGGTACATCAGTGTCAGATCGCACCATCTGTTGTTGTTTGAGCCAAAGTGGACTTCATGTGAGACGACTAAAGAGGACACCACTGTTGAAAACATCATAAAAAAGCCAGACTGGAATTTGCCAAACTGCATGTTGACAAGCCACAAAGCTTCTGGGAGAATGTTCTATGGACGGACGAGACAAAACTGAAACTTTTTGGCAAGGCACATCAGTGCTATGTTCACAGACGCAAAAATGAAGCATACCAAGAAAAGAACACTGTCCCGACTGTGAAAGATGGAGGAGGTTCTGTTATGTTCTGGGGCTGCTTTGCTGCATCTGGCACAGGGTGTCTTGAATCTGTGCAGGGTACAATGAAATCTCAAGACTATCAAGGTATTCTAGAGAGAAATGTGCTGCCCAGTGTCAGACAGCTTGGTCTCAGTCGCAGGTCATGGGTCTTGCAACAGGATAATGACTCAAAACACAGCTAAAAACACCAAGAATGGCTAAGAGCGAAACATTGGACTATTCTAAAGTGGCCTTCTATGAGCCCTGATCTAAATCCAATTGAACATCTGTGGAAGGAGCTGAAACATGCCGTCTGGAGAAGGCACCCTTCAAACCTGAGACAACTGGAGCAGTTTTCTCATGAAGAGTGGGCCAAAATACCTGCTGAGAGGTGCAGAAGTCTCATTAACAGTTACAGAAATCGTTTGATTGCAGTGATTGCCTCAAAAGGTTGTGCAACAAAATATTAAGTTAAGGGTACCATCATTTTTGTCCAGGCCTGTTTCATGAGTTTGTTTTTTAAAATAATTCTGTTGAACCCCAATTCAAAAGCATTGTCTGATTTTCATTTGTTAATTTTCATAGAATTTTTATTTATTCCCACTTTTGTCAGATTCAAGTTATTTCTGTGACCATTGTGGGTTTTTCTTTCATTTACAGAGGGGTACCAACAATTTTGTCCACGGCTGTAGCTCCTGGGATCACTAGGGCATGCAAACCCCCCACCACAATAAGGTGACGATCCATGAGGGGGAAAAAAGGACAAACATGGAAAAAAAAAATTAATTATCTAGTGGGAAACTCAATTATGAGGAAGCGTAAATTTAAAATAAGTTGGATCGATAACCTCAGTTTCGCAGAAATTTCTGTTCCAATGATGCACAAAACTGTTTAGTGTTAATACTTTACATCTGTGGTCTTAAGTTTAAAAAAGCATCCTTAAAAACGTTCTGAATTTAACCTCTCTATGCCTGGAGAAACTCATTTTACTAGTTAGCTCAGTATTACTTAAATAGTTAATGTAAGAGAGTTTTCAACTATGGGCCACCAAGCAGTCACTAGTGACATTTTTTTAACATGTAATTGGCATCAAACTAGGGATTCTAAATTGTCCTTAGGTATGAATGTGAGAGTGAATGGTTGCCTGTCTCTCTGTGTTGGCCCTGCGAATGACTGGCGATCTGTCCAGGGTGTACCCTGCCTCTCGCCCAAAGATGCTGGGATAGGCTCCAGTCCCCCCGTGACCTGAAACGGATTAAGCGGAAGAAGCTGGATGGATGGATGTATACAATATTACACCAGTGATACATCAGTGTACAGCTAGAAAAGTACCTTTTTCTGTTTCATCGAACTTATTGTAGACAGGCACTTTAGCCTGTCCATTCACTCTCTAAACAAAGCATTAGATAAAAAGCCAAGAGATTAACATCACTGTAATATTTCATTAGAAAAATCAATTCCCTTGGCTTTGATGAATTCTTTGTTATTGTGAAACATCAATGATGTTTGAAACTATTTCTGATCTTGCAAAAATCTGACTTGTCCTGACAGAGTTAAAACATCTATGAGTGCCTTGTATTTATCAATTTGTCATAGCTGATTTTTTTTTTATTGCCTGTTATTTTCTACATGACCAATGACAACTGATAATCTGGAGTATTTGTAATTAACCAAAGCTTACAGTTTTATATTTGTTTATAATCAACTTCAAGATTTGACAGTACTGAAGCTATGGGACGTCCGATTTCAGACATGTTTTATTTAGGAATGTCGCCGCGAATGAGTATGATCACAGAAGTTTCATTGTCCTCCATCTGCTGCCAAAATGGCCACCTGTGTTTCATATCTGCAGCTTGGGTTTTTATTGATGCGCTTCGCAGCTTTTCACAAGGAACATTTTTATTGGTCTGTTCGTCCTGTTTTTCTTTCTCTGGTTCATTTATGATAACCCGTTTCAAACCGGAGGCACTTTTGAGTTAAACCATGTGGTCGGAAACACGATCATCCTCCATAAGTTCGGTTTAATCCTGCTGTCATTACAGACAACGGCAATAAATAAAGTTGGTTTAGCAGCCTCTGTAAAGGGACTGAAGGATACTTTGATAAATTTTGAGGAAAAGGTCTCATTATCTGCTATATTTATGAAACCTTTACTCTCCGTTGCTCTGTATTTATGTGATCTTTGTGTGAGTTATTGCTCAACTAAAATAAATTGATTGGATCTCTGCCATTTCAGGATGTGATGCATTATGAGCAGCTCAAGGCTGGAGTTATACAACACGACCTGCTGGTGGACAACCTTATCTATAAGGTGAGCTTGTCTGCGTTGTAACTGCTTCTGTTTGTGGAGCTGAAAGCATTTGTTTTACACTGTGAAACACTGGCTTTAGCTCCAAATTGCAGTTTTACTTACAGTATGTGCACCTTCCTTTCCAGATATTCTGTTTGAACATTACATTACTATATATATTTATCTCTGTATTTACCTATTTTGAAATAAATTTTTATTCCAAAATACCCTGTTCAACAGGATGTGAAGCTCACCGCCAGTAATGATGACTACTACTTTGTGTTTGAAGATTTCCTCTATCAGGTGGGTTCCCTTTTCCTAATTCAGCTTTTACGGTTGCAGCTGTATCAGTTTTGCTTAAATTAACAGGTGCTTTTGACCACAGTTATCTTTTTTTTGTTTTTAGCATTTTGTAACCTCCAAGACACCAGTTTTTTTAAAAAAAAAAATCTTTTAACATCATAAGTGGGTTGAACGAGTCGCTACAGCAGACATCAATGTACTGTATCTGCCGTAGCCTTATAGATAAGAGCAGAGTTTTTATGCCGGATGCCCTTCCTGTCGCAACCCTGCCCATTTATATCCGGGCTTGGGACTGACACAGGGAGTACACTGGCTTGTGCACCCACTGTGGCTGGGTAACCATCCCTCCTCCATTCCATTATTGCTGAGCACCAAGCTGGATGGCAGGAAGTTCCATTTTATGGGCTTTGGCATGACCCAGCTGGGACTTGAACCCCAGCCTCCTGGTTATGGGGCGGATGCTCTACCTCTAATCCACCACTCCGCTTTTATAGCGATTTAGTGCAAGCTTCACTGTACAGTTCATATTCAACAAAAAGCTTAAATATGCAGTTTATATCATCATATTACATAATTTTGCTGTGGTCTGTAGTGCTGTTTTGGTGTGAGCTACTCAGTATTCTGGACATCAGCAGTAGAAATATCTGCTTTACCTTAAATATAATGGAACTAAATAATTTGCTTGAAATTGTTTGGAAAAGTAGCTACTGGGACACATTTGTTCCCAAAAAAGTCCTAAACCTAGCTGTGATAGCGTGGGAGCTATTTCCTACCATTATGGAGGAGAACAAGATGTAACAAAAACACAAGCCATTCAACATGTACACATGTTCATACTACAACATTTGAAAGTCTTGTGGTTTCTGACTTGTGGTTATAATGAGTTCATACTAAGTGATTCATACTAAGTGATTAAGCAGTGACAATGGTTCATGCACTTCATGATCTTTCACAGTTACTGGTCAGCCAGAGTGGTGGCCTAATTGGTAGAACATCTGCTCCGCAACCGGGAGGTCGTGGGTTCAAATTCCGGCCAGGTCATATCAAAGACCATATAAAAATGGTACTTCCCACCTTCTAGCTTGGTGCTCAGTGTAATAGAATGGGGGAAGGAGAAGTTGTTTGTGGCGGTGCCTTGCAGGGCAACGACCCCTCTGATTCTACATGTGATTAACATTGTAGATAGGAGAAACATAATTTCATTCTACTGTACATGATGGACTGAATGACAACAGAGATTGCTTCTTCTGTCAGTTCTCCAAAATGGCATACGGTCACAATAACATACATGATGTAACCAAATATTTCCTAGCCTACTTATAAGGTCCTGGAGAAAATAATCAGACTTCTCTGCCATGTTGAATTCCCTTTATCACTGCCGGCAGGAGAGAAGCGAAGAAACAGCCTACCTGAAGTTTCTGCACTGCTGTGCCTAACAAAGGAGGCTCCTGTTTTTTATAGGCACCCCAGAGCGCTCCCCCACATTACCTTATATGGATACATAGAAACTGGCTGGGAAAGTACGAGAACATTCTGGTAGTAGCCTTCAAACCTAGCAAGTACTAGAACATTCTGACAGTAACTATTCCACTGACCATAGTTACACTCAGGGCATGTATTAGCAGCAATTATTCAGAAGAAGAAAGACATTTAAACATAACTGCACATCAGCTAAATTACACAACAGATTGGTATATAGCAGTTTATTTCCATCACGATGAACATGTGAATAATAAATTTCCACCACAATGACAAGTTTTTAACCGGAGTGGTGGCTCAGTTGGTAGAGCATCCGCCCCACACCCGGGAGGCAGGGGTTCAAATCCCGGCCGGGTCATGCCGAAGACCATATAAAAGCGGAACTTCCTGCCGTCCAGCTTGGTGCTCAGCAATAATGGAATGGAGGAGGGAAATCTGTGGCGGTGCCTTGCATGGCAGCGGCCCTTCTGATTCTACACATGGGGTGTGTGTGTGATTGACACTGTAGATAGGATAAAGCACAATTTCGTTCTACTGTACATGATTGGTTGTATGGTTGAATGACAATAAAGGGTGATTTAATTTAAGTGACACTGGAAATGACACAGCCCTTGCACAGTGTTTCAAAGTAGATGTTCAAAAGACCAGCCATTATGAGTTGTTTGTGCAATGATTGCTTCCAGAAAATTATCCAAAAGGAAAACAGAAACAAATGTGGGACAAGGAACAGATTGGTACATGTGGGCCTTACCGCGACCATTCTTTTTACCACGTATTGTAGTTGTAGGTTTTGTACGGTTGCCACTTGTTTAGAATACTAGATATCTGTTTAGAGTCTGTTAGCTTTTTTCCACCAATGTGGCAAAAATGCTGGTGCTGGGCAGGTGCTCAGCTGGTGCTCTGCTCAGCTCATGAAGATACCAGTTTGCTTTTCCATTGGTGGTGTTGAGCTGATAACATTGTAATGACATCACTGTTGCCAGGAGTTCAGGCCAGCTTTGTACTGTAGCCGAAAAAATGAGACACCAGCACCAGTTTCTCAGGGCCAGCACTACCCCTTTTGTGGTGTAAATACAGAGAGTGATGCCCAGCCTGCCTTCAGCACCAGCGCTGCACCAGAGGGAAGGGGGTATACAGTAAGTAAACTGCGGCCCTATTCAGCAGTCCTCAGAAATGACTGCGATTACAGTTCATTTAATGGCCAAAGAGGTCACTGAAACTACAATTTCCTGAAGTTTAATTACCTTGAAATGCTTGAAGGCAATTGAGAGTATTACATATGCAAGCTGATATATTGAAACCTATAAAGTTGTCTGAGCCAGTTTTACAGGTGCAAAATCAGCATTTAGACTCGATATGTATAAACTTTGCTTTGACATCATGATGTTCTCCCATTCTGGCCTAAGAGCAAATGGGTGTCTTGTAGTACACACTGATTTCCTTGCGAGAGTTGTGTATGCCACTGTATTAGACAAAGAGGAAAAAAGATATCCATGGTGAGTTGATCAGATTTGCTCAAATACGCAGATAAAGCTGGAGCTTCTCTATCGATTACCATACCGGAGTGGTGGCATAGTTGGTAGCGCATCCACCCCACAACCGGGAGGTCGTGGGTTCAAATCCCGGCTGGGTCACACCAAAGACCATGTAAAAAAATGTTACTTTCTGCCTTTTAGCTTGGTGCTCAGCTTAATAGAACGGGGAAAGGAAGGTTAACGCACAGAGCTACTAGAGGGCTGACCACCCACTGAAGCTTTCACTGCTCACAATAGCTGTGTGGCCTAGGGTCCAAGAAGCGGAGATCGGTGCCACCACATGGTGTCCCACATGCTGTGGAAGGGATTAACTTCTCCATCGATCATATTGTCATGTACTGCTGCCGGGGAGGCAGCAAAGATGGACCCAAAGTGGACATGAAGTTCAGTAAGTTTAATAAACCCAGAGGCTGGATAACCCAAAACTAAACACACAGAATGAGGGCTCAGACTAGACTAGACAAGGATGATGGCATATAACACATGTTTTATGATGTGACAAGGAACTAAAGATCGAGAGGGATATTTATATATACTGTATATACACAGACACTGATGAGGGGAAATAACAAACAGCTGGGACTAATCAAGGCTAAATATACGCGCGGCAGGCTATAGGTATGGAAAACAACAAAGGAAACTTCCAACATATGAGACGGGCATACAGAACCAAAAACAGACAAGGAATGGAAACAGAACATAGCTAAATAACCAAAGACTAAAGAACAAAGCAAATGACAAAGATAAAACTAAATCCAAAACTTAACCAAGAGCGTGGAGATAGTTGGAGACCATGTCCAGATATGACACATATCAATGAAAACACAATAAAAGACTCAGGCCTTAATCATGACACTGCAGTCCTCAGAGGTATTCATTCATTCCTTGTTAGACATTATTGACAAACACGTGTATGGAACGTCAGTATCTTTTAAAACTCTTGGAGCATTGCACAGTCAAATGTTGTCTTGGTTCTTTTTAAATCCACTGAGCTTTACCAGCATATAGTTTTGAAAATTTGAGGATATTTCTCAAGGTTTCTAAAATGAAGGCAATCTACAAAAATGTACAAAAATGAAAACTATGCAATTTTGACAAATATGACATCTTAAAACATTTATCTCAGCCATATCTACTGCTTCATGTTCACCTGAGACATGCATAGTGTATATATATATATATATATATATACAGTATATATATATATATATATATATATATATATATATATATATATATATATATATATATATATATATATATTCTTTTTTTTTTTTTTTTTTAATTTTGTGTACTTTATTGAGCCCCAGAGGGGAAATTGAGGACATCCACCTGGACGGATGAAGCAACCGTGGTACGGCGCTATCCCTTAACCATTCACACCTAGGGCCACTTTAGAGTCTCCAGTTAACCTAACCTGCATGTTTTTGGCCTGTGGGAGGAAACCGGAGAAATCCTGGAGTAAACCCACGCAGATACGGGGAGAACATGCAAACTCCACACAGATCACTGTTGGTCAGGGGCTGGGATCGAACCAGGGATCCTATGGCCAAACTGCAGCTTAGGTTTATTGGCAAAATGTACAAACCAGCAGTTGTTGGCAATAAGCAAACCATAGAGTTTAACAATTTAAATAGTTCAACACAGTGCTTAGTAGAGCACCCTTTGCTGTTATGACCTGCTGCAACATGATAAACAGCCAGACACCAGCTTCTGGCAGCATTCTGAGGAATCTTAACAGATTCCTCATGGGCAAAGACCTACAATTTACTAATATTCTTGGGTTTATAAGCTGCAACTGCCTTTTCAAATTCCACCATAGATTTTCAGTGGAGTTTGAGTCAGGTAACTGTGATGGCCACTCTAGTAATATTCCAGGACGTCTGAAACCAAACCTTGATGGACTTTGAGGTATGCTTGGGATCATTGTGCTTTTTGAAGGTCCATTGACGACCAAGCTTCAGCTTCCTCACAGACGACATGACATTTTCTCCTAGGATTTCCTGATACTTGATTAAATCCATCTTCCCCACCACATGCTGCAGTTTTCTAGTGCCAGAGGAAGTGAAGCAGCTCCAGAGCGTCACTGAGCCACCACCATGCTTCACTTTAGGCAGGGTGTTCTTTTCAGAGTATGCTTCATTCTTTATCCCCCAGATATACTGCTGATCCATAGGCCTGAAAAGTTGGGTCCACTTCGCTCAAAACTCCATCCATCCATCCATCAATCAACCAACCAATCAACTTTATTTATAAAGCACTTTAAAAAGCAACACTTGCTACACAAAGTGCTGTACAACACGAACGCACATGAAAACATAAAAGCAAAGAGCAGGATGCTAACACAAAAACAATATAAAACTAACCAAAACAATATAAAACTCAGCACGAGTAGAAACCACAGTCAATAGAAACAATAAAATAAAAGGTAAAAGAAGTAAATAGATAAATAAATAAAAATCCATTTCATTCAATAAAATCAGTGTCTCATTCTGTGTTCTGTGGCACGATGAAACAAAGCTGGAACTTTAATGCAGAATAAGAAGTCTATAAAACTAGCCTGGTGGCTAGCGATGGGCATTCTAGTCTGTTTTATCTCTGTGTTTGCAACTGTAAATGACTATTTTAGTCCTCTCTGGTAGTTACCACTCTGTTTCCCTTTTGTTGCTCAGCTGATGAAGATTTAGCCATACTAAGCAACCTGATTAGTCAGGGCTATTATTGTCCTTGGTGGATTACCAATAAAGGTGCAGGTGCATTAGAACAAAACTTGCGTATCCTTGTTAGTGTTAATGCAAACTCACTAAACAAAGAATCCTCTGGTAATGTTCCTATTTCCAGAGATGTTGGTTTGAAGCAGTTAGAAGGTGAACTGCAGTTACCTGTATAAGATCCCATTAAATGAGCTTGACAGTCAAACTGGATGTAACCTCAACATGCGCTGCACTCTTGTCCTTGTCCTTGTCTGCTATTATCTTTGGTATTCGCTTCCATTAGTTGTACAAATTGCTGCTGGTTTCATTTTTTTTCTCTTCCTGGACACAATTTTTTCCCTCCTGATGTAACTCATCCTAAGTAGCCAGAGGAAATGAAATCTGTTCTCAAAAGTACGCAGAAGTTGGACTGTAATGGAAAGCGGTCCCACTTACAGGGTCATTTAGTGACACAAGCAGCCACTTGAGGCTCGGTCATCCTCTGCTTCAGTACATCCTGAAACCCTGACTCCAGGTGTACCGCTTTAATAGATTTCTTACCCAAGAGGAATCAGGGCCTCTCAAGGCCATCAGCAGTACCAGAGCAGATGAGAGTATTAACTACTGTCTGCTTTATCCCGTTGTCAGGGGAGGATATTGTTACATATTAATACTGGAACATATCTGTGAGCTGAATGTCTTGTATATCTTTTAAGTTTTTTGTGATTTAACATTCTAATCAGTCATTGTAGGTTTATTTCTGTTGTACAAATATTTTAAACTCCAATTTAAACTATGATCTGGGGTTAACTTGAACCCACCAGGTTAGGAGGTTTAATGTTTAAAATGACTATTTTTGATATAAGGAGCTGAAAAGAATCGGGTTCCTCAGAGAAATCTGAGAGACAGTCTCAAACCACTTGTGTTTTATATTGAAGATGAATGTTTGTCAAGATATCAGCTCACAAAGGAACTGTTTTGGAGCCATTTTCTGTGGTGGAGGACTTTTCCAGCTTCACACTTTCTGGATCTTGTTGGGTTTTATCTTTGTGTTTTTCCACCAAGCTTTAAAACCTTTAAACTGAGTTATTTCTCTTTTTTCTGCCGTTAAAGGAGTTAGCTAGTTGCTGCCATCTGGGTTCTTTCTTTTTCATTGTACTGTTCTTTTAAAAAAAAATCTACAATTTGGCAGTATTGTGTTATGCCCATAATGTAGGAATGACGAGTGAGTCTTACCTCGGTTAACAGGGGTTTATTCAGGATAATACTCAAACTATATACAGAGGCTTACAGCACTCTCCTGCTGGCCAGGTGGCTCCACGACGAAAGAGGCAGAGCCTCTTCTGCCCGCTCTTTTATACCCTGGTGGCGGTGTCACCACCGGAAACCGGCAGTAGCCGCCCCGGTCTAGCCCATGACCAACCTGGCCACCATCTTAGTCGTACCTGCCCATTTACATACATAACATTTCCCCCCCTCAAAAAAAAATGCCAAGCACACAAATAACCCACCCAAATTTATCACCTGACACACGCACTAATCCAAAAATATGTACAGAAAATAAACAAAACACCTATTCACTCACACAACTAAGGCTGAGGGGCTGGGTAGACCACCAGCACCCCCTACACGGCTGAGCGGATTATTCTGTCGCTTGGAACAGGGAAATATACAAACAAAATAATAATAAGCCGTGTTTCTAGCTGAAAATAATCCCTTTAAACACAACAAAACACATACAATAAAGCACAAGACATTTCCTATAGGCAGCGCCCCACCCCAACTCCCCCCCCCCCCCCACAATGGGCATACGGAGTAACATATACAAAAGGGTTACACAAATAAAACAATTCCATTAAATCCAATTCCAATAAATACTTAAAATCCAATTAACACAAGTCATTCAAGCCAGGCAAACTCTAGAAAAATACTAACGTACATTCACACAGAGAAGCCACCGGCCAGACTAATTAAACCAAACTTTAACACAATTTACCAGGGTTGAACACACTCCACCACCCCAAAATCGGGCACATCAAACAATATTCCAATAAAATTTCTTGCAAAATAGCACATAGCTTACATTCATGAGCCCCACTGGTCAAAATCTCACCAAGAGATACCACTAATACAATAGAAAAATTTACCACACAACGGGCTCAAATTTCCCTTCTTTTTTTTTTTTTTTTTAATTTACTGGGGTACCAAATAGGAAAACCAACATAAAACAGGACTGAAGAAACAACACAAACATGCAAAATAAAACCCTCAGTCCCTGGATGGATCCCTCTCAAAGCGTCTCTGTCTCTTCACATCAGGGCTCCTGCTGCGCCGTCTCCTCTCCCCCTCCGGCAGCCGCAGATCCCTCGGGTGTCTCCAGACATGGATAGACCTGCGCCCATCTTCCTCCATCCAACCAGGCTCCACCTGGAACTGCCTCTGGGTGTCCCGCTGCTCGCGTGGACTGTGATCTCTGCGTACTCGAGCATCAGCCTTGGTCTTCGAGGGAGCCCACTTCCTTTTCATCAGATCACCGATCCTGCGACTGGCCCCCGACTCTAGCTGCTCTGACATGCGGGCTCTCCTGGGTCTCCTCTTGGCAGGTCGTCGCTGGGAGCGCTTTACGATAACCACGCTCCGCGGTCTAGCCCCGTTTTCTCCCGGCGTTGGCACCTCGTCCTGATGAGCCTCATCGGGGGTCCTGCTGTGCCGTCCGGCACCCTCGTCCAGGGCAGCCTGTGTGACGGCATTGGGTCCATCCCGAGAGGTCTCCGCGTGGCGCGGTGTGTGTACTCCCAAATTCACATTGACCATCCAGTCCGAATCCTACACCTCAGCACCCTCCAAGGCAGGAACAGGTCGGCCCCACAGTCCACATCCAGACCCTTCTTCACCGGAGACGTTCATAATGGGGAACCCAAGGCTGTAAAATAGGTTGCAGCCCATAACGTTAACACCGGATGCAGAAACATTAATGCAAACACTAGGCGCCACACTGTCCTTATATTGGGCCTCCATCTCACCGTAGCCCAATATAGCCAACCTGTTCCGCCCATAACCATAATACTCCACTTGTTGCCTTCTTATTTGTCGGTAGGGAAACAGTCTGTCCATGGTTTCAAGATTCAGGACGGAGATAACCGCTCCCGTATCCACTAGGAGCGGGACCTCGACTCCATCCAACGTGACGTTGCAACCAATCCTCCCTGTCGTCTCTGGGGAGACGGTATGCACAACGGTCAGAGTCTTCTGCGCAGCACCAGGATCTCTCCCACAGCTTCTGCGTATGAAGTTTTCGCACACCCTGGCAAAATGGTTTAAAAGACTGCATTTACCACAGCGCTTTCCTTTCGCTGGGCACACTCTGGACTTATAGCGGTGCTCAGTGGACCCACATCCATAACATTTTAGCGTACCAGGGGAAGACCTTATCCTGACCACAGAGGCAAAATCATCCTCTCCGCACTCGCCATCACCAGGGTCCAGACGCAGTGCCTCAGCGCAAGACTCATTCTTCTCCAGAGAGACCCCTTCAGTAAGGTCCCTCACAATGGTCTCTGCTGCCTCGTACTGTTGGGTGAGCTCGACAGCCTCAGCTAACGTTATCTCTCCTGGGTGAGTCAATAATCTGGACCGGGCCGCTGTGCAACAGACATGCTCCGCCAACTGGTCCCGAATCATCTCGTCCTCCAGGGTCCCGAATCTGCATTCCCTCGCCAGCTCCCGGAGGTCCGCCATGAATCTTCGCACGGGCTGTCCCGACCACTGGCAGCGCTGGCGGAATTGAATGCGTCTCACAATGACGTTCTCCAGCGCCCTAAAGTAGCGCGCCATTAGCTGCACCACTTTGTCAAAACTGTCCGCACCTCCCAGATTCTCTAGAATCCTCTGCCCTTCCATTCCTAAATTATGTACTAACACAGCTCACGCACGGAGCTCCTCCATATCTCCCAAACCCAGGACAACAAGATAGTTCTTAATGACTGCTGTTATATATTTATGTATGTATGTACTTGTATTATTTATTGGGTTTATTTCATTTATTATGTACTACATCCATTGTGTATGTGTGGATTGTGTGGTTGCAGCACGGGTGACAAGCCCAAGACAAATTTCCCCTTGAGGGACAATAAAGTTTATCTTATCTTATCTTATCCTGCTGGCCAGGTGGCTCCACGACGAAAGAGGCAGAGCCTCTTCCGCCCACTCTTTTATACCCTGGGTGGCGTCACCACCGGAAACCAGCAGTAGCCACCCCGGTCTAGCCCATGACCAACCTGGCCGCCATCTTAGTTGTACCAGCCCATTTACATACATAACATATTGTTCTATTAGTTTAGTGGGTTTTTTTCCTCATAAGTGAAAAAAACTTGATGTCCTCTAATGAGTACTGTTAAGCTAGCAAATTTTTAGCTAGCTAGCTAGCAATGCAAAGCAGCTATAAACAGGTAAAGGCCCCCTCTGAATAAACTTGGCTTTACAAGACCAAGTAATTACCCACACCGACAAGCTGGTGTGGGTAGAGCGGTCTATTCCGAGTCTGGCCAGATGACCAGCCAGCCAGCCAGCTATGTCCAAGCTCTAACTTAGCAGGGAATGAGACTTTGGCCACCAAACTTGGTACATGGGTTGACCTTGGGACAAGCACCTATGGCTTTACTTTTGGGGTCCAAAGGTTAAGGTCACAATACCATATAAACTATATCTCAACAACAAAGACAGCTAAGGCCACCAAACTTGGTACACACATTCACCCTGAGACCCTGACCTCTATGGGTTTGCGGTCAAAAGGTCAACGTTTGCATTCCCTGTGCCCTATTACTATAGAATAAGCAAAGCTAGGGACACCAATCTTGGTGCACAGGTTCACCTTGAGATCCTGAACTGTGACTAGAGTTTTTTGAATTGCAAGATCAAAGGTCGAGATCAAAATGGCATATAAACTTTATCTTAAGAACAAGAAAAGCTAAAGTCTTCAGACTTGGTACACAGGTTCACCCTGACCTCTGACTATGAGTTTGGGATCATATGGTCGAAGGTCAAGGTTTTAAATCTGTACGGCTGCAAAAGGTGTGGGTCTTCTATTTGGTTGAGTGCATTCTAATTTGTAATGGTGCAACAGAGTTTGCCTTTTTTTAAAACCTGGATTTAAAACCCAGTTTTACTAAACTCTGATTCAAGCTAATTAAACATTGTTGATTCATTTCAGGGCAGCTTGGTGGAGCAGTGGTTAGCACTGTGGCAGCACAGCAAGAAGGTCGTGGGTTTGATCCCACCTCTGGCCATCAGTGACCCTTCTGTGTGGAGTTTGCATGTTCTCCCCATGTCTGTGTGGGTTTCTCCTGGGTTCTCCAGTTTCCTCCCACAGGCCAAAGACATACACGTTTGGTTAATTGGCATTAACTGGGGATTCTAAACTGTCCTTAGGTATGACTGTGAGAGTGAATGGTTGTCTGTCTCTCTGTGTTGGCCCTGTGATGGACTGGCGATCTGTCCAGGGTGTACCCTGCATCTCGCCCAAAGATGCTGGGATAGGCTCCAGCCCCCCTGCGACCCAAAAAGGATTAAGCGGTTGAAGATGAATGAATGAATGATTCATTTCAACCTCAGCATATTTTTTTCACATTTATATCTATTATGTTGTTGGCATTAGTGCTAGGATCACAACGTTTGATTGGGAAGTGCCGTGGCCCTGACCTAGATTTGGACTCAGAAGAGCAAAGGTCAAGGTTACATGGCCTGTCAGTACAATTTCTCTTTTGTTATTACAATTATGCTATTCCTATCAGCACAAAGTTTACCAGACTTGGTACAAGGGTTGAACGTGTGGTCCCCTTGACCTGATCTATGTTTTAAGTTAAAAGATCAAATTCATATGGTCATCCACTCTCTAACTTGAAACAAATGAAACTAGGGTCACCAAACTTGGTACACAGACTGTTTTGGAATGGAAAGGTCAGGGTCACAAAGTTGGCCAACATGTACAGTATATGCACTGTCCAGCTGTTGCATATGCTTGCATTATTTAAGTCTGCTTATATCTTTTGAAAGACGAGAAAGAGAATGAAGAGCTGCAGAGGACATGTGGGTCTGCATCTCTGCTGCGTGCAGTTCTATTCATTCTACATTATTTACCCCCCACCACTTCTTCTCTTAGGTGTTGCTGTGTTTCTCCCGGGATACCGCCGTCTTGGAGCACTTCAGATACAACAGTGCCACTCCTCCCAAGTCCTACATTCAGGGTGCGTCCTTCACCGTGAACAAACACACTTAAACACACATCACATTGTCACACGAGCTCGGAGGAATGCTACTCTGCTCAGTAGCTGCATGTTTTGATGCCTTTCCATGTAATGGTAAAGGCCCAGGTGTGGTTTGCTCATTCACGGCGAATGCGCAAAATGGACGGGTGAATTGGAACGCAGCCTAAATCTCCAAAATCCATGCTTTTGTCTAACAGGTAAAGTGGGAGATGAGGAATGTGCTGTTGTTTATCCTCCCAATGGTAAGTATTAATATTGAAAAATATAACTAGACGCCGCCAAGTAAAAATTACTGTTTATGTGACTGAGATCTCATTTGAACAGGTGTCATTCCTTTCCATGGGTTTTCTATGTATGGTAAGAAAGCTTTGCTCCTGATAATGTGTGCCACTTGTCAAATAGAACGTAAAGAAAGCAAATGAAATATCGGGGTGCGTGTAAGTGTGTGTTTGTGTTCCACAGTGGCACCTTTGTGTTTCTTGTACAATGAGCCGTCCAGACTGTACAGCGCATTCAGGGAAATGTACATCCGCTACTTCTTCAGGCTGCACTCCATCTCCTCATCTCCCTCCGTAAGGTTTTCTTCTGTTTGCATGAAATGTCAAGATTATTCTTCTGCCTTCATGTGTGCAATTTTTGCGTTTTTTTCCCACTTGTGTTCCTGCAGGGGATACTGTCTTTGTGCCTGCAGTTTGAGCGGCTGCTGCAGACCTATCTCCCCCAGCTTTTCTACCACCTCCGGCAGATTGGTGCACAGCCGTGAGTAGTTTAGACACTGTACTGATGTGTTCTTGTTATGTTTATTTTTTGTCATGTGTCTGTTGATAGAATAGAAAATTGCATTAAAAGCAGCCAAAACAAGATAGTATAACTGTTTAATCTGCAGGTTGAGTTGTTTGTGTCATATTCTTCAGCAGCGCTTAGAGTGATCTGTCCAGGCCCTTTTCATCACAACCTTGCCATCTAGTGTTAACAGTTGGAATGAATTAAAATACATAAATAGCTCTTTTAATATCACCACTCAGACACACATCTGGTTTTACTAATCTGGGAAACAGCCAGTCTTAAGAAATGTATCTTACAGCTCCTCACCAGCAACAATGACAACCAGAGCTCCACATTTTTTTTAATGCAGTATTTTTGTCTGTTTCTATTTGAGTGATTAGGATTAGGTAATTTATTATTTTGCTGCTTATTTATAGCATGTGGTATGAAGTTGTTTCTCTGTTAGCTGCTCCCATCTTGTGTGAAACTACTGCAATTGCAAGTTTACTGTATCTTTATGAGGCCTTAAAAAACCTCTTAGTGATTAGTGCAATTTTCTTACCTGTAATTAAATATAATGGGTTGGTAAAAATCTGTATACCTTTTAAGAAAATTATTGCGGCAAAAGTTGTTGTTTGAAGTGTTTTGACTGTGCCATCCTACTGTCGTGGCTTTTATCACTTTACAAACAGATGTGACCCCTTTATTTCCAGGTTGCGTATTGCCTTCAAGTGGATGGTTCGGGCCTTTTCTGGCTATCTGTCCACTGATCAGCTGCTTCTCCTTTGGGATCGAATCCTCGGATATGATTCACTGGAGGTGGTCGCAGGTGAAGGAATATTCAAACTCAGGCACAGCTTCTTGTTCCCTACTTTTATCTTATTCATTGGATTGAACTTTTTTTCTTTCCCCACTGAATGATATCCTGCTGCCCTCTCCCTCCTCTGAATCTTCCAGTCCTCGCCGCTGCTGTGTTTGCCTTCCGTGCCGAGAACCTGATGGAGGTGACGTCACTGGCTTCGGCTGAGGTTTGTCTGTCTCACATCAGTCTTGTGTGCGAGTGCGTGTTTGAAACGCCGATCATCTCCTTGTCCCCTCACATACTCCATGAAGGCTGTAAATAGCCATTAATGACCAGCCAGTATCGGTAACCCAGTCTTGTGAATGCACAAACCTGACACTTAAGAACCCGCCACCCCCCTTACATCGCCCTGTGCACCGGCCTGCTAACTTTTGCGATACCCCTCTTCATCCATGTCCCTACAGGATTTCTTTTAAACTTTAAATATACCCATGCAAATTTGTCGAGGAAACAGCTGGATGTCCTTTGAGTTGCATTACTACAGTAAGTGCTATTCCTGTGCATGCCTGTGCAATATTCTGCATGCTCTGCCTAAAACCAGGAAGAGACTTACATGATGACTCGCCCACCCTGAGGGGGTGAGAGGGAGTTAAACTGCCATATGATGCATGGGGGCCACCAGCCGACGCACTGCTCTGAGATGCTGGCTGGCACTATTTGCTTGCTCATGTACCACCTGCCCCAGAAGAGAGGAGATATCATAACACACTGCTCCTCATTTTATATTTAGAAACCTCAGCCGCAGCATTGAAATATTAAACCTTCTCTCTAAACATGATAGGGTCCCTAAATTTAATCTCCTGCCCAACCCAAAAGGAGAGGGTGGGGAGTGGTGTCTTCTTAAGCATGGATTGTCGGTCACCCGGGATCCTGCATCATCATCATTATCATCATGCGTGTCAGTCTGTGTGTGGGTTTTTTTTTTTTAATCTCAAAATATGCATCTCGAAAAAGGGGCGCAGTGGGCTAAGGTGAGAATCTGACCGCTGTTTTCTCTGACGAACACACCGCAGGCTGTCCTCGCCGACCTGTCAACCCTCAAGGTCATGCCGCTCATCCAGATCTTCCTGTTTGCCACCGCCATCTGAAGAATCCCGAGATGACAATATGGGCTGAGGTCAACACATGCCACCGGGAGGATGAAGTGCAACCGTGCCATAGTTAACATGACTAACCGTCAAATTAAGAAACAGGAGCATTTCACGTTGCACACTTTACTTCAAGGAAAACAGGCCAAACCCATTTTTAGCATGTGCGCACCATAAATAGTATATACACCATATAATACAATATTGCACAGTATGTAAGTACAGCCTCTTAAGCCATACACTCAGCAGGGAACATGATATACACAGCAGTGCTCAGATCAGCTGCGAAGCTCATTAGGAGACGTGTTGCATGAAGCAGTAATTGTATTGTGAGAGAGAACAACAGTAATGTCTCCAGGCTTGGCTAATGAAGTGTTAATTAGGGCTTGCAGCTTATTTTGCTCTGTGGCGCCTGCTTGTTATAACGCTATTAGATAAAGCTACTGCCGATGGATGAAGAGATTGGAGGCATGGTCCTGTTGATAGAAGACGAAAACTGAATTACACTGTTACTCATATGCAGTAATTACATGCTGCTGTGTGCATAACACAGGTTATTGTTTTTATGAAGCAATTGTGCAATATTGCACCGTTAAAGTGGACCTATTTATGCTCATTTCCAGCTCGCTGTTTTTATTTTTGGACCTGCAGGAAAAGATAATCCTTATTTATTTGTCTGTGGAAAGTTCATGGATCTGTGAAAGAGGTAATTTGAGCTCCCTTCACCTCCCCTGCTGATTGGCTGCCCCTCGTGCACACAAGATTTGAACAGGAGTTAGATGGGGCTGATAGTCACGATGCCTCATTGGCAATACTGACAGCCAAAAGTAGAAAAAAAACAACCATTTACAGCTAAAAAGGAAATTATTAAGACAATTAAGTAATATAGGCATTTCTGTCTTTGTAACATTATATATTAAGAATGGGCGCGTGACGTCACCCGACAGAAAAACCGCAAGGAATTGTGGGAAAAGTGTTCTGCCTGTCTGTGCTTAGTAGTGACCAATGAATGCAGTTAAGCTGAAGTTCTTGAGAGGATTGCTTCAGTCTGTTACTTATTTATTTTGTATTTATTTATTTGGATAAAAATGACGCTGAATATGGTATACATAGAAAATGTAAATATACATATAAAACATCATACAAAATCCAGGATTTTCACATGAAAGTGAAAACACTCATTTCCAATGTGGTCCTTTCAGTCACATTATTATTCATCCAAATACCACGCAACGTTAAAGTTTTGCTGCATCAAACGCAACAACTGCTCTCACGACTGGCGTGGAAAAAGACTGATAACAGCGTACGCTTTTTTTAAACTTCCCAACTTGCATGAAAAGTGGAGAGAATCGGGTCTCAGAGCCAACAAAGAGGCGTTGGATGGAATGGATTGCAGCAGTGTTCACAGTATTTTCACGAAGGTAAGTTGTGATTTAGAAAATAATAAAGATGAGACGCACATCACACAGTCCACCTGGTCGGGTGCTGGACCCCAAAAAACATATCAGAAAAATCAGAGATGATCCGCACACCGAAAAGCTCCCATTGGGTTTTTATTATTTATCAGTAACGTTTTGGGCCACCTGGCCTTCCTCAGACCGGTTGGGCTAGACAGCGAATGGGACCAAACGGATTGAACGGGACCCCAACCCCCTAGAAAACATCCAAATAAATCATAAATCATTTTTTAATGGGACACCTAAAACCTATCAAACACCCCAAAAATCAATTAAATAATTTTTATTTTAATATTTAACGACAAGTGGCCATTCTTGTAGTAACTAATGTTACACAAAATGCCGAAATAGCACATTAAATTATATCTAATGGGACCAAGTGACATCAAGTCAACCACCGGGACACGCTTACAAATATTCAAGACCTACTGCAATATATTCCTTGAAATTTAATAATTTTGGTGTTTTGTGTCCCGTTCAGACACGTTCGTTATTTAATCCAAATACTAACTAACTGGCCATTTAAAAAGCCATCATTACATCTCGGTCATGAAGTAAAAAAAAATGCACACTGAGCAGTCAGAGATGATGTGCATAAAACTATCTGCTGTTTTATCATGCTGACAAAACTCTCACAAACAAAAAACCTGGACACAAACTGCTACACAGTGCTGGGGTTCCCTTCTGGTGCACGTTTCCTTCATTACGCATGGATTTAATATCAGCTGGGGACTAAAGTCCATAAAATGTTTGGTGTTGTTAAATTAAGCAGATTCTCCTGTTTCAGGTGACTAAAAACGTCAATGTCCTGATTTAGTATGTTTATATAGCAGCTAATTATACCGGTAATTTTTTTCAGTGCGCCAGCACGAGCATCAGGTTTAATTACACTGCTGGATTAGTATTTCATGTCCTTTTTGTAATAATGTCTATATACTTATCAAGCATCATACGATAAATTTGAACATAAATCCAACATTTCACCGCTGGGACTTTCACCGCCTGTATAGCTGCAGACTCAGGGACACATGCTGCAGAAAACTATGTAGAAACAATGACTGCTTGCCTTTGTGCAAATGGTCGTTCACCCGGAATATTTGAGGCGGTTATTAATATAAATTAATATTTCTAATGATTTATAGTTTTTAACTTGCTCATGGGTTTATGCGCTCACCCCACAAACCAGGTAGGCAAACACATCTGACAGCGTGACTCGAGGCAGTTGGTTGAGATCCGTGGTTCATTTCTTGTGCCCATATGGATCGATCCCATTTATTTCTTATATTTTTTAGAGGCAGCGCTCTTTTGCTTCTGTATTCAGCTTCTCTGAATAAGGAATTTGAATTTTCTGTTTGCTCTGTTCCATTGCACGTATGTCTGTTCACGTTAGCAGTTGCTGAGACTACAGGTAAACAAAGAAGCCAGACCATGACGATGGCGACAACGGCCCAGAATGCAGAGCGGCATGACGTCAATGCCCATTCTCTATATACATGACAGAAAATAAGGAAAAATATAATCGGCTCACTGTTATCACTGTACCCAAATATTAGATTTTCTGGATATTTGTTACACTGGTTTAGAATTATCAAATTTGGTATTCAGATATTTGCTTTGTTTATCCCTAAACTGCTTGATATTAATAAAGGTAAACTGAAAATTTACCTTTACCAAACTTGCAAAACAAAGCAGAAAAAGGCAAATTCAAGAGAAAAGGGCTTAAATTTAAAAGAAAAAGTTGCATTTTTATGAGTTACAAATTTATATTAATAAGATGTTCAAATTCACATGAGAACAAATTTATGAGAAGTCCTAAAATTTATAGGATGCTGCAAAATTAAGGGAAAAAAATTTACATTTACAAAGTCAAGTGGTATTTTATGATAAAAATGTAAATTTAAATTTTACTAGTGGTGTCAGTTTTAATCGCAATGAATCACATCAACTGAGTTAATTGCTTTAATCACACATCATGAGATTACCACGATTTTTGCCATTGGCAGCATATGAGTGAGAGAGAGAATGTGCCAAGTTATTCAAGTGTCATGTATTTAATCGCGATTAATATGATAAACTTTGATTAATTGCAATTAAAACTGACACAGCTAAAATTTACAATTAAAATTGCCCCAAATTTACATGAAAAGCTGTACATTACAAAAAAAAAATTGCAAATTTACATGAAAAAGTTCGAGATTTATAAGAAAAGCCACATTGATGCTGATGCAATCTACCGAGGGAGAAGAAAGATTGTATAAAATATTCAGCTGTTTCCTCTGGATTGCATCTTGTTAATCAAAACCACGACACTGGTGTTCAGGACAGCCCTGACTGTAGTTGTAATTTTGCACCTTTAGTGCCAGTTTTCATTTTTTGTATCATTTTAAGTGTTTTGCGCTGTTTCAACTTGAAACAATGTAATGTATGTACATCCTGAATGTATTCACTTATTTACACTGATTTATTTTTTAATGTGACGTGCCACTGTTAACATTTTTGATCACGGTGTTTTGTATTTTCTGCCCTGCTTTAATTTGTTGAATTGCTTCCTCCAGGTGCTTTTATAAACTCCTCCACCCTTTCATTGTCTCAGTGTGTTGCTGCCTGATCCTTCCTCCTTCCTTGTTGACCGTTTCTTCAGCAGGCTAAATATTTGGCCCCTTGAAGCTCTCCATGAGTCATTTCTTCACAGTTTCAGAACGGGAAGGGGATCTGGAGGCAGTGTCGAGAGTGACCTGACCGCCCCCCCCCCCCCCCTTCGCAGCCTTACTCCCACATGTAGCATCTGCTCCGCTCCTCCCTCGTCGTTGGCTGCTCTCCTCCCTGCTGCCCCCTCTGCGGGCTCGTATCGAATTATGCTGTTCCTCTCTTTCGCATCTCGCTCACCCGGTTTCCTGCTACATCTGCCACCTGTTTACTACCGCTCCCACGGCTGACTCTTTTGTCCGTCGTGGCACCCCATTTGGCCTCCACAGGTCTGTTTCGCCAGAGACAAACATTACCTGCTGTGTAGTACACTCACACGGCAGTTCCTCCTAGTGGCTGATGTGTCGCATCGCAGGGCAGTTTGCCTTTTGTCCGTCAGCACTCGCAGGCTGGTTGTTGTAAAAGGGCTATCAAGTACAGCAAGCTTAACAAGGAGCATGATGTGGCTCAGTGCACGTATTACAGATATAAACCGACTCTGCACATATGATATTAGGCTTTCAATGTGTAGCATACAAAACAATCTTTGATCCTTGTCTACAGTGCTAGAATGGTTCGATTGCAGTTACATAAACAGACCTTTTGGGACACAAAGTGTAGGATACTGTTACTTGCCGTTCTGGATGTTCAAAGCAACATGTGGTATCGGTTATGTCTTTGATATTTTTTCAGAAGTGGAATGGTGGTAGATTGGTTAGCACTGTCACCTCACAGTTTTAAGGCTCTTGTTTCAAATGTCCTAATTTAAAGAGTCCTTTCTGTGAGGGGCTGGGTGCACAACAATATTTTTTCCCCAAACTGACAAAGAGTTCGGCTGTCAGTGCATATGAAGCCAGGATTTCAGAGGTGTCAGCGTGCAAAGGTTTGAAACCAGGCTCCAGAGGGAAATTTTTGTGCCAGGATGCCTGCACCAGTTCCGTGTGCAAGAGGATGCCGGCAAACAGTGATGTCAAAGCCCCACTTCACAGGAGATTTCAGCCAGTCCACATGCCAAAACCGACTCACATCCAGTGGAGGTCCTGGCTTGTTATGATGCCCTGGGCGGACCGTAACCCTGCCACTCACCACCACCAGTCACATATCAGTTTTGTTTTATTAATTTTGAGTCCAGCCCTGTTCTGTCCACATGAGTGCTGACCCTCGGTTCCTCCAGGTTCCCCACCGTGGAATTCAAAGACAAATGAGAGGAAATGAGAAAAAAAAAACATGAGAAAAATCTGATTATTAGATGTGAAAGTTTTACTTTATTAAGTAAATAAAACAATGTAAAGTTACCAAGATCTCTACAGCACTTTAGAAGTTATTTTAAAGCAAATTAATCAGCCACATCACTCTGTAGTGTTTTATAGTACTGACATTAGAATCCATTCAACTTAAAGAAAACAGTTATTTAACATGTTTAGTTAATGTGACTAAGTAAAATGAAGCACATCAGAAAAAAAATAATGTCATGTCACATAAGCTTTAATAATCAAATGCTGCCATTTTAGGAGTCTAAATTAGTGCTTTAATATTCAAACCGCTGCATAATTTACGGACAAAACTTACTTTAATTTTTTTTTCTCCTTTGCTCCACTTCAGATGTCCACCACTGGACTTGCTTGATGAGGGGCTGTGACATAATCTGCCGGAGTCTGAGTTGCTAACAGATACTCTTGGAGGGCGCCGGCGGCCATTTGCCACAAATGAGCTGAGCACAAATGAATACGAATCTTTTTTTCTCTCATTTTCGTAGCGCCCCCTAGAGAATACCGCCCTGTGCAGCTGCCCATGTGGCCCATATCAAAAACTGCCGCTGCTCACATCCATTAAACTTTAAGCTTTATGTGTTTATACTTAGGATTAGATTTGAAAAAGCATTCTTAACCAGTGTTTGTACAACATTTTTTTAATCATTGATGCAGATTTAAAGATAAAATAATCATTAAGATGTATAACGTAAGAGGCTTTACAGGCTGAAATACAACTTGAAAATGGTCTTACCTTTGCTTAATGGTGAAAAAAGTCTACTGTGGCATGGTGGCAGCAAAGGTTTTAAATCCAGCTTTGCACCAGCTGCTCCCCAACCTGTCCTCATTTCATCCATCCATCCATCTTCTTTCGCTTAATCCTTTTTGGGTCGCGGGGGGCTGGAGCCTATCCCAGCATCTTTGGGCGAGAGGCAGGGTACGCCCTGGACAGATCGCCAGTCCATCGCAGGGCCAACACAGAGAGACAGACAACCATTCACTCTCACAGTCATACCTAAGGACAATTTAGAATCCACAGTTTGATGCCACTTAACCTAACTTGCATGTTTTTGGCATGTGGGAGGAAACCAGAGAAATCCCGGAGTAAACCCACGCAGACACGGGGAGAACATGCAAACTCCACACAGATCACTGTTGGTCAGGGGCTGGGATCGAACCCAGGATCTCCCGGCCAAGGGTGAGTTGCTGTGCTGCCGCAGTGCTAACCACTCCATCACCGCGCTGCCCACTGTCCTCATTTCACCTTTTATTAATTTGGAATTCTTCTCTAAAAGTTATGACTGAAGACTCCACCATCCTCTCACATATTTTCACACACTGTCAGTAAGTTAAATTTTCAAGAAATTTTGCTCTCTCTCTCTCGCTCTCTCTCTCTCTGTGTGTGTGTAAAATGTACTGTTATATCTAGATAATTGTGGATGGGTTGGAAAGTAATTGCAGCACTTAAAGGCCCAGTAGCTGTTTCTTTCAAAGAAGAAGTGAAACCTAGCCTGCTACAGTTCTGCTCAGTTGCTTCTGATTGGACAATATTGGTACTCTTGGGCAGGCTGTTTGCTAATTTCTCAATTTTCTGGCATGGCAGCTCAGCTGTAAACTCTCTGACGTCTTAAAAACAAACTAGTGAACAATGTTTCTGAAAAGATTTGTGTGGAGAAATAAGTTGTTAAGTTGCTGATCTGTCTTTATTTGAAATTGCTTATTTAAATGTATTTAAAAATCACACTGCACCCTCCTACATGCATTGTGAAGCATTTCTTATATACTGGACAGTGAATGTTAACTGGAAGAAGACTGTAAATACAGAAGACAAGAGAGCTCTCCAAAAGTGACGCCTGTGCATCTTGACCGCCCTCTGGTGGCTGGCTGCAGTAAAGCTGGATTTATGCACCCGCATTACGTCGACACCATTACTGACGTCCGTCGCTGACACAGTGATTGGCAGTTTTTTTCTTGTGTGTTGGGTAAAATGCGTTGTTCTGTTGCCAAAACAGGTTTCAGCTGATGTGTGTAGTGATTTGTGTTTGTCGTGTGGTTTTGTTTATGAAATAGCGATGGACAAGAGCAGATTGTGATGGACCTGGAGCTAATAAATGTTAAGAAAAAACAATTTTTAATACAATCGTTGCACAGAGAAAAGAAGAAGTTGGAGAAAACGGTGCGTGTGACCACGGCCGCTGCCGTTATTTGACAGTCTGTATAATGGTCCCCTCCAGTATACAACTAGGACAACATCAGTCGCTACGGAGGGTGACAATATGTATGGGTACATATTCATACTATGTAGGATAACTAAGTAGACGGTTATGCTGTTTATTCCATCTAGCTACAATGCTCCACACTGTGTATATATGTTTATATATTTATGTGTACGTATGTATATTCACTGCTCTTAATTTTTATTTTTTTCTTATCTTCTTAATTATTGCTCTTAGTGTTGCTATCCCTGTGCTGTTGCAATCCTGGAATTTCCCCATTGTGGGACTAATAAAGGCTTATCTTATCTTATTACTGGGGTATGACAAGCCACAAAATGTTCTGTATGTGCTTACTTCGTCAATATTGTTTTGAATTTGGAGCGTTGTTTAACCGACTCGCCTTGGAAGTTGTGTCACCATGAACGGGCAGCCAGAGCAGCGGTGAGAACCAGGAAATGTGAAGGAGGAGCCAAAGCGGACCAATCACAGTCCTTGCGGCCTGCGTCGCAGATAGAACACACGTCACTACTGTGTCATGTCAACACAGGTGCATAACTTGCGCTTAAGGCTGCTTTACCCCATTATTGTGTGTAGCATTCTGCCAAACTGAATACTAACAATGTTCTCCAAAACATGCTGATGTCTGTTCAAGTGTTCATTTTTGGGTCAGTCCGGCTTTTATTATTTGATGCCATAAAAATGGTTGTGTTCATGATGAGTGTGATCGGGATGGAGGGGGCTACTGCAGAAACTGTCATGGGTAGCTGTATGTGGGGAATTCAACACTGCAAGTCTGCTTCACAGATGCTGCTGTGAAGACTGGCTGCAAATTATGTCCCTAGTGCAAGATGGCAGAATCCTAAATCGAGAAAGTAGAACTTCACATTCCTACAGTGGAAGTAAGTGGCAGCATGTTGTCCATGTTTATATACAGTCTATGATGGTCACTGCCCACTGAGAGTGCGAGCAGGTGGGCAGTCAAAAAAAGTGACATTTTTACAGTTCTCTGAGGGGTGCTTTGGATTTTTTCCATGCCATTTTAATTATTTATAGCTGTTAGGGTGTGAAGAGTTGTAACACATTTGCCAAAAAAAAGCATGTCCATGTTGGAAGGGTGTGCACTTTATGAACCAAAGAGCTGATATATAAAAGCAATATTACATGAGAGGGCGTACGGTATCAATGCATGTAGTAACTGCGGGTGTGATACGTCTAATGCCCATGTGTCGGACATTACATTATCACACCCGTAGTAGTATATTCATGATACCGTATGACCTCAAGTGTAATACTGCTTTTATACAACCGTTTCACAAACACAGTTTATTAAATGACAGCAGTACTAGACAAAATATTATGATTTGTTTGTTTAACCAGTTATTTTGCGCAGCTGAGAAAAAAATAGTCCTTTCTAAATGTAGCCAGTAACTGTTGCTAAACATCTCAATCAACATGAAGATGCCTGTTGTCATTTCACACACATGTAAACAAATTAAATATTGTCAAGTGGAAAATTAAGTGTTTATAAAACATACCGGTCACCTATTGTACTGAAAAAGGGCTGAGATCAAAACGTGACCAATGCCGGTAGCTAGTTAGCATGCTAGTGATTTGACTTTGGCACACTTCACTCATTTTTCTTGGCATTTTCAGATAAAGAGTTCATCACCAAAAATGTATTGTGGTTTGTTAATCGAGATAATAAATCCAACTCTAGCACTGCCTATTTTTTTTAAACAGACATGAAATAGCTTAACAATGTTTATACAAGGGCAGACTTTGTAAACTGAATAAAGTTTTTTTTTTTCAGAAGGGTGGGACTTCAGGGTCAGGTAAGAAATCTTTTCAAACAGTGCCTCACTGTGGAAATTAAGGTATCCAACAGAGTATTGCAATTCTCACAGAGAATTAGTTGACGGTAAATTGCTGTTAGTAATTAACAGTTACATGAGCACCTTTAAAGCGGAGTGATACATATCCAGTGAAATGTTGGAGTGCAACTATCGTGGAATATAGTAGCTTCTGGAATCTCTATTGTCCAATCAAATTGCTTGGTCGGATCTAACTGTTGTGTAAATAAATATATATATATATTTCTGTTATAGGGATTACTTTATGGAATCATGTAAAGACATACCACATGTCAAGTCAAATTTACATTTCAGTATTGTTTAATTTTTTTATTGTTTCTGTGGGCTGACAAAAATGTAAGTGTGAGGGGTAGGAACAGGCGTATAAGCTTTGCTTCACCCTACACCCTTTTCTGTCAGTACAAAGACACTGACGTCTTAAAGCAACATTATGCAAGATTTTCACCTTAAAATAATTTTTCCAAAATCATTTTGATTGTACATCAACCTTTGTTTGGGTGAATGTCTCTTTTATCATAGCCTGAGTGGGCTGCATCACCAGCAACAACACTATGTAGTTTTTCTTTTCCTGGTAGGAACATTGAAAAAGCAACAACTGGCACTACATGTTTTACAGTCTGAGTCCCAATAGTGAATCACAGGTTGCTTTGTTAGTTGGCAGCTAAAGTTGCACCCTTTGATTGGCTAATGAGGTCTAAAGCCTGATTTATACTTCCACGTCAAAACAGCCGCTTAACTGCAGGCCCTACTCCATATGTATGCTGTACCTACGCTGTATGTCGTAGCCTGACTTATACCTCTGATATAACAACCCAACGCAGCAACGGAGGCTGCAATAGCTGCGATTGGTCCACTTCATCTTCTCTTACACATTTCCTGCTGCTTATCTCTGATTATTCACTGCACACCACTTTAAAAGTGAGTTGAATAAACAATGGACCAAATCAACGCGAGATTAATCGAGGAAGATTGCAGACATTACATTTTTATGACTTGTCCTCACCCCATTATTAAAGACTGTCAAATGATGTTGATGGTGGTTCATCTTCATCATACATATCATCTCCTCCTGTTTTCTCTCTTTCCTCATCTTCAGTAACCATAGTAAAAGTTGCTGTTCAGCATTTATTAGCGCCAACTTCGTCACAGTCCGCTTGTTGTCTGTCACCACTGAATGAACAAAAACACAAAGTACACAAAGGAACTCACTCGAGACATTGGCAGAGAAACATGTTTTGGCGGCACAACACATTCAAACCAGCACCCAAGTATACATAAATGCTGACAACAGCATACAGTACATTACTTGCATAATGCAGAAATGTACTAAATCAGGTTTAAAACAGCACTATATAAGAGTTTCATCTTAACCCCTTAGCATTCCAGCCAATATCCAGCCAATGTGAAACTTCCCATGGGCAGGACACCAGAATGTTAAGAGGTTTATTTCTGAAATTGTTTTGATGGTACATCGACCTTTACTCAGCCATATTGAGATTCAAAATCATAGGGAGTAAAAGATGTTCATTTCAAAGGGAACTGAGAACTGAGTAGGGAAGAAGTGAACTACTATTCATCACTTCACTGGAAGTTGACAAAAAGATTACCCATAAGTCATTGTACCTCAAATAAGAGTAGAATAAACTATTATTGCTAACGTTATTAACAAGCTAAACTAACAGTTATTGTTTATATTAACTGATATTAAGAATATTTATAGCAGTCTGTTATTTAGAAGCATAAAATGTCCACAGTAGTATCAGTACAGGTCCATGGTTACCGTGGTAATGCACGGAGGAGGGAGATGATGTTGCAGGGTGGTTCAAATAGAGAATTTTGTTAATGGCAGTTCCGTTAACTGATATTCCTGAGAACGGAGCAAGCAGTAGGGTGTACCATTGAAATACACTGTGGATTGGACCGCAGCTTGAGTGGGTCTGCGTTGCCTGCAACAGCTCTGTTCCTGGTAGGAACATTGAAAGGACGGCAACTATGGCGACTGTGACCTGAGTCAGCCAATCACAGGGCACAATTTTAGCCACCAACAATTAAGCATTCTGTGATTGGCTGTTGAGACTGGGGACATAGTTGCAGTCTTTTCAGTGTTTCTGAAGAAAGCTACATAGGGCTACTTTAATTAATGTGAAAATCTTAGATAATGCTGCTTTAAGTTTGATTTCAGTTAATGTTTATTTTGTTTGTTTTTTAAGGTTTTTTCATGTTGGACATGTATAGAATAAATAAACTTAAATTAAAAAAATATTGTTTATTCTGTTTTGGGTACATTTTGCCACAGTGGCAATCATAACTCAGCAGCTGTGTAAACAGTAGTTATCTTTTCATCAAACAGAAAAAGATTAAAACAACAAGGATGGATACAGCTATCAAAACAATAAAAACGCTGGTATTGTCCTTTAATTACTTTATTTCCCGCGCAGAGCAGCTTTAAAACAGACACACTGAAAACGCAAGCAGCCAATCAGGCGCTGCCATGTTGGGAGAGTGCAGCCAATGAGAGCGCTCGATTAGGAGGACTAGTGGAGAACAATGAAGCGTGTATCACCAGTCCGCTCCACCGAGCAAACTTTATCAGGAGGGGCTCTCTTCTTCAGAAGACACCGTTTACCTCTGAATTTAATCAGCTTTATACAAGTGCGAACTCGGCGTTGATACCCGGGTTATTCCATCCGCAAAACAAGCCCACTTCCCTCCCGTGGAGTCCCTTTAACCTCCTCCTCCTCTCCGCTTCCTGATGTCAACTCGTTATTTTCCGCACACACACTTCCGGCCCGGGCGCTCGGCTTCCCTCCCCTGCTGCTCGCATCTCAGAGCCGGCGAGCAGCTGATACCAGACACAGCATCGCGGTCAGCCATGGACACAAGAAGCCGATTTCAGAATAAATGAAAAAATAAAACTTAATTTGGAAAAGTAGGCGGAGGGGAAGTGGAGGAAGCCGAGGACGGTTATTTATTTATTTTTTTGTGGCCACGAAATGGGATTTGCTACTTTGGTGTGAAGAGGCGGACCCGTGGGAAACTGCCAGTTCAATATGCTGAAGCTCAAATCGGTGTTTGTGGAGTATTTTGCGTGGAAGTACAGGCACTGTTTTCTTCCATCTCACGGCTCCACGTAAGGATTTATTTAAAACTGGCAACCCGGTAGAATCTGTCGCTCATTTGTGGCCGTTTCTCCCCCTTTTTTTTTGTAAGTGTGTTTTTGTTTTGGTAAGGGAATTCCTTCACACAGGCTGCATGTGCTTCCCTACCAGTTAACCCCATTTGGTAGCTAGTATTTATTATGTATATTTTTCAATGTGTAGGGTTAGATATGCTATCCATAGCTGGCAGCAGTCGCCTATCTGAAACAGCCAGTAAAGCCTTTAGAGGATACTAGATTTTTTTTTTTATTTTATTTTTTTTTTTTTTTTAGAAAGAAGGGCTTGTTTCAGACTAGTTTGGCAACCATGAACTATATATTTTTGGGCATTTTTCACACTCCTGTTAGCTTTTCTATCAGCAGTGGTTGCTCCTAGCTGCAAACAAGTACTGCAGGGTGTTTTTTTTTTTTCTTTAAGTTGGTGCAGTTTTTGTCGTGACACCATATATTTCTGTTACATCTGCTCCAAGAGACAGATTTTACTACTGCTGCCATATTTTTGTACCCGGATACTGCTGTATTTCCCCCACAGGATTGCCCCCCCCCTTCAGATCTCCATCTCTTCACCTCCACGGATTATTTCTAGATTTTTATTTTTGTCCCCCTACACACCATGAGTAACGTCCATAAGGTGGTGAATTTGCTGCTACGTGGACTCGTCATCTCTGCGGTACTGGGCTCTGAGTGGACTTACTCGAATGATCTACCCGGCCACTCGTCCAACGCTGCAAATGTAGCCACCACAGGTAAGCGCAGAGCATGTCACCGCCGACAGGTGTCCACCACCATTTTTTTCCACGCATGTACAGTAGCCTGCTGTCTCCTCTCTCCCTCCTCCCCCGCTGCCCCCTTCTTCCTCCTCCCTTTTGGGGAAGCCGAGGAAAGCCCTGCTGCAGGAGCCCAATGGATGGTGATGTCCCCCCTCCCTCCCCCCAAAAATTCTCCATCTGGCTCTACAATTTTTTAAAAAGAGATGCATGGCATGACTACAATGCCGACTGGTTGCCAAATGTTCTGTCATGACATAGCAAGATGGCAAAACAACAGGTACCTAAAAGTGGTATGATCCTGCTGTTTTGAGTCATGCACATGTGCGTCCCTCGCTCCCATAGGCTTAGCCGTTTTATTGGCGTTTACTTATAATGCAGCAATTTGCATCTGTTTTTAAATAGGCAGCATTGTTACACTGGGAGAAGGGTTTTGCTAGGTGAAGCTAATAAGCAACCCCTGTCCCTGTTTAGGTTTTTAAATAAAGGTTAAAGCAATCCACTTGCATGCATTCTTTTTTGTCATATTGATACTGGCACACAGATGCAGGCCTCTGCAATATAATATAAATGCCAGTGGGTTAGAAGATCCCAGCCCCTGACCAACAGTGATCAGTGTGGAGTTTGCATGTTCTCCCCGTGTCTGCGTGGGTTTACTCCGGGATTTCTCCGGTTTCCTCTCACATGCCAAAAAACATGCAAGTTAGGTTAGTTGGCTTCGACTGGGGATTCTAAATTGTCCTTAGGTATGACTGTGAGAGTGAAAGGTTGTCTGTTTCTCAGTGTTGGCTTTGCAGTGGACTGGCGATCTGTCCAGGGTGTACCCTGCCTCTCACCCAAAGATGCTCTAGAGTTTCCCTTCCCTGTGGATTTTTGCTGAGGGCCCCAAGAGACGCTAGAATCCCCTCTGCCCAAATGCAATTCAGGATTGATAGAAATTCTACTGTCTCTTCCTTGTTAAAGATGCACTCCGTCGACTCTAAAACCACCTCAAAAACAAATGTGTATTGCCTGAAATAGTATATTGTGGCTTTTTATACACAAAACACTTTTATTGCCTTAGAATTGCTTGGAAAAAGTTTTTAAACCTTTCACCTACTTAAGTATGCACGGATCTATGAATATTCTAATTAGCGGCCTGCAGGGCTTGCGCATGATTGGTCGCTGTGCTCCCCAACCTGCAGGGCTTGCACGTGATTGGTTGCGGCGACGTCTGGTGGATGGGCTGCTAGTCTGTTCACGACCCTTCCAGACATTAAAGTTTTGCCCATATCTTCAAAAGTAAAAAGCGAACTATTTTTCTGAAAATGGTCAAGGCTAGAGATAAATGTGTAGTTGCTTTTTACTAACAACCAGTCCCCTGTCTGCCGGCAACTGAGTGTGTGTGTGTGTGGGGGGGGGTTATTTGAATATGGCTGCTCTCAGCTCACAGCATGGTGCCCTGTCTGCCGAAGAAGTGAGCTGAGAACAGCTCGATTTTTATATGGGTCTTGCTGATCCACATTACATTAAAATCGGGCCCCCCCCCCCCCCCCTCTCTGCCTCTGTCCGCTCTCTTTCTCTGCTGCGACCCCAATCCGCTCTGTCTCAATCCTGCCGTTCCCCTGCTCCTCCCTTTTCCCCCGAGGGAGCCAAGAGTATATGTCTGATTGGGTAATGTTATAACCAACCAGGCTAAGCAGGGATGCTTACGTAGCTAGTAACGGTCTGTCCAAACTTGCCCGTTTCAGGGGGGCATTACCAAACTGGAAATTCCCAACAAAAAAACACAGATTTGGGACTGTGGTGAGATTTTGCACTTGATGTGTCTTGTAAGTCACAAACAACATGTTACAGACATGTTAACAACAGAAAAAAAATTGATTTTTGCCGGAGTGTTACTTTAAGGGCTGTTCAGAGTCCCTCAGAGGGGAAAACGTTTACGCTCTGTAGACTGCGTTTGCGTACATGCCATGTATGCAAACGTGTACTACATGGCAGTATTCAGAGTTGTTGTTGAGCCACCGCAGCTACTGTTCACCAGCTGCATTTCGCGCATGTGCAGTGAAAATAATCTGCAGTTCACATGCCTGTACTGTCGGCAGCAGCCAAGAACCACCAAATGTTTGAATAGCTGCAATCGAAGCACAAAAGAAGAGCTTGGTGGCAGAGGTTTTTTAGAAAATGGTGGAGATCATGGAGGTACGTGAATATTATGAGGACGAACAGCTGCTTTTGTTGTTGTTGTTATTGTTAGCAGCATCCATGTTGCTTGGTCTGCTAAAGTGTCATAATTCATCTTCTCCCTGTTTTTGTCGGGTTGCTCAATTTTATTTATTTATTTATTTTGTATACTTTATGAACTCTTTAACTGTCCACATTAAATGGACGGGTCACGCGCCCCCAGTGGCACAGAGCAGCAACTGCACCTGTCAACTTATTGACGTCCCGCGGCTATACTGAGAATTTGTACTCGTCTGTATTGATCTGACAGTTCAGAAGGTGGCAGACACGCGTCGGAGGAATCATGGCTGACATGGAATACAGCAAAGAAGAAGAAATCCTTATTATTACTCTTCCTTTTTCCGCTTTGAGCTCACATCAATGTGGTGATTCTGGCTGAAACTGCATCATACAGGAAAAATAGCCGTGTAATACACAGAGATGCCAATCACTCCGATTTTGGCGGAGTTACTCCGATTTCCAGACATAAAATCCGCCCTCCACTTTACCTGTGAAAAACTCCGCTTTTGTCAAAAATAAATAAATTTTGACGGTGGATAAAATAAGCCGACATCGACGTGCTAAGAGCATTTTGAATGTCCGCGTATGATCTTAGGGCCTCGAGGGTATAAACTGTGCGTCAGTGTGCCGAGGTTTATCGATGTTTTCCGAATGCATGAGAGAACCCGTATGTAAACGAAGCAAAATGGCGGAGGCTACCACGCCGCCGAAGAAGAAACAAAGAGTAAATGCACACAACCAAAGGTTCAAAGAGGAATATCGGAAGACATATCCGTGTTTTACTGCATCGAAAATTGGTGAAACTTATGCTTTTTGTCAAGTGTGCAATGCTCAGCCGTGGTGAAAGAGCATTTTCCGTCAAACTACCTGAACAGCTGCTGAAAAATGCGAAAAGTGCAACCCATAGCATGCTAAATAAATAATATGACATGGATGGACCATCATAGTGTTTGTGCAGCTTAGAACAATGACTGCACATTGCAATGTAGTTTGTAATTGTTGAGTGTGCACATAGGGACTCGTTTTGAAAGTGAAGGTTGTGACCACATTATGTTGTGATATAGCAGTGACTGTTAAAAGTTTGATGTTTAAATTAAAAAAATTAAATCACCCTTTATTGTCATTCAACTGTACAACCAATCATGTACAGTAGAACGAGATTGTGTTTTACCCATCTACTGTTAATCACACACACCCCAAGTGTAGAATCAGAGGGCCGCTGCCATGCAAGGTGCCGCCACAAATTTCCCTCCCCCATTCCATTATTGCTGAGCACCAAGCTGGACGGCAGGAAGTTCCACTGTTAAATGGTCTTCGGCATGACCCGGCTGGGATTTGAACCCCTGCCTCCCAGTTGTGGGGCGGATGCTCTACCAACTGAGCCACCACTCTGGTAGTTTGATGTGGTGTAGCTGTCAACATTGTGTTCTTTTCCTTCAATTTCTAGAAGCTAACAAGAATTTGTGGATGTCATGGAACTTCTTGTGATCATTTTTTACATTCTTCACATGAACACACTAACTTCAAGCAGAAATGTCTATGCTAGTGACATTGACTGACTGTTGTAGTTGTGATTATTGGGAGCTGTAGATGCTCTCTTTATTTTTGGGTTCTTAGTTTATATTTTGTTTTATATTGCTAAGATGAACCTAATTACTGTTTGTGCATTTCTCTTATAAATGTTGTGACCAAAGACTTAATGAATTAGAATGTTAAACCAAATTATAGTAAATATTCCAGCAAAAATGTTAATTTTGTGTTGTATCTTATCTTGTTAGATGTGCCCAGAAAGTGCAGGAAATGGCTTATTTTAATGGTAATTTTAAAAATTTTTCTGGGGGAGGCCCCCCAGATCCCCACCAGCGAGAGGGGGATACCCCCTCTCACGCTTACCCGCACCTCGCACCTACGGTGCTCGGGCCTGGCTTTCAGCCAGGCATTACTCCACTTTCCCAAGTCTGAGGGTTGGCATCTCTGAATACAAACGAAATTCACGTGGGATAATCATAAGAGTTTGTAGATGTGGTAGAGGGTGTAAATGACTGACCAAACGCGAAAAAGCAACCACGATGGGCGAAAAACTGAGCTCACAACACCAAGATAGCGGCGCCCACATTGTCATGGATTCTCACAGGAAAAATGCATCAAAAAGGAAAAATAGCCGCATAATACAAATGAAATTCACATGGGATAATCATAAGAGATTGTAGATGTGGTAGAGAGTGTAAATAACCGAGCAAATGTAAAACAACGACCACGATGAACGAAAACGGACCGGTCACGTGAGCGAGCAAGTCTCTCCCCCCACCCCCCCCGCAACAGGTAAGAGACGAATATATGTTGGTTTTTTTTTTTTACATTTTATTGATTTTCTGGTTCATATACTTTGAAGATTAGATAAAAACATACCCCTGTAGACAAAACGGTGTAAAAAAAAAACAACAAAAAACCCCAAACCATTCTTTGTGTAAATGTGTCCAAAGTCCACTTTTGACTGAGTTATGTAATTTATATAGCTGTCATGACATTATGCAAATTAGATGTGTAAATTTATTCCTATCTGAAACTTTGGATTATATTCTGCATCTTTCTAATTGACAGTAATCCATTATCTCTTGCAGCTTTCAAGTTATAGCCTTGGAAATCTGAACTATTTTACTGACAAAATTTTTTTACCACTCTTGACCACTAGGGGCCTTGACCACCCTTTAACCGTTCAGTGGTCAATTGCTCAATGAGCAATGGCAGTGGAGCTCATTGCTCCATCTTTTAATCAAGCATTGAGTGAGCTCCTGGATGGAGTGTGCGATTTTTTTTTATTTTTTTTTTTTAATTATTTTTTTAGACAGTTTGATTTTACCTGCTATCTCTGTGCTTCCTGTTAAACTGCGAGGGTAGTATCTTATGGTGTGGTGAATGCTAACGAACCTGATGGTTTTTGGATTTGCCAATTGTTCTGACAAATGATGGTGAAAATCAAGCTTGCATCTCACAGACCATGTTTACATGGTTACGAGTAAACTGATTACTGGAGTAAACTGATAAAGGTAATAAACAGCTTATGATGTTTACATGCACTGAGTAATTGGTTTACTGGGCAAATAAACTAGGTGTGTTAATCTGTTTTGTCATAAACCGTTAATGAGCCTTTGATCCTGTTTACATGGTCACGAGTAAATCGATTACTGGAGTAAACTGATAAAGGTAATCAGATTACTCTGTTTATATGACGGTTTGAATAATCAGGTAACTCCAGAAAGCTGATTGTAATCGGTTTACTCATGACCATGTAAACAGGGTCTTTAACTGATAAAGATAATTGGATTACTCTGTTTACATGACAGGTTGAATAATAGGTAACTCCAGAAAGCTGATTGTAATCGGTTTACTTGCAACCATTTAAACAGGGTCACAGAGGCGCGTGCTGAGGAACACCAATGCTGCATTTTTGGGGGTTTTGTCAGAATTCCTAAAAAGTTGCAAAACGGTACGTACACAGTTTTTAAGGTTGCCAACAGCTTTGTGGTAAAGATTCTTAAGCAGTTGCTAGTGTTGACTACTAGGTGAGCCAAAAAGAAGTGTAGCAACACCCATACAACCTTTTGTAAATGCTTACTATGATTTTGCAACTGTTTGCATAAAAATACCTTCACAAAAAAAATTGAACGTGTTTTGAACACAACAAGAAAAACTGTTGGTGAACTGTTTGGCAACCTTTTTGACGAAACCCTAAAAGCGCTACATTCATGAACATTGCTGAGCATTCACCGCTCTGTGAGACATGGGGGTGAGTTGGATCTTTCTTTATCCATATGTCAGTTTCCACAAAAATGCATAAAAATAAAAATGTTTTAAGGAATTTAGAAAAAAGGCCTCTCTTCTCTGAGAAATTTCCAGAGCTTTCAGCACTTAGTCACTGGAGGAGACCATAGTGTATATTTTTATAGTTCTAGTGACACATTTACTTGAATTAATGCAGTAGCTTCTACTGGCAGATTTTCTCCATAGATTCTAACAATATATTACCGTGGGAAAACACTACCATTGAGCTTTTACACAAATCAAGGTTAATCCTGCATTTGTTATTGCTCTTCATTTGAAAGCACTCAAAAAGAGTTGTAACTGAACAAATACAGACTCATTTTCATCCAGCACCTCAAGACTTGTCTCTTAAAGCTGCCTCAAACAGCGTTCATGGCCATTTTGTTTGCAAGTGTGAAGTAGCTCCAGAAGAAAAACCAGGTGGTAAACAGTGTATTGATTAATAAGGCAAAAGCACAGTTTGCTTTTACCACAACAGCAGCACAGCAGTGTAAAAACTGGGCCAAGTGATGATGTCAGCCCCATCACTCAGTGAACAATGATGGCTAGTGGATGCACATACACAATGACAGTAAACATGATTGATGCATTACTCATTTGGGCACTTGACACCCTGGAATGCTCAGCTGGCTTTTCACTGGTAGTGTCGTCAGGTGAGGGGAAATGCAAGTTCAGATATCCACATTTACAAAGCACCGATGCTGTCAACAAATTTGTTTGTCATATTGAACCACAGGTGTCATCCATGTTTCTGTGTTTGCCACTGGGAGCAGGTTCAGCGGTGAACATGTAGACGAGATTAGCAGTGAACATGCAATGCTGATGAAATACAACTTGCACTGATGACTGGGCAAATAACTTAACCAAACCGATGCAACCAAAGTGAAGTGCAACAAGTGAATCCATTATGTATCAATAAGTACACAAATGTGCTAGTTGTTTTATAGATTTAGACTTAAACTAGTAATTTCTCTTTAGAAATAAAGAGTTTATCATAGGGATGTTAATGATTAATTGACTTTTGATTAATTGTCGATAGGAATTTAGTCGACTAAATTAAATTAGTTGTCAATTAATTGATAACTCAGCAGTCCTTTTCAATGGGAGCTTATTCTTTGAAATGTAGTGGAGTTGCCGTCCAGACAGGGGCGCATGCGGTCACCCGCTGCTTCATTTCAGCTAAAAAAGCAGAAGAAGATGCCAAGCCCCCAGACCGCATGCACTGTGGAGAGCGAAAAAACTTGCTTTTTCGGGTTATGTCGGGGGTGGGCCTGCTTCAAATTAACATAGCGGAGAAAGTGACCAGAGCAAAAAAAACCAAAAAGATTCAAAAGATCCATCCAACCGTCCATCCATCTTCTACTGCTTTTCCGGAGGTCCGGGTAGTAGAGGCAGTAGTTCAAGCAGAGAAGCCCAGACTTCCGTCTCCCCAGCCACCTGCTCCAGCTCTTCAGAGAGGATAACAAGGCATTCCCAGACCAGCTGGGAGAGAGTCCTGGGTCTGCCCCGGGGTCTCCTCCCAGTGGGACGTGCCTGAAACGCCTCAAGTGGGAGGCATCCAGGAGGCATTCTGATCAGATGCCCATACCACCTCAGCTGGCTCTTTTCAATGTGGAAGAGCAGCGGTTCTACTCTGAGCCTCTCCCGGATGACTGAGCTCCTCACCCTATCTCTAAGGGTGAGTCCAGCAATCCTACGAAGAAAGCTTATTTGACATTCTATGACACGGTGGTGGCATCAGCCATCACTTTTGGAGTGGTCTGCTGGGGCAGTGGCATTACCGCAGCCGATAGGAAGAGACTGAACAAACTGATCAAGAAAGCTAGCTCTGTCCTGGGGCAGCGCCTTGACCCGGTGGAGGAGATAGGAGAGAGAAGGACGGTGGCTAAACTGTCATTTCTGCTGGAGTCCGAGTTCCACCCTATGCAGGACATACTGAATGCACTGAGGAGCTCATTTAGCAGCAGACTACATCATCCCAGGTGCACAACCAAGAGGTTTCGCAGGTCCTTCCTACCAACGGCTGTCAGAGTGTACAACCTAAGCAGGGCTGCTCGCAGAGATAGCAAAAAAGACGTAACAACCTAATAGTTTTTGAATGCAAAAGATGCAATAGACTTACACAATGGTCCCCTCTGGCATACAACTAGGAAAATACCGGTCACTATGGAGGGTGAGAATATGTATGGGCACATAATCATACCATGTAGGATAACTAAGTAGACGGTTGTGCTGTTTCATCCCATCAAGCAACAATGCTCTGCACTGTGTGTGTTTATATATTTACATATTTATTCCATCTAGCTACAATGCTCCGCACTGGGTGTGTTTATATTTATATATCTATATATTTATTCCATCTAGCTACAATGCTCTGCACTGTGTGTTTATATATCTACATATTATTCCATCTAGCTACAATGCTCCGCACTGTGTGTGTTTATATATTTACATATTTATTCCACCTAGCTGCAATCCTCCGTACTGTGGGTGTTTATATATCTACATATTTATTCCATCTAGCTACAATGCTCCGCACTGTGTGTTTATATACTCGTATATTTATTCCATCAGCTACAATGCTCTGCACTGTGTGTCTGTGTGTATATGTATATATATATATATATATATATATGTTTATAGTAATATGTACATATGTATATTAGCTGCTCTTGCTTTTTTTTTTTTTTTTTTTTCTTGCCTTCTGATTGTTGCTCTGAGTGTTGCTATCCCTGTGCTGTTGCAATCCTGGAATTTCCCCGTTGTGGGACTAATAAAGGCAGTCTCATTCTTTCGGTCATTACCCAAAGCTCATGAACATAGGTGAGGGTAGGAACATAGATTGACTGGTAAAGCGACAGCTTTGCCTTAGAGCTCAGCTCTCTCTTCACCACAACAGACTGGTACAATGTCCGCATCACAGCAGATGCTGCTCTGATCCGTCTGTCAACCTCTTGCTCCATTCTCCCCTCACTCGTGAATAAGACCCTGAGATACATAAACTCCTCCACTTGGGGCAGGAGCTTGTCCCCAACCTGGAGAGGACAACCCACCTTTTTCCAGCTGAGGACCATGGACTTGGACTTGGAGGTACTGATTCTCATCCCAGCCGCTTCACACTCAGCAGCAAACCATCCCAGTAAGACCTGTAGATCATTGCTGGATGAAGCCAGCAGGACAACATCATCTGCAAACAATAGAGATGAGATCCTGTGGTCACCAAGCATGACACCCTCCCTTCCCTGGCTGCGCCTAGAAATCCTGTCAATAAAAATTATGATCAGGATCGGTGACAAAGGGCAGCCCTGGCAGTGTCCAACTCTCACTGGGAATGAGTCTTACCGAGTGTTGGCTATACGAACCAAACTCTCACAGCGGTTGTATAGAGATTGGATAGCTCATAACAACAAGCCCAATACCCCATACTCCTGAAGCACCTCCCACAAAAAACCCTGAGGGTCATGATCGAATGCCGTCTCCAAGTCCACAAAACACATGTAAACTGGTTGGGCAAACTCCCTCAAACCCTCAAGGGTTCTCGAGAGGATAAAGAGCTGGTCCGATGTTCCATGGCCAGGACGAAAACCACATTGCTCCTCCTGAATCCGAGGTTCGACCAACGGCCGGACTCTCCTCTCCAGAACCTTGATTTTTAATCAAAGATTGAAAGATTTTTATTTGTCAATACTTCTGTACATACAGGGCATACAGGAGAATTGAAATGCCATTTCTCTCTCTCTTAGTGATATGTGCAATATATAAGAAAAGAAAGAATAAAGCTGAAAAACAACAACAGCAGTCTATGTACAGTAATGCTAATCATAGTGCAAATGAAGATAAAAGATAAAAGCCAGCAATCCTATATACAGAAAAAGTGGAGCCCTAATGCTTGTAATTGAAAGTTCAGTGCGGTAGTGTAGGTGCAAACAGTGACAGATTGGACTGCACATGATCAGTATTGCAATAACAGACAGCAGCAGATATGGCATTTGTGCAGATGGTTGCAGTAAGGTGCAGAGACATATAGCAGCAGATGTATTACTGTTGGTGTGCCAAGTCTTTCTGTGAAAACAGCTGAGGTAGTTATTGTGTGGGTGTGTTGCAGTCTGGGGGGGGGGGGGAGTGGCCTGGTGAACAAAGCTGTTTAGCAGTCTTGTGGAGGTCTACTGGAGGTTCCGGTACCTTTTCCCCGAGGGCAGAGGACTGAAGAGGGAGTGTGAGGGGTGGGAGATGTCGCCTGCAATGTTGATGGCTCTGCGGGTGAGGCGGGTGTGGTAGATGTCCGAGAGGGGGGACAGAAGGGCACCGGCTACACAATTACACGAGCACAACAACCCATCCCTGCTGTCTTCAGCTCGCCACAAGATGGGAAAGCAGACTTGACTCAAGTTCCCACTGAGTTAACAGACAACAGAGGAGCCCAGATCGTACTGGGTTTTCCTGGATTGCTGAGGTACTGTGGTAATGTTCAGGGATGAGAATCCTCCTCGGATCCGCGGAATTCCTCAGATTTGATCATGTCTAGGGTCATTCTCGTGAATCGTCTAAATTCGAGGAGAAAATTTTAGGGGGGGGGTGAGGTCTGTTATGAGCGGCGAGTCGTATTTTCAATCGGCTGCTAAAATCCACTGTGCAGAACGCGCTACCCAGCGAGATCAGTAATGTAACAAGGCTACTGATTGGCTGATACTTATTGAAGCAACCAATCGGCGATTTTGTTATTCCTTTTGTCATATCAACACGCGGAGTGAAATGCAAATGGCGGACAGTTCCATCAACCGAGTTTTCCCGATTTCGTGAAAATGGTGAACCTAAAACTCACGAAAGACAACAAAGCAAGAATTTTAGAAATCAACAAAGGGATAAGGAACAAGTTTCGTTGGGAATGGCTCGAAAAAACTGTGTCAATGACTGTAAAGATCGGTAAAAATACCGAAGTTGTGGTTGAAAAAATTTTTTGTTTCACTAGGAGGAGTTACATAATGCATGTGTAAGTTTTTTGTCATGGGTGGTGATGGGTTGCCTTTCCCAAGATATCTTTGCTTTTATTAGTAAACATAATTTCTTTATGGTCATTGCATAAAAATATTAAACATCTTAAGTTTTACTTACTTTCTTAGATTATCTTTCAAATATTAAAATATACTAATATGCAACTTTTTTATATTCCTAGTAACACTAACAAATGCACACATTAATAAATCAAAATGTTTGCAGAATGTCAGTATATTTTAATAAATGGGTGATGGACTTGGTGATGGAATTTTGTTAATATTTATAATTTATTTTACTTGGTTAAATTATTTTGTCTGTTCTAGAACTATGTAAATGTAATTCTGTGTCAGTTCTAAACATATTAAATAGTAGTAAAATATAATTTAGTATTATTACATCAACATACCATTCAGATATCATAAATTTACATATGTGATGCAGCAGCAGATTAAAAAGGTAAA
This sequence comes from Pholidichthys leucotaenia, assembly GCA_020510985.1. Lineage (NCBI taxonomy): Eukaryota > Metazoa > Chordata > Actinopteri > Cichliformes > Pholidichthyidae > Pholidichthys > Pholidichthys leucotaenia. The sequence goes on from CM035836.1 coordinate 158,625,070, forward strand.
CTATAAATGCATTTGTACTTACTTCTAACTTTAAATATAAGACCACATTTGAGCATTCAAAAACACCAGATTTCGTTAGCCTGCGTCCCCCAAGACCCCCAGGCTTAGTTTCCCCTTTTTTTCCCAAACCCCATTCTCATCCCTGAATGTTTAACATGAAACAGATGAAGCAGCTCACAATTTATTTTCCTGTTAAAACAGTCTACTAGTGCATCTCAATAAACTAGAATGTGAATGTTATTTTTTTTAATATAACTAAAAAAGATATTTTATGATATTGGTGATGGTTTTTAAAATAAATTAAAAATCATGATATTTGTGACTTCCGGTTATGGCTGCCACGTAGGACGGACGTGTCTCGCTCTGCTCTGCTCCTGGAGAAAAAAAAATCGGCAAATAACTCTCTCATTTGGGACAGAACGTATCCCAGCATTTGGGCGAGGATATGTCGGCGAAGCCTAAGGCTGGAAAACCAGGAAAAGGAAAAAGCGAGCCGCCGAAACAGTCCAAATTAACGGACTTTCAGGTCTGTGACGCAGCAAACAAAACTCCATATATGGCGGAGGAGGCTGGCGGCGGTGCGATGTCTGCGGGGAATGGCGCAGATGCGCTGATGGCTGCCATGAGTTCAATGAGAGCGGACTTTTCCTCTAGATTTGATGGGATTATGACAGCGTTGGAAGGAATAAGAAAGGAATTGGGTGACTGTGTAGAACGAACGGCGCAGATGGAGCTCCGTCTCGCTAGTGCTGAAGATGACGTCACCCGTCTTCAATTAAAGGTGCGCACTTTGGAAAAAAAAAATAAATCTCTGGAAGATAATATTTTGGATTTGGAATCTCGGTCGAGACAGAATAATTTGAGGCTGGTGGGTCTTCCAGAGGAATCAGAAGGTCGGGACGTATGTTCCTTTCTGGAAAAGTGGATTCCGGAGGTGCTGGGCAGCGAGGAGTTGCAATCAGCAGTGGTTCTGGAAAAAGCACATCGTATTGGCCCACGGAGAGATAAGGGACCGCCGAGGACCTTAATTATGAAGTTTCTTAGCAACAGAGACAGGATGAAGATCTTCAACGCTGCACGTGCTAAAGGAGAGATTAAACACCAGGACCAGCAGGTGCGGTTCTACCCAGATTTGGCCACAGGAATCCAGCAATTGAGGAAGCAGTTTGATCCCATACGTAAGGAGCTGCGCAACCTTGGGATTCGTCATGGTGTAATCTATCCTGCGAGACTGCTGATCACGTATGAGGGCAGAACCCACATCTTCAAGACCCCAGAGGAGGCGCAGGAGTTCATCAAGAAGATCAAAGAAGAAGAAGAGACTGGTGGGAGCTAAGCATGAACAAAATATAAGGTAGAATAATTAAGCATTTGCACAGGCATCTGACTGACTTGAAGTGAATAGTAAGTTTACAAAATATAGATTGTATTATATATTAAAAAAACAAAACAAAAACAAAACAAACAAACAAAAAAAACTATGATGTACAAAGTTGTTAAAAATTTTGGAGTTAAGTTGGAAAACTACAGAGGAGAGTTAATGTTACGTCATTAAAAGCAGTAGAGTTAGGGTGATTGGGAGGATGAAGGAGGAGTGGCTTAGGCTGTTCCCCGTGGGTGTGGAACGGTCGATGGCTATATCGGGAGACAGAATTTTTCTTTTGATTTTGGGGGGTTTGCCACAAGTGTGGGAAGGGGAAATTTGTTTGTGTGTAGTTTGTAGGATGAATGTTCAACCACTCATGTTTTTGCTTCTCTGTATGAGCATGTTTACACTGCAAGGTAATCCTAAACTCTCTATTGATCATGGACCAAAGTGTTAATCTTAATTTAACTTCATGGAATTGCAGAGGTCTACAAAATTTAAAAAAACTTAAACAAGTTATGAATAAAATAAAGGACATGGGTTCAAGAATTGTGTTTTTACAAGAAACTCATCTGATAGAGGAGGATGTTAAAAGAATTAGGAGTAGATGGCAGGGAAGTGTATTCACCTCTTCATTTTCATCCCGAGCCAGGGGAGTTATGACTCTCATACATAAATCAGTTCCTTTTCAGGTGAAAAATGTAATTGGAGACAAATTTGGAAGATATGTAATCATTCAAGGTTCTTTGCTATTAGAAAATATAAATCTTGTGAACTTATATGGTCCCAATATAGATGATCAGAAGTTCTTTGCTAATTTATTTCTCATCTTATCATCATTTACAGGGCAACATATAATAGCAGGGGATTTTAATTGTACATTGAATCCAGGTGTGGATAGATCAACAGGACTGGATTGTACGCACATTGGATGTAGGATGACTATTAATCATTTTATGAAAGAATTGAGATTGTTAGATATATGGAGAGAAATGAAACCACAAGTTAAAGCCTATTCTTGTTATTCCAGTACCTACAAGACATTCTCACGTATTGATTATTTTTTGATTTCCACAGAATTAAGGTCCAAGATTCAAAACTGCTTTTATGATAACATCGTGATTTCTGATCATGCACCCTGTTGTCTAATATATGTAGATAAAAAATTGACAAAGGAATCAGGTAGATGGCAATTTCAGCATAAATGGCTTCAGGATGAGAAATTTGTCAAGTATATAGAAAAACAGATAGACGAGTTCTTTGACATCAATACTACACAAACATCAGCATGTGTAAAGTGGGAGGCTTTCAAAGCTTTTATTAGGGGACATATTATTAGTTATACAGGATCAAAATCTAAGAAGACTCGAGAGGAGAGAGCTAAATTGGAACATAAAATAAAAAGTCTTCAGGAAAAAGTGTATACAGGAAGTGACCCAAGGTTGGAGAATGAATTACTGATTTTGAGAGCTGAATACGACAAAAAATCAGCGAATAGAGCTGCCTCGAGTCTTCTAAGATTGAAACAATCTTTTTATGAACAAGGTGAAAAATCAGGAAAATTATTAGCATGGCAGATTAAACAATTGGAAATTAAAACACCAATTACCAGTATTATAAGTAACGGACAGGTAGTTATAGATCCTTTAGAAATTAATAGAGCCTTTAGAGATTACTATGAAAAATTATATGATACCAAAAATGAACCTGATTTAACAAAACTAAATGGGTTTTTGAACGAACTATCTATACCGTGTATTCCAAATGAAAACAGGGAGATATTGGAGTCTAAAATTAGTCAAGAAGAAGTTGGGCTAGCCATTGATAATATGAAATCAGGAAAAAGTGCAGGACCAGATGGTCTTCCAGTTGACCTTTATAAAAAATTTAAGAATAAATTAATAAAACCTTTTTTGGAAATGGTTTTAGAAGCATTTCAAAATAATAATTTACCATCATACATAAATAATGCCTTAATTATACTGCTGCCAAAACCAGGTAAGCCCTCTAATAAATGTGAAAATATGAGACCAATAAGCCTATTAAACGCCGACCTTAAGATAATCTGTAAAATTTTAGCAAGACGAATACAAGAAATTTTACCAAATATTATTAATCGAGATCAGAATGGCTTTATAAAGGGTAGACAAGGCTTCCATAATGTAAGAAGACTATTTAATATTATCTATTTTAATAAAGAAGCACCGGATACAGCTCTCCTATCATTGGACGCCGAAAAGGCCTTTGATAGAGTTGAATGGCCCTTTCTTTTTGAAGTCCTACAAAGGTTTGGACTTGGAAATAATTTCATAAAATGGGTTCAAATAATATACAATAATGCTACAGCAGAAATCCTAACAAATAACAATATTTCAAAACCAATAAAAATCAATAGAGGATGTCGACAAGGCTGTCCACTCTCGCCTTTACTGTTTACTATGGCAATTGAACCTTTAGCGATAGCGATACGTTTACATTCACAAATATATGGAATTAAAGTTGGACCAACAGAACATAAATCTCCCTGTACGCCGATGATATAATTTTGTTTATGTCGAATCTAAAAAAATCAATTCCAACCTTGTTGAATTTAATAAAGAATTTTGGGGAAATATCAGGATATAAATAATAAAACTAAATCTTCAATATAATGCTAAATGAGACCCAGAGAAATTACCCAGCCCTGAGGTAAATCAATTCAATGTTGTAAATTCAGTTTAAATATTTAGGAATCCAAATTATGCCTAAGCTAGAATCAGTCGCCAGTGTCAACTATGAAGCCTTATGTCAGATATCAGTGAGTTAACTCAGAGATGGATGTCAATACCAATGTCGATGATCGGGAGAATCATTATACTTAAAAGTAATATTTTACCTAAAATACTTTATTTATTTCAATACATTCCCTTATCACCACCTTTAGATCTATTCTCAAGAAAAAAAAAAGTTAGTGGAATTTATATGGAACAACAGGAGGGCTAGATTAGTCTGTCTTTATTATATTTACCATTTGATGTGGAGGTCTGAAATGTCCAAATTTTATGTTGTATTATTGGTCGGCACAACTGAGGTCTATGACATATTTTTTTCATCAAATGATCTCCCTCACTGGACTGAAATGGAATCATACAATTACCTTTACCTCTTCCCATATTCATATACTCAGATTCGGCAAAAAAATTACAAAAACAAGTTAAAAATCCATTTGTAAAGCATATGATCAAAATATGGTGTGAAGCTAAAAAATTTAAAAGAACCACAGTTATTGTCACAATTTAGTCCAATATGGGGTAATCAATATTTTAAACCAGGGAGAGCGGACGCTGTATTTAAAGTATGGAATTTAAAAGGGATACAAAAGATTCAG